>CM054805.1:15628557-15857211 GCA_028984105.1 Lavandula angustifolia
TATTTTTGTACTGTAATTGGTCCGGGAGGCAGGAAAAATGAGAGGAAGATGAAGCCCTAATTTTTGCCGAACACCCTAGTTTTCTAGGGTTCAGCCGCACTTTGCGACGGAGATTCCCGGCACGTCCGGTGTCCGATCGACGATCGGCTTGAACTTATGGATTCCTCTTCTCACAAGCTTCGCGTCGATAGGACGTATGGAATCATCCGACCCCGGATGCAACTGGAATAGACATCGGAAGTTTGCTGCTCATAACAAATTTTTTTTCGGCGAATCGTTTCAAAATTGAGAGAAATTGATGGATGATTTCGGCCGGAATCCGTTCATGGTGGCCGAAAATCGTCCAAGGATCATTACCCATCAATAAATTGAACGAAATTGAGTCTCGGAAAAGGGGAATTTGAGTGACGGAGACGGCGGCGTCGTGCAGCGCGTTTCTTTCGCGATTGCAGCGACGACCGTTCTTCACGGCAGACATCCGGGAGACATCGGGAAAGCCGAGTGGGAGCGAGTGGTAGGCGTGAGGAGGCCGGAAGAGGCAGTGGGAGGCGGCGGCTGTCGTGCGCAGACAGCGCGCAGCCGCGCGCGCTCCCGGCGATGCCTCTTCGCGTTTCCGACGATGCCGTTGGACGAGGAAGAGTGGCGAGGCCGCGGACTACCCCCTTGACGATGGCGAGCTGCAGTGGCTTGCTGAGGAAGACGACGCTGACGTGGCTGCCACGTGTTCAACACGTGGCAGTCGCCCTGATGACGTGGCACAATGCAGTTTTCGATGCAATTTCCAGATTTGAAGATTTTGAAGATCGAATAGCTGTATTTTGATCGGGCTATGTAATAGTTAGGAATTACGTTTTTTAAAGGCCGATAACGACGTTTTAAATTTCCTATTTGCGCATTTATTTATTATTATGGTTTAACATGCGATTATGTGATTAATTGCGCTTAGAAAAGCATGTAAATAGGATTTATGTCGTTATTAAGCATGTTTTAATTTTGGCGAGCACGTTTTATTATGTGCGTATTGAAATTGCATGCTTTAGGAATTATGTGATGATGCATGATTCGTAACAAACCTCTTGAATAAAAAGACTAAGCAACTTTAAATTAAATGTTTAATTAGATTTCATTAATTTGGATATTAAACACTTAATTGGACCTCCATTAATTGGACTCTACACAAAAGTAGTAAGATTATTTGAGTAAACGTCCACCTGCGTGGCTTGCTTGCATCTTTGAGCTACAAGTTTTGTGAGATGAGTTTTCCAAAACAATATTTGATTATTATTGAGTAGTGGGAGCGAAGCCGTAAACGTCCACCTGCGTGTCTTGCGTGCCTAGTAAACACGAGTACTCTAGAAGATAATAATTATAGGATGGCTAATTAGATCAAACTGAATGCGGCATGGTTCGAGTAAGTATGTCAATTTCGAGAATTTGATTCTATTTTGGTCAAATTAATGGACAATGCTTAGATGTCACCGCAGGTACAATTCACTTCCCTCGAAGTCCCTTCCCATATTTTTAATAGTGACATGGTCCAGAATATCGAACTATTAATTTCATTCGTCTTAAGAACCTAGACGTGGATTGGAATTAAAGAGCTAGGTAAATAGCTTGGTTTAGGGTTACGCTAGTAAACGTCCACCTGCGTGGCTTGCTTGTGGAATTCCTAGAGCTGTTCGAGGTTTTTAACATCATTGTTTTTCAAAAGGTTACAATGATCGTTAATTATGAATTATGTGCAAATTTAATTTTTTCTTACATGCTTTATTTTTAAATATTTTTCAGATATGTATGTTCAAGCTCTTGTTAACGGTCTTTTGAGCCGACCCTTAAAGGGTAGTGACAACTATAAAGAGTGGAGGAGAAACCTTACACTAATGTTCCAAAATGAGAAAATATTGTATGTTCTCAGTACCCCTGAGCCTGAACTACCCGAAGAAGGGGCGACTATAGAGCAGATAAGGGAATCTGAATAGTGGGTAGAGGATAATGACATGACTCGTTTTGTCACTCTATCCACTATGGTTGATTCTCTTACTTCACAGTATGAAAACACGCCCCATGCGGGAGTAATATGGGATTCCATGGCTGAAAAATTCGGTGTGACCGATAGATCTCAGAGATTTCATCTCCTGAGGCAGGTTACTACCTGCAAAATGGCCGAAGGTGCATCCGTGTAGGATCATGTTTTATATATGATCGAGCTACTAGATCGACTTGCAAATGTTGGTGGTGTCTTGGATCTTGGCATCAAGATAGATATCATTTTACATTCATTACCTAAGTCATATGAGAATTTCTACCTAGTCATATGAGAATTTCCGCCTAAATGTAGTGATGTCAAAGAAGAGCTACACTCTGAATGAACTTTCGAGTGAGTTAATTACTGCAGAAGGAATCATGGGTCAGACTAAAGGTAAAGGAACCCAAATCTTGAACACTACTAGCAGCTCAAGGAACCCTCCGAAAGGTGGATTCCAGAAAAAGGGCAAGAAGGTTACGAATGTCAAGAAGAATAGTGGGAGCACGAAGTTAGCACCTACCGGAGGGGTTCAAAAACCTAAGGGGAAGTGTTTCAAGTGTGGTAAGGTTGGACATTGGAAGACTGAATGTCCCGACTTCAAGGCAAAACAGAAAGGTACACGCATCGCCTTAGTAACTGAAACTGTTCTTGTTTCCGCATCTACCCATGAATGGGTAGTAGATTCCGGAGCAACTGATCATGTTTGTTACACCTTGCAGGTGTTTCTGTAGAAAAGGGTTCTGACTGATGGCGAGGTGGTGGTTTCCATGGGCAATGGATCGCGAGTTCCAGCTATTGCCATAGGAGATTTACATTTATCTGTTTTAGACTCTAGTTTAGTATTGAGAGATGTTTTATTGGGGCTTGAGTTTAGGCGAAACATTATTTCCATTTCAAAACTTTTTATTGTGGATGGTTATAGATTTGTTTTTGATGATCAAATTTTGATTTCGAAAGGGAAAGATCTTATCTACAATGGGTCTTTAAATGGATCTCTATTTACTATTACGTCTAATCTATTTACATCTGTTAATGTTGCTTCCTCATCATCAAGAACAGGAAAGAATCTTCTAAGGTAAACCAAACTTATCTATGGCACTTAAGACTAGGTCACATCAATCTAAATAGGATCCAAAGGTTGGTGAAATATGGATCATTGGAGTCTCTCCAAGCTGAACCATTTCCAACTTGTGAATCCTGCTTGGAAGGTAAGATGGAGGCCTTTTAAGGAAAAAGGTTATAGAGCCACAGAAGCATTAAGTTTGATACATTCTGACTTGTGTGGGCCTATGTCTACACAAGCTCGTGGAGGGTATGAGTACTTTGTCTCATTTACTGATGATTACTCGAGGTATGGATATGTTTACCTTCTTCGCCACAAGTCGGATTGCTTTGAAACCTTTAAGGAATTCAAGGCAGAAGTGGAGAAGAAGTTAGGTAAAGAAATCAAAACACTACAATCTGATCGTGGTGGGGAATACCTATCCAATGAGTTCAAGGACTACTTGACAGAATGTGGGATTACATCCCAACTGACAGCACCGCGCCTCAGCAGAACGGTGTGTCAGAGAGAAGGAATCGAACTCTCTTAGAGACGGTTCGGTCCATGATGAGTTATGCAACTTTGCCAGTTTCCTTTTGGGGATATGCCCTAGAAACTGCAGCATACTTGCTGAACCGTGTGCTATCCAAGTTGGTTAACACGACTCCAGTCGAGTTGTGGAGCGGGCACAAGCCCAATATGCACCACATAAAGATTTGGGGGTGTCCTGCTTATGTGTTGAATAAACAGGCCGACAAGTTGGATCCACGTTCAGAGGTTATGCTATTCATAGGATATTCGAAGGAAACGAAGGGTGGTATTTTATGATCCTAAAGAACAGAAGAACGCTCGGTTCTTAGAGGAGGATTATATTAGTAATCATAAGTCTCGAGTCGAGATCATCCTTTAGGAATTACAAGGTGATCGAGATCCACTCACAGAGCCAATTGTGCAAGATAGAGCTCCACGAGCAACTGCACAATTTATTAGCACAGCTCCTGACACTCTTCGACGTAGTGGGAGGGTGATATTTACACCTGATCGGTATATGTTCATTGGGGAGACGTCTGACCATCTCCCAGCAGATGAACAAGACACCATGGATCCCTGGACTTACAACGAATCAGTGGGAGATGTAGATGCAGATTCATGGCGAATCACCATGGACTCAGAATTTAAGTCCATAACTGATATGGATGTATACGAGATTACTGAACTACCTGAGGGCGGCAAGGCCATTGGTAGTAAGTGGGTATACAAGAGAAAGAGAGGACCGAATGGAGAGATCATGGCATTTAAGGCCAGGCTAGTGGCGAAGGGTTTTACCCAGAAAGAAGGTATCAATTATGAAGAGACCTTCTCGCCCGTAGCAATGATCAAGTCTATTAGGATTCTCCTTGCCATAGCAGCTCACATGAACCTTGAGATCTGGCAAATGGATGTCAAGACCGCATTCCTAAACGGTCACCTTGAAAAAGGTAGAGACATCTATATGAAACAACCAGATGGTTATGTGAAGGAGGGCGAAGAGCATCTAGTTTGGAAGCTTAAGAATTCTATTTATGGACTTAAGCAAGCTTCCCGGTTATGGCACCAGTGTCTTGACGAGGTAGTCAATTCCTATAGTTTTGCATCCTGTCCTAACGAGGTGTGCGTGTACCGTATCTGTGTTAACGGATCAGTGGTGTTTCTTGCACTTTACGTAGATGAAATCCTTCTCATTGGCAACAATGTTGAAGTGTTATCAGATGTAAAGACATAGTTATCCGAGCAGTTTCAAATTAAGGACTTAGGTGAAGCTGCTTACTTCCTTGGGATCAAGGTTATCCGAGATCGCCAGAAAAGGATGTTGAGCTTATCACAAGCGTCCTACATTGATACTGTTATTGCTTGTTTCAGCATGCAAAATGCCAAGAGAGGTTCAGTACCTTTCAGACATGGCATTTTTCTATCTAAGAATCAGTGCCCTAAAACGTCTGAAGAGATAGAAAGTATGAGGCTAGTACCATATGCTTCCGCTTTCAATAGTCTCATGTATGCAATGCTTTGTACGAGACCAGATATCTCATATGTTGTAGGCATGGTCTTAAGAATCAGTCTAATCCTGGACAAGCGCACTGGACAGCGGTCAAAAATATTCTCAAGTACCTTAAACGGACTAGGGATTATAGAATTGTTTACCAGTTAGACAGTCTAGTGCCTTTGGGTTATACAGACTCGGATTTCCAGGCTGACAGAGACGAGAAGAAGTCGACCATGGAGGTGGAGCCATTTCATGGAGGAGTGCAAAACAGAAATGTATTGCGGACTCAACCATGGAAGCAGAGTATGTGGCTATTTCAGAAGCTTCGAAAGAGGCAGTTTGGCTCAAGAATTTTCTCCTAGATCTTGATATTGTTCAGAATTTGCCTAAGGCAATGACGATTTCTTGTGATAATGCGGGTGCAGTGGCAAATTCTAAGGAACCTAGATCTCACAAAGCGTCTAAACACATACACAGGAAGTACAACATTATACGAGAATTCGTAAATCGAGGCAATGTATTCATAGAAAAGATCGGAACTGAAGACAACCTAGCTGATCCTTTCACAAAGAGCTTACCAATTCCAGCTTACGAGAAGCATGTTCGTAGCTTAGGAGTGGTAGAGATGCCCCCCACTTAGGAGGGCAGAAACTTTTTGTATAAGTGGGAGAAGAGGAGTGATAGATAGGATATCTAGCTAAATACTACTTTGTACCTAGAACTGACACATTGTATACTACAAGTTTGCTTTAGTATAAGTGGGAGAATTGTTAGGATTTCGTATACTGGAATCAATTTTTATGCTTGTATACAATGTGTTTTTATCCTTACCACTATTTTATTCTCCTATCTGATAAATATATATATATATATATGCACATGTTATCCTTTATCTTGTATAAAAGTTAGATTTGTGTAGTGTGTCGGGTATCACATAACACAACACAAATTGGTTGAACTAACAAGATATAAACAATTATCACAACTGAGACAACTTAAGGATAAGTTGTCGGTTTAAGTTGCAGTTTAGATAAGAAGGAGCTTGTCTTGGCTGCTTGTCTTTACTGATACACTTAAGGTGGTGTATTGATGGATCACAGTGAGATGTGTTCTCCTAACTGACCTTAGTGGAGAACCAAGATCTCAGTGACTTAGCTGGTCTTAAGCTTGGTAAGACTTTAGCTTAGTGCATTTGGCTATCTATCACTTTGACCTACTATGTTGAACGTCACCGCGACTGGATCTACGTATCTTGGATGTTAGTAGTTATTTGTGGCTCAGGCTGGTTGTCTGTATCTTGAAACTTTATCCTAGTAAAATGGGTTGATAATATACCCTGAGGAACTCGAAAGGATTAGCACACTAAATCCGACCGGTTGATTAAGTTCAGGTGTATTAATAAGGTCGAGTGGTACTACTCAGGAATATAAGATGTTAATTAATTCAAGCTGTCAGTGAGCTTAATTAATTAACGGATATTTCTATCTTAAATACGGAGATCGATTAAGTCTAAAATACAAGTCCTTGCTCAATTTGGGATAAAGGGGTAAGTCAGCACGGATTCTCCAGTCGAATGAATCTGTGTTTATTAATTAATTTTGCTCTGGGCTGAGCATAGATAATTAATTAATTTGAGGCTCTGCTTTATTTCTTGTATTAGATCCCTGATCTGGCCCAATTAGTTGCCTAGTTATTTATTGTCTCTCAGAAATCATTATTAATAGATTAATGTAATTTTACATTATTTAATAATATTATTTATCTGGAATTAATTAGCCAGGCCAATTAATTGATAAATATGAGTAGCCCAATGAATTAATTAATTATATTATGGGCTAATTATGTGGAAGTCCATTAGGAATATAATTAAATTAATGGGCTACAAATATTAATATTATATCGGTTTTTGAAGCCTATATATATATATTAGTATTTTGTTCATAAACAGATTACACACACACAAATTTACACACGCACGCGTGAGTGAAAGGGAGACGATATTCTTAATTTTCTCCAGTTCTCTGACCACCCAGAGGGAGAAAAAGGCCGGGACACATATCAGAAGATCTGACACACGAGCAACAATCAGAGCTGCAACAACATACGAAGGAGGAAGGTGTCGTTCTTAACCTCTATTTTCCTTCAACAAGTGGTCGAGTTCTACTTCAAAATGCGTCCGGTGGAGGATACAGACGCTGAAGTTACTGCTGTGAAGTATATGAGTGAGGTTTTGCCTCAGTCGTGGGAGGAGAGACATGTCGACATCAGCGTGCTTGAAAGTCTGAAGACAGTATTTGACCTTCCTGACCATGGCATATCTCCCATTGGCTACAAAGACGCAGAGCTCAACACTTTTATCAGGCATTTCTGCGGGAGGGATGACATTTCCTTCAATGCTGCTATTCCGAAGAGCCAACTCCTGCCAGAATTCAGAGGCCTGGCATACGTCGTTATTCACATACTCACGAGCGCTGCTGGATCATTCGACCAACTTTCCAACCGAGACTCCAAATTATGATGGCTATTATGGATGGAGTCAAGGTTAACTGGGCTCAGTTCTTCCTTTCCGAACTGAAAGCTCAGTCACAGAAGTTCGTTGCCGGAGGCACAGGAGAGAGGAGACTAGTTAGTGTGGGCAAACTTCTGTACGGGTCTAAGGTTTCAGCACTGATCGAAGCTTCAGTATCATCGCATGCGTCTTTTGGCGACATGAAATATTTCAACAAGAGACTGATCAAGTTCAGGTCGAAGACAGCTGCTGAAAAGTCCATCGGTCATGGAGCTGAACTTAAAAGTCCTTCTACTGAACTGCCTCCGCATACCGAACAACCCAAAAGGAAGAAGCTGACCAAGTCAGGGGCTTCTAAGGTTGTTTCTCTGCCTCCCCCACAGGTGGAAGACTTACTCGATGCGGACACTGGTATTGAAGGTGCCACTCTCAAGGATAAGGTACAGCGAGTAAGTACTGAAGAAGCTCAGCTGGAGGATGAAGATGAACCAGCTGCTGAAGTTTCCTCAGAGCTACCTTCTATAGTTCAACAGACCAGACTTAGGGCTGAATCCGAAGTCGCTGAACAGATTCCTGAGATTGCCAAGTATCAGGATCTAGTAGATGTAGCAATCAAGGCAAGGACTCAGATGCTGCTGAGGTTCCTTAACTGGGACATTCTTTCTAATCTTGTTCAACAGCATTCTATTGACTCACTTCTGGCAGAGGAGCAACACATAGAGTCTGTGATAGGGTTTGGCGAACCCGCAGACATTGCTTCCTTCGAAGACTTAAGATCTGCCATGCTCTATGTTCTAGAGCTTAAGTCCTCCTCCTCTCCCGCCAGAGTTCCTTCGCCATCTGACCACCAGCTGAAGGTGATGATTCAGCATCCAAGGATGCAGAGAAGGGAGACTCTGCTGAGGGTAAGACTCCCAGCAAGAAGGGCGACTCACCACCACCTCCTCTAGAATCTGGTGCTGCCCCTGTTGCGTCTTCCTCAAGACAGTAACAACTCGCCGCCTCTCAGCATAAGATCGGTACATCCTCCTACTAGATCAAATCCATTGGTATCGTATCCTCGAGGACTATCAACCGGGCTATAAGGAAGCAAGGAGACAAAAATCGTCTCCTAGCTAAGGATGTGCACCTTAAATGGTCACAGTATACCAAGGCTCAAATTGAGCGGGTTGACGTCCTCATAGGAGAAGTCAAGAAGATCTTAGAAGCTCCTCCTCCAAATTTCAAAGAGATCATCGAGACTGCTCTTGCTGCTCAGAAGATGGAAAGGAACAGACTTGCCAGCTCCAGCGTTACAAAATCTCTTGAAACTTAGGCGGAAGCTCTGAAGATCATCCAGACGGAAATGAAAGACTCTCTCAACGCATCTCTTCTGCAGCAGAGGAATCAAATTGACTCCCAGATCAAACAAATTCAGAAAGATCAAGAGAATGAATGGGATCACTACTGCGCTACGGTCGGAGACTTCAACACCACTTCTGAGCATATCGAGATGTCTGTCTACAACCTCCAGAAGGACATAGCAGCTATCAAATCCCTACTGACCTCGGCAGATGATGCCAAAAAGGGGGAAAGTAAAGGAGAGGATGTGCTGAAGGAGTCAGAAGAAAATAAAGGGGAACAAGCTAAGGGGGAAGGATCGTCTCACGAAGAAATCAGTCCTCTCCCCCTCCCCTCAGTACAAGAAGAAGCTAAGGCAAAAACTCAGCTGAAGACCCTGCAAAGCCGCAGCTGACAGTGCAAGCTGGAGGATCAGGAGAAGGATCCTCAGCCCAAGTACACATTGACGACGTAGCCGAATTCGTCGACGGATCAGAAGAGGACGTAGAACCTCGGTCGCCGAAGAGGCCTGGCAAGGAGATTTCCACTGAGAGCACTCCCCCTCCGTCGCCTAAGTTTCATAGCAAAAAAGAACAAGAGGCGTACGACGAACTCGTGGCTCAGTAGCTGCAGACTCGGCTGGATCATGAAGCCCAACTTGAGAAAGAGGCTCTACTGAAGAGAAAGCCAAAGGTCCCAAAGGCAAGGGCGTCAAGGAGACAGTCTCAATTAATTATGGCTCAGCAGAAGCAATCAGCGAAGAAACCAGCTTCGGAGCCTACTGAGGACTCCGATACTGACAACCTGCCACTTGCTGAAAGGCTGAAGAAAACTTCTAAACTTACAGCGGAGCAAGAAGCTGAGGAGAAAGCTACATGGGACGCAGTAGAGAAGGGCCTCAACCTCAGAACAAGGGACAGGCGATCAGCTGAAGCTAGAGAGAAATTGAGACAGGCTCATTTGACTAAGATCATCAAGCTAACTGAGAAAGAAGCCAGTGAGCCAGTCTCAGACAAGAGCAGACAGATCCCTAGAACTTCAAAATTCTATAGACATGGTGGTCAGAAGTCACATTTGAAGAGAACTCCATACCGCCGCATAGACAAGTGGATCCCGTGGAACTTGAACGAGGAATGGGAAGAGCTTAAGGAAGATTTCATCAAGGCTTATTATGTATGGCAGTGTTACCCGAGTGGAGTTCCGGCGGTCGAACTGTTTGATCAATTCTTATACAACCATGACCCCAACTTCAGAGCTCAGATTAAGTTGCTGCTATTCAAGGAAAAATTGCTTTCACTACCCCTGCATACCGCCAACTGAACCCTCCCAGAACTCTTCAAGGAGCCATCTGCACGAAGGAGATAGAGGAAGAAGTGGAGACAGCCGCTCGACGCAACGATCTTGATCTTCAATCGCCAGCCGACCTTCCACCCATCAAGGTGCTAAGGGAAGCTATCTAAAGATCATATAGGCTCGATCCTCCTGCTGCCAAATTTGCTGACTTCAAGGCCAAGATTCAGAAGTTCAGATCTCAAAAGTAGCAGTCTCAGCTTTATCCTCTCCTCTCTTCTCTTTTTGTAATGATGTACTGATTGTATCTCTCTGCCATATATATAAATCAGTATTTCTGTTAGTCAGACAACCACTCATTGTCTCATAGTTGTGTTATCTATTGTTTACACTATCTGATCACTGAAGTGATCTAACACACACTCACATGTCCTGATTTCTTCTGATGTGCCTATCTTTGTAAGCTTTTAACCTTACTCTCTTTGTTCAGTTGATATTAACTGAGTCGTTTTAGGGTTAGTAGTTTAGTACTTAGTGGTTTTGGCATCATCAATTAGGGGGAAATTGTAGGGATATGAGTCAGTGGTCTTGTAGATCAGTGCTAGGGGGTACTTAGAGCCTGACTCAGTAGTTGCGTTTGCACCGAAGTCAATAGTTCGTGTACCTAGGACGATATTGTAATATTTGCTATTGGGAGTGATGCTGAATTGAATTACTATAGAACTGAAGATCCCAAAACCCGTCCTGAACCCTATATGTGTTTGAACCTTGATGATGTAATAGGCTAGACTTGATTTTATCATCATAGATTATTTTGTCTAAGTCTTATATGGGGTATTGTTGGACTGAACTTCAGTAGAGAAGTTAAATTCCAGAACCCCAAGTCATCGATTTGTAGAGCTCAGTAGTCTTCAGAGTTTCCAGCTGACAGCCTTCAGTAGAAGATCCTTATCAGCCGACTCAGATGAAGAATCAATATGATCTACCCAGATCTACTGAACGGATGCAACTCAGTTGCAAGTCCAGACAAGGAAAAACGACTGCCAATCTTATCGATCGAATGTCAGCAGAGATGATTCAGTATACGAGGTTCGGAGAGTAAACTCAGATAGAAGACTGTTGTCTGACAAGTCTCACCTACCGCAAACCTCGACCAATGAGAAGTAACCAAAGCTTACCTTCTCTGACATTAAAGTTGCTCTCATGTACAGAAAGCCAACCACTCAGCGGCGCATTTCGAAAATATATGGTCGTTTCCTTGGAAATTTGTGACACGTGGCATCATCCTCTCCAACGGATACATGCCTGGGTCACGACTATAAATAAAGAAGAGTCTCCAAGCTCAACGCACTGGACCACAAGGGAACACAAGCTTACAAGCATAAAACTCTCTAGCACACTTAAAGCCAATCCAGCGAAGAACTTGCTTAGTTGAAAATCCTTAGTTCTTCTCTCTAGAGATTCTTTAGTTCCCCCTTCTCTATCTAAGCTCCATTGTTATATCTTTAGCTTAGACCTTCGAAGGAGTTCACTTTCTGTGAATTGTTCTTATTGTAAGAACTCCTTCATTGTTGGAGATCATCCCCTCCCCTTCAAACTTCGGTTTGATTTGTAAAATTTGGTAAGGACTATAACTTAGAAGGGTCTGTCCTGCGCACAGATTCCTTGATGAGGCTTGCTCAGATTAATCAACCAGAACTTCTATTATGCAGGACCGTGGACGTAGGATCTTGTGTATCCGAACTACATTAAAAATTGCTTGTGTTGTTTACTATTTTATTTCATTGTGCTCAAAACTATTTACAAACTCATCCTTTGCATAAAACGAACTTAAAAAGTGCACCAGCCAAAACGATTTTGGTTTGCATAAATACGTTTTCAAAGAGACGATGTCTAACGGGCCCCACACTTATCCGCACAATTTTCTTCAACTGAAATCCTCATACTGACTCAAGTCAGTAGAACAGACTCAGCTACTGAATCACTCTGACCCGCGATCTGAAGATTTATATCTGGCACTGTTCATTCAGTAGCAAAACTCAGCTCAGCTGACTTTCGCGTTTGAGGAAAAACTTGCAATCAGGTGTATTCATCCCCCCCCCCTTCTACACCAGATACTCGTCTCCGGACCAACAAATTTTATTCATGTTAAGCGATACTTATATTACGGATAAGTGATGCATGTATGTAATTTAATTGATACACTCATTTTAAGAAAGTAATATAGTTGTTCAGAACAAATGATACATTTATCAATATTAATTGATACATATATTTAGTATTAATGATACATTTGTTTATAACAAGTGATACTTTTATTCCTAACTATTGATATTTTTTCATATTAAGTAGTATTGTTTCCATGTCAAATGATACTTTTAATAAAAATAACGATATTTTTATTATTAATAAGTGATACTTTTTCTCATAGTAAGTGATACTTTGATTTATAACAAGTGGTACATTAATTAATAACAAGTGATACTCTTATTCCAAACAAGAGATATATTCATAATAATTAATACTTTTTTCATGAAAAGTGATAATTTTGTTAAGAACAAGTGATACTTTTACTAAAAACAATGCTATTTTTATTCATAATAAGTGATAATTTTTATTCATAGTAAGTGATACTTTGATTCATAACAAGTGATACATTGATTAATAATAAGTGATACTTTGATTCATAACAAGTGATATATTTAGAATAATTGATATTTTTTCATGAAAAATGATACTTTTGTTATGAAACAAGTGATACTTTTACTAAAAACAATGATACTTTAATTCATAGCAAGGGATACATTGATTCGTAGCAAGTGATATATTGATTAATAACAAGTGATACTTTTATTCATAACAAGTAACATATTTAGAATAATTGATATTTTTTTCGTGAAAAGTGATACTTTTATTATCTCCACATATTCCCCCATTGTGTTATGTCTCTCCTATGTGTATTATCTATACAATCATAAAATTTTTAAAAAAATGAAAATTATATATTTTTTTAAAAAAATAAGTTTTAATATACATATTAATATTCTTCATGTCATGTATTAAATTTTTGAAAATAAGAAATTAAATTTGTTATTATTTGTGTCTGTTGGGTGATGATTATATCCTTAGCAATGCTGGAAAATAGTGGGTAATGACTCAGTCTTCTGTGTTGACATTTACTCAGTAGCCCTGTGCTCTGAAGGAGTCTGTGAAGATTTGAAGATCCCAAAACCCTATATTGATTGGTGAACCATTGCGTTGTAATATGTTTTTCTCTCTGTGGTTTCAGACTCAGCTGACACTCTGCTCTAGTTCAGGCACTCAGTGGATTATCTGCCTCAGCACCAGAAGTAGAAGACTCGTAATCTTGGACTCGGCGGAGCAGCGATATGCGAAAGGAGTCAGTGGAACTGAACTCAGCATGAGTAGTTCACTGAACTCAGAGTTGATCTTCAGTAGAGCCGACTCAGCAGGAGCATGCTACTGAATCAGAGATCAGACTCAGCAACGGTCAGACAGTCTTCTGACTGTCAGGATCTTTACAAGTCAAATCAGCAAAGTCAATACGAGGAAGAGAGAAGTCAGCTTCAGATCTCCTTGAAGTCTGTTCTGTCTCAACCACTTTCTAAACCTCGGCCAATAACAAGCAGACACGTACCCTATATCTATTAAAGCTGCAAGTCAACAACTTTCCAGAAATCGAAGAAAATGACACTGCCACCATGCTTCAAAAGAGCCGTTAGCTATCCAAAAGAGAGAGACAAAGGATCGTTGTCTCCAATGGATCTATCCTAATCTCTTCTCTATAAATAGAGGGATAAATCAAATTGAAGCTCACCTAGAACTCACGAGAAAACGAGCACATGAAAGAACACACAGAGCATTCAAACGAGCAAATTCGAAAAAGCCTAAGTCTTCCGCAAGAAGTTCGAAGAAACAATCTCCGGCGAAAGACTACCTTTCTGCTCTTAGGGAACCTAGCTAAACTGCTTAATACAGCCTCTAGTATCCAAACGACGTTACACGAATCCAAAGCTTACACTCAGTTGTTCGTCGTTTTAGAAGCCACATCCTTGTTCCCTATCCCTCTAACCTAAGTTCAATAGCCTAAATCCATAGCTTAGAGGAAGGAGTTCACTTCTAAACTGATCCTTATTGTAAAGGACTCCTTCACTATTGGAGAGTTTTTCAAACACTTAGTTTGATAACCCATAAACTGAGACTTGCTCAGTATAAATCTCAAGACCAGTGTTTGTCCAGCGTACAAACCAACTGAGACTATCTCAGTATAATACATAGCTTCCTGATCTTTCGGGACAGTGGAAGTAGGATTGTTGGATCCGAACCACTTTAAAAATCTTTGTGTCTTGTATTCTGTTTTTACTGTTGCATCGATTTACTGCTCATACTGAAAATATTATATAAATCATTCAACTGAGTTTCAGCAAACTTAACAGACTGCACTAAACTACTGAAACTATTTTGATAAAAATGTTTTCCTAACTCAACTGAATTTGGGCCTACACTATTCCGCACTACTGAACTCTATCTGAAAGATACTGAATTCTTACTCCAAGTTAGCTAGAAGGTCTAAGTAGAGTCAGTCACTCTGCCACACGATTCAGAACAGCTTATCTGGTCTGCTGAACTTGTTCAGTACGACACTATCCTGAAAAGGATTGTTCGTGTTTAAGTTGAGAAATTGGTTTTCAGGTGTATTCACCCCCCCCTCTACACCTGAACGTACTCTCGGGACCAACAATTGGTATCAGAGCAGGAGTTCTATAAGACTCTTATTATTCTGAAACTGGTCTACTTGAACGGATCCGGAAAACGTTTTCTCTACATATTATTCTTCATTCATATCATTATCTATCATGTCTGATATGTCAGGGATAAGGATGGTACCCATGTTCTCAGTATAGAACTATGGCGTATGGCGGGTCAGAATGGAGGCACATCTGACCTCCCTCCACGATAGCATGACAGAGGTTCTAGAGGACGGACCAATCATTCCTATGATCGATAGCGTCGTAGCTCAGGATCCAGCAGACAGAGGTGGAATGGTGCCCGGAAAGAATATTCCCAAAGACAGAAGTCTCTTCACCCCTGAGGAGAAGAAGCTTCACAACTTAGACCGCGTCGCTAGAAATGCGATACTAACCACCCTGAGTGATTCCTATCTCAAAAAAGTTCAGGACTGCAAGTCCGCGAAAGAACTCTGGGATGCTCTAGCGCTACTGAGTCGGGGGACTCAGAAGATCAAAGCAAATAAACTTGCGCTGGAACTTCAGAAGCTGGAGAGGTTGTCTCTCATGCTTGTTGACACCATTGAAGATCTCAACGTCAGATTTACAAATCTGATGAACTCTATCAACGGGCTGGGAAAGACATTCTCCAACTGAGAGATGAATCTCAAGATTTTGAGGGCACTACCAGACAGAAACTGGACCCCCTTTGCTACTTTATTACGTCATTCTGATTTAGATATTATTACTCCTGGCCATATCTTTTCAGAACTTAAAGCAGAGGAGTTCGAGTTCGTCTTACCTCAAAGGAAGCAGCGAGCTGAAGTTGACACCCAAGTCGACCATGCCTTTAAAGCATCAGTCAGCACAGCAGCTCCAGTGTCTAGTAAGGCTGAACCTTCACTCAGTGACATACAAGAAGGAAATCTAGCCAAGAAGTACGCACTACTTGCCGTGAAGTATCAGAAGGAAAAGGAGAGGCGCAGAAAAGTGACTAAAGCCCTCAGAGAATCTAAGGGTAAGTCTGAATATACGCCTAAGCGCACTCTTGACTCGCATACTTCTGAATGCAGGAAACAAGAGGACTCTGCTCAGTCGAAAGACAGTGAGAGCAAAGAAGAAAGAGTCACAACCTGCTATAATTGCAAGAAGCCAGGACATTGTCAGTATGACTGTCCTGAGCTCAGTACTGCTGAAAGAGCAGCACGCAAAGCAAGAAGGGAGAAGTTCATCAAGAAGAGACAAGCATACATTGCCAGTGAACTCTCAGATGACTCAGATGAAGTCGATTCCTTCATGGATTCATCTGACGATGAAGTAGCTTTCATAGCCATAGAGCTTGAAGCTGAAGAAGATGTTGAAAAGTGTCTCATGGCAGGAGAAGAGGATGAGGTAAACTCTCATGAACCACTTAATTCCCCTTCACACTGCACACACGACACTCTTTCAGGTGCAGACGAGAATTTGGACGTCGCGATCGCATATGAAGAACTACTCGACGAGCAGATTCAAATGAGTCTGCAGCTCAGTAAGACTCTTCAGGAAATGGATACCCTGAAAGTGGAGAATCAGAGACTTTCTCAGGAGAGTCAGGTTGCTACTGAGTCAGAAAGACTTATGTTGAGACTTAGGGAGGAGATAAACTCTCTGATGGCTAAGTCTCAGCATCAAGAAGATCAGATCTCAGTTTTGACCAAAGACTTGACTCAGAAAGATACTAAACTGAGTCTACTGAAGCAAGAGTTGTCAAGACTTCAGACCGAGCATGAAATGCTGAAGAAAAGTGATGATGTTTGGAGGAACCTGATGACAGAGCGTTACATGGGCGCTGAAAAGAAGCTAGAGGCTATGCTAGTAAGCAACAAGCCCAAGCATTGCAAGGAGGGACTTGGATTCAGCCAGGGAGCCTCCTCATCTGCCCCCGTACGCTCAGAAAACCAGCTGGCTGATAGGTTTGTTCAAGGGGAGACCATCAATGCAGACATACTGAACCCCCTAGCCAAGAACAAACAGAAGATGAAGGCACCTCATCCTAGTCATCAGCACTCTGACAAGAAGATCAGCACCAGATCACCCTAGTTCAGTCAAGGGGGAACCCGCAAAGCAAAATGGGCTGATCAGTATGGACCTCCACAGCTGACACATCCAGCTCAGTATGGGTCATATTACTATGATCCTATAGTCAGGAGAGGATCCAAAAGTCAAAAGAAGAAAAAGAAAGTCGTACCGAAGGCAAAGGTCAGCAGTCCACCCACTCAGAAGATCAGGACTCCTGAACCTGAAAAGCCTCAGAAGTCAGCATCGACCAGTCCAGTGGTCAAATATGTTGACAAAAGTGGAAAGAAACTGTCTGAGACCACCAGGGTCGTAAGACAGATATGGGTTACCAAAAACTAACATCTAAGGACCCAAAATAAAAAATAAAGGGTACCTAAATATAATTATGTTTTGCATGTGCACAAGGACCCTTGGTATGTGGACAGCAGATGCTCAAGACACATGACGTACCAAAAGGACTTGTTGAAGAATTATACTACTGAAGAAGGACCCCGAATCGAGTTTGGAGACAACACAAAAGGCTACACCAGAGGCTATGGAACACTTAGCATTGGAACAGCAACAGTTCCAAGAGTATCATATGTTGATAAAGAGGGAGTATCAGTAGACCTCATCAAGAGATTTCTGAGAAAGCAATTACACTCGAGACCTCATCAAGGGATTCGGTTGCACATCCGGCAAACCAATCAAGATCCCGATGAACACGAATATGAGAATTGATCTTGATAAAGAGGGAGTATCAGTAGACCAAACCGAATTTCTTGCTATAATTGGTTCTTTATTATATTTAACAGCTACTCGTCCTGACATAACTTATGTTGTAGGTGTCTGCGCTCGATTTCAGGCGAATCCGAAGCAGAGTCACATGGACTCAGCAAAGAAGATTCTCCGCTATCTCAGAGGAACACCTGACATGGGTTTATGGTATCCAGCTGATGATAATATTGAACTAACTGGTTATTCTGATGCTGACTATGCAGGATGTAGAATTGACCGAAAGTCAACTTTTGGAACGTGTCAGTTCCTTGGCAGTAAGCTGATCTCATGGTTCTCAAAGAAACAAAACTCAGTAGCGACGTCAACTACTGAAGCTGAATACATGGCTGCCGGAAGTTGCTGCGCCCAAATCCTTTGGTTGAGACAGCAGCTAAGCGACTATAACGTCATTCTGAATGAAGTGCCGATCTTCTGTGACAGTACCAGTGCCATTGCAATCACTCAGAATCTTGTACCTCATACGAGATGCAAGCACGTGGACATCAGACACCACTTCATTCGTGACCATATCGAAAAGAAGGATATCAGGATGGAAAAGATCCATACTGACCATCAAAGGGCTGATATACTGACCAAGCCTCTAGCTGAAACCAGATTCAGAGAACTTTCAGTAGAGCTAGGTCTGCTGGACCCTACTGAATCCAGTCAGTAAGAGGATTCAGGAGAGGAGCATTCAGTAAGGGGGAATGCTCACTCTCGATCTTGAGTAAAATCGATGCGTAGAGACTCAAAGAACCATCTACACGAGGTATCAACTGACTACGATGTTCAGCTGACAGGTTTGCGTATCTCTACTCAGTAGCCTATAGAACAATTCTGTGCATTTATGAATCAGATTCAGCATTGTGTTCAATGCCTTAGAAAATGTCATTTAATTTTTAACGGACTACATTTAATACACGACATTCTATGTAAAAGCATGTTGAACTCTACAACGCATTAAATGCATGTCGTATCAAGTTACTACTTAGGCTATATACAACTGGCTTTTGACTTAAGCAGCTAATATGATCATTACCTATTTTATAAAACTTAATCCTAGCCGTCCATCTCAAAAAGCGCGTTCAAACTGAACCCATGATATTTAACTATTTATCTTCTCTAAGATATATATATGCGTTCAAATGTTTGAAACCGTCATTTCATCTCTGCAAATATCTTAAGAGCCCTAGATTTTCTGAGACTATCTCTTGTTTCGTTACATATATTTCATTCATTAAAACATCTCAGAAAATCCTTTGGTAATTTTTCAATGATCTTTCAGTATTGTATGATCTTTCAATGATTATTTTTTTTTAATACTGATTATCTCTGTGTTTGCAGAATATTAAAATGACAGGAACACATGTAGTTGCTCCTTCCGATATGCAAGAAATCCTGGAAAAGGATCGTGTCTGGTGCGAGCCAGTCATGGAGTTTGACGAATGTGATCTAGACTTCATGGAGGAGATCTTCTACGCCCTCCGCGAGACCGGTTTGGAAGGATTCCTGACGAGGAAGCCTACTTTCTTCCTCCCTCGTCAAGTTGCAGAAATCTATCTAAACTCCGATTCAGTAGACGGAGACATCAGAGGCCGATTCGTCGTTCACACAGTAGGCGATCCCTCACGCACAGATATTGAAGTAAAGCAGATGTCAATCCGTGAGGCTCTTCAGAAAAGCTTCAATCTGTCGAATACAGGACTCACAACCGTCGCATACAAGGATGACCTGATGGATGAATACCTCACTGAATTCTGCGGGAAGCCAATAGTCTTCAGAGCCGCTTTTCCCAAGAACGCAATGCTCCCTCAGTACAGAGCATTGGCGTACATAGTGACTCAACTTCTGACGAGTCAAGCAGGCTCATTCGACCAAGTGTCCAAGCCCAAGCTACAACTGATGGTGGCCATCTATGACCGGGCCAAGATAAACTGGACTGAGTTCTTCCTCAGAGAGTTCATGATGCAATCAGCCAAATTTGATAAAACATCCCAGAGGCTGAGCGTCAAAGGAAAGCTCCTATACGGACTAAAACTCTCCGTCATGATCGAAGACTTCTGCAAGTCTGACAGCATCACCTTCATCGACAAGCAATACTTTAATGTGAAGAAGGTCAGATTCCAGAACAGGGCAGTGGCCCTTCAACAAATTGGCTCAGGGCCCGCTGTACCAAAGGTTGGGACTCAGCAGACCTCCACGCCAAAGAAGAAGAGGTCCCCTCCCAAATCAACGCCTAAGGCACCAACCAAAAGGCTGAAGAAGGTCAGCGAGGTTGTGCCTATTGAGACTGAGGCGGAGCCAGAGGCCGTAATTGCTGAGTCGCCTCTCCAGCTGAGAGACGAGCCAGAGTCTTCTGAGAAGACACAGTCAGTAGAGAAGGCTGTCTCTACTGAACATGAGGGAACCGTGGACCAAGGGGTCCAAGCTGAAGATGTCCAGGCTGAAGAGGTTCAGACCTTGGAAAGCCCCTTGGACGTCCCACCACTCAGCAGCATCCCGTTTGCTGAGAAACGGGCATCTCCCATTGAAGTTGAGGATTCGGAGACAGCCTCAGAGTCAGAATCTGTCGGGATGGAGCCCACAGCACTAAAATCTAGAGCCTCCCGAGAGATTGCTGAATTTATTCCGGAGATCGCCAGCCACAGCGACCTTGTCCTACTTGCAAGGCAGGCGAGGCTCCACATGCTGATCAGGTTCCAGGAGTGGCACAACCTGAAGAGACTTATTATCCACCACTCCTGCGAACAGCAACACAAAGAAGAGGTGTTGATCAGAGGAAAGATTGGCTACTCCGAGCCATCTGACCTCGGCACGCTCGAAGATATGAGGGTGGCCATGCTTGCCATGCTGAATGACAGACAACCTGTCTCAGCACCTGCGCCCTCAGATGGGTCTGACCCTGATGGTCAGGATCCACCCCGTGATTCAGGCCCTGAGAAGCCCGATGAGGGAACTCAACCGGACAAGGATGCCACTACTTCTACTGCTGATCCTCCACTCAGCATCCTTGGTCCCGAGCAGACGGTGGCTGGTACTTCGAAGGTAGCTGATCCTTCTCAGCTCCTTCTCGAATCTGCTTTCGAAGTAGCGCCCAGTCCAAAGAGCCGTCGATCGAAATCAGTGGCCAGGGCGCTGAGGAACCAAGGCACTCAAAATCGCCTACTCGCCTGAACCGTCCACAAAACATGGCGGCAAACCACTGAGGCTCAGAGTGCATAGTTGCAGGGACTCAGAACCGCAATCTCAACATCTCCAGTCCCTGACTTCTCCAGCATTCTGACGAATGCCTTAGCTGTACAGCGAGCTGAATTCGAAGAACAGCTCAAGACGATTCAGGAAGACCAAGTCAAATTGCTGAATGATTACAAGGCCGCTCAAACCGCTCACACTGAATTCGTCACTGCCATCTCTCAAGCCGCTAACCTCAAATTGGAAAATATTCAGAAGGCTAATGAAGAGAAGGTGGAGAAGCAGTTGAAAGAATTTCAGGCTGCAGCTGATCTCTCACATAAGAAGTACAGCACTCAGCTCACTAACGAGAGAAACGAGCTGCATGAGAAGCTGACAAAGCTCCACAATACTCTGGATGATCTATCCGACTCATACAAGAGCCTGAATAGCAAAGTATCTGCTCTGCCCCCTACCCGATTTGCTGATGCAAAAAAGGGGGAAGGATTTATTGAAAAAGGAACTAAGGAGCTGATACTGAAAGCTCCGAAGAGAGCAAGGACAGTGGCAGGGGCATCTCAGACTCAGTCTCAAACTCAGTCATCTGCCCCCACTGGACCTTCACATACTGGCGAGGCCCAGGGTGTCTCAGCAACAGGAGCTGCAGTATCTGCTGAGACTGGCCCAAGTGGCTCAGGAGCCAAAGAAGTCACAACTCAGGCAACTCAAACTCCTTCAGATATTATAAAAGAAGTTGCTAAGTATGCTGACGAGGAGTCAGAAGAGGAAGAAGCTCCTCTCCCTCCTCCAGTTGCCGGCAAAGGCAAGAAGGTACTGAAATTTCCCACCCCTCCCTCCAAGAAGAAAGGACCCAGGAGGTTCATAACTCCGGAGAGGAGACTCAGATAGCAGCCGATGAAAAGCTGGCTAGGGAGATAGCTGAAGCTGAAGCCACGAATAAACCCAAGAAAAAGCCTGCTAAAGGCAAAACTAAGGCTCCAGCTGGAGGCAAGAAGACAGGAGCTAGGCTGCCTCCTAGAACACTTAAGCTCAGCGACGAGGCTGATAAGGAAAAAGAAAAGGAGCAGCAGCAACCGCAACAGCAATCAACTGGGCAGCAGGGAACTTCTAAAGAGAAATCATCCACTGCTGACTCAAAAGAAGAGCCACCTCATAAGCCCTCCTATACTGCGTCGAAGGCACAGGAACAAGAAATGGAAGAAATCTGGGCTCAGCTGGATAGATATCTATACAGAGGTGAAGAAGCTCGACAGATAGAAGCAGCTAGAGAGAGAATATGGATGGCTGATCTTGAAGCTCTCAGGCTGAGGACTGAAAAGGAAGCGAGTCAGAGGATTCCTGCAAAGGCTGACATTCCCTACAAATACAGGAAGTTCAGAAAGCCTACTGATCTGAAGACTCACAGATGGCCTAGAGTGGATGAATGGATTCCGTGGGAAGTTACTCAGAGATGGGAGACACTGAAAGTCGAATTTATAAAGAGGAACTACTTCTAGAGATTCTGGTCTGAAAAGCACAAGACAGTGGCGTACACTGAATGGTTAATGAGAGCTGATCTGGAAATGTATGCCAGACTCCAAAAAGCTGTCAAAGAAAATGTTGAAGTCAGAGTTCCTGAACCCAGAATCCTGCCTCCCCCACTGAGACTAGACGGATCCATCCACTATGGAGTGATAGAGAAAGAAGTGAAGGACGCTGCTGAAGCCAAATTTCTTGATGAAGAAGATCCAGCGGACTTTGCTGAGATACTGAAGCTGAGAAAGATCACATATCGCATGTATGGAGTGCCTCTTCCTGAAACTTAATCTCAAGATTTCAAAGACAGGATCAAGCAGTTCAAATGATTCTTACTTCTGTATTCTCCTTGTATCTTTCTTTCTTTCTTTTAGTCAGAGATGTATCTGTACTGAATTTCTCATATATATATATATATATATATATATATATATATATATATATATATATATATATATATATATATATATAACATCTTTGTTTGGCTTTGACAATTCCTTATTGTCTGAATAGCCGTGTTTGTTTATGCTTAACACTCAGAATCACTGAAGTGATTACTGACTCACACACTCACTGTTAATTATTTACTGTCAGTTTTTGCTTAGCTAGATTCTAATAGATTGCATAGTTGGGGGGAAATGTTGTTAAGACAGGGGGGAAATGTTGATTAGACTCTGTATAAGCTCTAACTTTCTGCCCTGATCCCCTCAGTAGTCTAGGACTTGAAGAACAACTCCACTGATCCTACTTGTAATATTTTGTAAGGAGCTCTGTTTCTAACAAGTCATAGTGTTAGGTTGATAGGTTATTAGGTTTTGGCATCATCAAATAGGGGGAAAATGTTGGGTGATGATTCTATCCTCAGCAATGCTGGAAAATAGTGGGAAATGACTCAGTCTTCTGTGTTGACATTTCTCAGTAGCCCTGTGCTCTGAAGGAGTCTGTGAAGATTTGAAGATCCCAAAACCCTATATTGATTAGTGAACCATTGCGTTGTAATCTGTTTTTGTCTCTGAGGTTTCAGACTCAACAGACACTCTGCTCTAGTTCAGGCACTCAGTGGATTATCTGCCTCAGCACCAGAAGTAGAAGACTCGGTATCTTGGACTCAGGCGGGAGCAAGATATGCGAAAGGAGTCGGTGGAACCGAACTCAGCAGGAGTAGTTCACTGAACTCAGAGTTGATCTTCAGTAGAGCCGACTCAGCAGGAGCATGCTACTGAATCAGAGATCAGACTCAGCAACGGCCAGACAGTCTTCTGACTGTCAGGATCTTTAAAAGTCAAATCAGCAGAGTCAATACGAGAAAGAGAGAAGTCAACTTCAGATCTCCTTGAAGTCTGTTCTGTCTCAACCACTTTCTAAACCTCGACCAATGACAGGCAGCCACGTATCCTATACCTATTAAAGCTGCAAGTCAACAACTTTCCAGAAATGGAGGGAAAGGACACTGTCACCATGCTTCAAAAGAGCCGTTAGCTATCCAAAAGAGAGAGACAAAGGATTGTCGTCTCCAACGGATCTATCCTAATCTCTTCTTTATAAATAGAGGGATAAATCAAATTGAAGCTCACCTAGAACTCACGAGAAAACGAGCACATGAAAGAACACACAGAGCATTCAAACGAGCAAATTCGAAAAAGCCTAAGTCTTCCGCAAGAAGTTCGAAGAAACAATCTCCGGCGAAAGACTACCTTTCTGCTCTTAGGGAACCAAGCTAAACTGCTTAATACAGCCCCTAGTATCCAAACGACGTTACACGAATCCAAAGCTTACACTCAGTTGTTCGTCGTTCTAGAAGCCACATCCTTGTTCCCTATCCCTCTAACCTAAGCTCAATAGACTAAATCCATAGCTTAGAGGAAGGAGTTCACTTCTGAATTGATCCTTATTGTAAAGAACTCCTTCACTGTTGGAGAGTTTTTCAAACACTTAGTTTGATAACCCTGTAAACTGAGACTTGCTCAGTATAAATCTCAAAACCAGTGTTTGTCCAGCGTACAAACCAACTGAGACTGTCTCAGTATAATACATAGCTTCCTGATCTTTTGGGACAGTGGACGTAGGATTATTGGATCCGAACCACTTTAAAAATCTCTGTGTCTTGTGTTCTATTTTTACTGTTGCATCGATTTACTGTTTAGACTAAAGATATTCTTTAAATCATTCAAATGAGTTTCAGCAAACTTAACAGACTGCACTAAACTACTGAAACTGTTTTCATAAAAACGTTTCCCTAACTCAACTGAATTTGGGCCTACACTATTCCGCACTACTGAACTCTATCTTAAAGATACTGAATTCTTATTCCAAGTCAGCTAGCAGGTCTAAGTAGAGTCAGTCACTCTGCCACACGATTCAGAACAGCTTATCTGGTCTGCTGAACTTGTTCAGTACGACACTATCATGAAAAGGACTGTTCGTGTTTAAGTTGAGAAATCGGTTTTCTGGTGTATTCACACCCCCCCCCTCTACACCTAAACGTACTCTCGGGACCAACAGTGTTATATTGTAATTTGAAAGTTAAAAACTAAATTATTCGTGTGATATTATAATTTTAAAAAAAAAATTGATGTCACAATCCCAAAAACAGAAAAATGTTGTTAGGTCTCGAACTTGGGTCTCATGGATAAGAAACCCAACACTTAGCCAAATGTACTATCGCAACACTTCAATTGGATAGTAAAAACGGTCCGTATTTTTTAGATAGCAGTCGGTTGCACAAAAGTTTTAGCTTATATATATATATATATGTGTGGATCTATTAGAAACTTTGTTTAATTAGAAATTACAAACTTATGTATAATCTTTATATTATTATGTATAAGATCTTGTAATTTTATATTTTTTTTGTATTATGGGATAGAGCACATTCGATTCAAACCATTCAAAAGTAAGATGAATGTTATAGATTGATTTTAGAAAATTTTCATCCTGATTTAATTACTAGAGAGTTCGACTTGGAAATAAATCTAACCCTTACATTCGTTTTACCAAATCGAATCCTACCTTATAGATTCAAAATCCAATTGAGTGAAAAGCAAATTCGGTATTTAAACATTCAATTATTTTGTACTTATAAAATTGCAATTTAGGTGTCTAAGCTCAATAATTGTTTTTGATTTTGGTGCCTGTATTATTTAAGTTTAATATCCTACAAATCATGTTAAATATTGAGGATAGGCAAAATGGTAAATTTATGTACAAATTCACTTAAAATACTTTTTATTATAATTTATTTCACTAAAGATTTTAATCAATTCCTTTTCAGCATAACACATTCTAAACATTTTTTCCGGTTCGTTATAAGATATTCTTATTGTTATAATTTTGGACGAAGAATAAACTATTTAGAATCATGGACAAGGGATATAAAATGAATCAAATAATGTTGCTCTATTCAGTACTTGTATTCCAAATTCGATATTTATATTTGACATTTTAATATTCAAATTCTAATAAAAATATTCGATTTGATTAATATTCAAATACTATATAAAATTATAGTCAATATTATATTCGACTAAATCTATAACATATTAGTACATAAAATATAATAAATACTACTAATGAAACCCATCAAAATTTAATAAACACGTATAAATGGACTTGTGAATTATAGTTGTTGGGTGATGATTCCATCCTCAGCACTGTTTCACTCAGTGGGAAGTGATTCGGTCTTAGACACTGATCTTAAGCTCAGTAGCCTTGTGCTCTGTACTTGTCTAAAGATTTGAAGATCCCAAAACCCTATCTGAATGATGAACCATTCTCTTGTATCTATTTTGTCTCTGAGGTTTCAGACTCAGTAGACACTCTGCTCTGGTCAAGGTGCTCAGTAGCTTATCTGCCTCAGCACCAGTGCAGAAGACTCAGTGATACTGGACTTTGCAAGAGCAAGATATGCGAGAGAGTCGGTTGAACCGAACTCGGCGGGAGTAGTTCACCGAACTCGTAGCCGATCTTCGATAGACTTATCTCGGCGGCTATCTATCGAATACAAGGTCGACTCGGCAACGGCGGATAGTCTTCGGGGACTGTCGGAAATCTTTTGAAAGACAATCGGCATTGTCATGTACGAGGAAGAGAGAAGTCGGCTTCGATGCCGTCTCGAAGTTTGTCTTTGTCTCAACCACTCCATCCACCTCGACGAATGACAAGCATACACGTGTCTTCTCACCTGCTAAAGCTGCAGACAACCTTTTACCTAAAAAGGTGGGAAAGTACACTGTTACCTACACCAAAAGAGCCGTTTGCTACCAAAAAGAGAGAGAGAGAAGAAGATCGTCTCCAACGGATCTATTTCAATCTCTGCTCTATAAATAGAGGGATCATTCAAGATTTAAAAAAACGCTAAGAACACGAGAGAGCGCGAAAAAGAGCGAATTCCAAAGAACAAAGTCTTAGCAAGAACTTGAAGAACAATCTCCGGCGAAAGACTACATTCTAGCTCATATGGAATCAAGCTATACCGACATATAAAGCCTCTAGTATCCAAATCGACGTTACACGAACTCAAAGCTTATCTTCAGCTGTTCGTCGATCTAGAAGCTACTCTCATATTCCCTATCCCTCTAACCCTAAGCTCAACTGTTCTTATCCATAGCTTAGACGAAGGAGTTCACATTTGAACCCAATCCTTATTGTATAAGGACTCCTTCACTGTTGGAGAAGTTTGTCAAACAATTTAAGTTTGATAGTGTTGTAAACTGAGACTTGGATCAGTATAAAAACCAAGACGCGGCTTTGCCCAGTGTGCAAGCTGACTGAGACTAACTCAGGATAATAAATAGCCTCCTGATCATTCGGGACAGTGGACGTAGGATTTGAGCGATATCCGAACCACTTTAAAAATCCTGTGTCTCTTACTTCTTTCTTAACTGTTGCATTGATTTTACTATTCATACTGAACATCATATTTAAAATCAATCAACCTGTCTCAAAGATATCTTGAACTTTTAATCTACCGAACCGAGACTTAAAACGTTTTCTCACAAACTGATTTCGGCCTACACTATTCCGCGCACCGAACTCTTACGTAGATACCGAATTCGACCTAGTCGGTTAGCGAGATCTCGGTCGAGTCGATACTCTTAGCCTTTAACTCGATTCGAAACGGTTATGCAGTCTGTGAGCCGAATCTGATCGGGCACACCATCCCGAATAGGATGTTCGAGTTCGAAGTTGAGAAATCGAATCAGGTGTATTCACCCCCCCCCCCCCCTCTACACCTGACCGTACACTCGGGTCCAACAATAGTGTTATATTAAATTATAACTATAAAAATATTTTTTTGCAAAAAACTATACACAAATTTACCATTTTACCCATTCTTAGTATTTAACCAAATTTGTAGGATTTAATTGTCAAATACATGAAGCATATGGAAAAAATTGTTAAGTTTAGACACCAAAATTTCTAATTTTAAACAAAAGGACTAAACCTCAAAATATTTGAAAGTCTATATACCAAATTCCTTTTTGGCCCCGTTTGGAAGAGCTTAAAATAACTTTTTTTAATTTAATATAAATAATAAGTTATTTTACGCGCGTTTGAGAAAACTTATAGAAATTACTTATTCTAAATAATAAGTTAATATTATTAACTTATGAAAACTTAGGGATAATGACCAAATAAAGCACGAACTTGTTCAATTTTGTAATTTTAACACGAACTTGTAAACTTGGCGAATTAAAGCATGAGGTTTCAATTTTTCACCATTCGAGACACGCTTAGATTCCCAAATTTTTTCGATCGCCGGAAAGCTAAAGTGGACTCTTATGTGGCAATACCAAACAATGTCGTTTCGAATCACCAAAAATGAATTATAAACTTTTTATTTTTTTTGCAATTCATAATATATCAAGATTTTTTTTAAATTTTAAATCTCTAGAAAATCCCACAAACATTTAACAACATTCCAAGAAAATGAATCCTTCAAAAACATTATCAGACTTGGGGCTTTATGACTTTCGTCACTAAAAGAAAATGAGCTCATGATCGTGATTGAGTTGCTGATAAACTCTTCCCTTCAAACAGCGGCCCACGACCCCATGTACACAGCCTTCCCCAACCTAAAACTTCGTTGGTAAATCAGCAGCCGACGGGAGGCAACAGCAGCCCAAAATCCAAAACAACTCCGCCTACGACCCCAGGTACACCGCATTCAAGTAACCCTCGCCAAGATGACCAATTTCATCACCGACTCTGCGAACGATGTACAATAGGAGTTCGGATCTCACCACTGCCTCCACTCACTACTACCGTCAACGCAAAGCAACAATCGCCCAAATAACTTCATGTCGCTGATCTTCTCCTAGTCGATCTGACCTTATAGGAAAGACGTAGGTGGAGAGCTTTTTTTTATTCTTTTTTTTCTTTTCAAATTTAGGGTTCTAACTCAATTTTAGGATTAAGTGTTTATGAATTAGTATGTGAGATTAAGTTGTGTAAATCGTTTTTGAATTGTGACGTGGCATATTTGTAGAAGTAACAATTTTTACAAGGTGGCAATTGAGGACCAAACTACGTCGTATCCGGTAATGATTTGGTAAAATGATCCAGCTAGATTGCCAAGTCAGTGAAACGGTACCGTTTGAATTTTTTCCAGTGGTCGAAAAAATTTGGGGATCGAAGCGTGTCTTGAATCACAAAAAATTGAAACTTTGTGCTTTAATTCGTCAACTTTACAAGTTCGTGTTAAAATTACAAAATTGGACCAATTTGTGCTTTATTTGTTCATTAACCCGAAAACTTATAAGTAACTTTTACATTTTTTTCAATTTTATTTTTTGCCTATATAAGTTATTATTTTGAATTTATCCAAACACAACTAACTTATTAAATTTAAGTTCTTATATCATAAGTCTTTATAGAATAAATTCTTTTGTCATAAGTCCTTAATTAAGTTATTTTCCCAAACGGAGCCTTTTACTCATATAATAACTTGTCAGCCTTTGTTTATTTTGTTATCATATTATAGAGTCAAGAGAATGGGGTTGCACATAACATAACGGTGTAGACATCATATTCTCTCCTTCCTTATATACTTGTTTTATTCCATTTAACTTGTTTTATTTCTTTTTGACGCGGTTATCTGATAGAGTTGGTTTGGATTTGTAAAGACGTAAAACTCATGCAATAAATTAATTATTTAGAACTAGTTTGTGTAGTAGATATGTAAGACCCGTGCAATTAATAAATATTTGTAAGTTGGTAAAGGTGTGGGATTTATTTCCTTATTTATAAACAAAACAGGTGCGGTGGAACAGTGCGAAAAGGAATACAAAATAAATACATTAATTTAATATTTTATTAGGTTTTTGCTACAGTAGTCAAACTCACTAAAAATAGTCAAACCTTAAACTTTTGTTCACAAAGTAGCTTGTCCAAAATTTCCTTACTTTTTTTTATCTGAGTTAATCTGATTTTATAAATGCATTGCCTATGACCCTTAATCCCCCTCGGCACACCACAAACATTGCCTTATTCCTTAGTCACTCATTGCTTGTGGCTCGTATTCCCCCCTCAGCACAACAGAGGCACTGTCATCAATACACACCATAAGCACTGCCCTATTCCTTAATCACGCAGTGGTTGTGGCCTGTATCCCCCTTGGCACACCACATACACTGCCCTAAGCACACTGCCATGTACCTTAAGCACTCGAGGGCAGTGCATGTAGTGTGGCTATGGACTGAGGACAGTGCCTATGGTGTGCCGAGGTGCGACACGACCATAAGCACTATATTTATGGAATCAGATAAATTCAGATAAAAAAGTAGGGTTATTTTGGACAAATTTACTAATTTGTGAATAAAAGTTTAAGATTTGATTACTCTCTTTTTTTTAAATTGAATTTGGCTAGTTTTATATATTAACACATATTTTATTGATAATTCATGATTAGTACAAGAGTAATTTCAATATCTTCGAAAATCTGATGCTTGGGCAGTTGGGCACCAATACTATGACTTGTCTAACTGTGATATGATGGTAACTGCAAAATATAATTAAAAAATTAAATGGTAAGAATATCCCTAATATCTTATTAATAAATTTGGATTCGTATTTAAGTAAGTAGCCGTAAGATGAGATTTTGACACAAGCAATCTAATATTATATTAATATAAATAGGATTAGTTATAATTAGATATCTTACTTATGAATATCATCGCCAACTATGGATGCCTTTATATATTTTGCCTAACACAATTTCCGCCGTTTCTTTTTCTCTTGCATCTACCCGTGCAATCCCGATACACTACTTTTACAATTCAACCCTATTCGAGCACAAGTGTCTGTCAAGGGATTCTTGCTCAAGACGCGGCAGGAGGAGCCGTCACCAGGGATCGTATATAGAGCATGCTCAAACTTGCTTCTTACTAATTGCCTAAATCTGCTCTCTCGGGTATAACTATTGTATTTCACGATAATAAAATGCCCGATTTTTACTTTGGCACGATAATTTTAATATACACTGAGTATAATCACAACCACATATAAAATATAAACTACATTAGACCAATAATGTACGACATACTCGACTTGTATGATTTGAAAAACTCATATTTTGTTGTTGCTTAGCATATCATACGTTAATAATCATTTATACTAAAGCATTTATAAAACCGTGTTAATTGTAATGCAATTTCTAATACATTAGGGATGTTAGTATGAATACATAGAATATCAGGGGTATCTCCATAATTAACATAATAATAAGAGGCTTTTGCATCAGTAGCCGAACAGTGGGAAACGAAATACAAATATAGCCGACAACTAAAACAAAACACAAATATAGTCATTGTGTCCTTATACGGCGCTGGGCCGATGGGGGGGCCGATTGAGGAGTCCATCGGCCCTCCATTGGCCTTGAGGAAAAAAGCCGAAGTCCCCCATCGGCCGAGCCACTTAACCTGATTTTTTAAAATTATAGGCTCTGAGGGCCGATGGGGGCCGAATTGGTGGTATTCATCGGCCCTACCCGCCATCGACCGATAAAAAAAAGCCGATGGCCGAACATCCAATAGGCCGATCCAGTATAATCGGCTAAAAAAAAAGGTTGTGACGTCCGAAGGAGGGCCGAAGATGGGGGCCGAATTGGTGGTATCCATCGGCCCTCCATCGGCCCCCATCGGCCCTCCATCCGCCCTACTGCACGTTTGTAGGAAAACCCTTACAGTGTCTTGTCCAATCCCGTCTCGAAGGAAGGGCTTAGGGCCGATGGAGGGCCGAAGATGGGTATCCATCGGCTTTTTAGGGGCTGATGTCCATCGGCTCTCATTTTTTTAAACTTCTTTAACAAATTTATTTTTTTAATAATTATTAAAAAAATTGTTAATTATTTACGTTTATTATTTTCCGAGGGCCGATGTCTCGGCTGAAGAGGGGCCGATCACCATCGGCCCTTCAATTATTTTGGTTTTCTTAAATTCGGCTGAATGGGGGCCGATAGGTCGGCCTATCTCGATCGGCCCTCAGTAAAAATGAAATCGGCCACCATCGGCCCTCAGAAATGTGCATCGGCCCCCATCGGCCCTCAATCGGCCTGCGCCCACAAGAAAACAAATTGGCTAGATTTGTGTTTTTTTTTACGGGATGATCAAATTTGTTTTTTATTTTTTGCATTTGGTCAACAGTGTATATCTCCACTAATAATAATATTCGGCCCACCCGCTGTGTGTTAACGTGGATCACTTTCTCTTTCTTCACAGATCCATTTCTTCTCTTTACTTGCTTCTATTCGGTACAGTCTCTCTCCCTTTCCTCCATTTTTATGCATATACTGACTTTGGATACTGTTTTCTTTGAATTCTTCACTGTAATTCGTCTTTGTTTAGAGAATTTCTTGCTCTCTCTCCGCGTGCTTTTTACATTTTCAATCTTCGACTTCTAGGTACTTCATTTTCAAGTTTCTATTATATTGTATGTACTTGCTTTTTTTTATGTGTTTTCTTGTATTGTGATGAATTCATTGTTAGCCTCGTGTTGGTTTTGGGATTATTTTGGCCGCGACACTGGCAATTACTTTTATGCGTTTGAATGTCTCAGAATTTAGGTATGTGTTTTTTAGAATTGTCTTGTTATAGCGTCAAGAGAAGTGTGTCGTTAGCAGGTGGGATGAATTAGGTTGTAGGGTTTTTGTCAGTGTTTTGCTTTGAATTTATGTAGTGTATTTTAGTGTAGTTGGGAGAAATCATTAGTCGAAGTCTGACAAGTGACGATTCATATTTTGAATCAAGATGCCTAGTCCTGCTTGACAATTTAGTTCATAGATACTGGAGATCATTTTGATATCTCCTGTGACAGTACATTGGCTATCATCATCAAGTATGATATCTGGTTGCTACTATTGTTGAATAGTGATATCGTTGTTTCTCATATTTGAGATTGCCATAACTTGTGATTGTTCGTTCTGAAGATATTTCAATGTTGTCTAATGTCTACACTTCAGGGTTACAGGCTGTTTTCTGGACATAAAGCCACAAGACCAGCCTGAAACCATATTTCTACCCGAGATTTATTGAGGGATAGTCAATTTCTCAAAAACTGAGGTGAAAAATGCAGAATCAAGATGAGGAAGTGGTTGAGCCTGAAACGGAGACCAAAACATCGTTGCCGAACTCTGAAATCAATGACTGGGCGAATTATAGGGATGATGAAGTTATGCAACAGCAATATGCCATCCAAGCTGAGGAAGCTGGGAAAATCCCATTTGTTGGTGACAAGGCAAGGAAACCCCTAATTCTTGGAAGCAAGTTATTCTAGATATGCTTTATATGATAGCTCTATATAGTATGGTTACGATTGGAAGTTATAAGGTTATATTGATATGTTTTTTGGTTTTATTTTAAACCTTTCTTTACTCTATATGTCAATCTTGCACGGCCACCTAGATTTTCATTACATGTGTTGGCACGTTTCCTTTCTTATAGTGTAGTATGTTTGCTGCATCAAAATATGTACATTACTCTGTCTGAATAAGCTTCTTGTTATTTAATTTTCTGTAAAGAATGTTTTGAATGCCTGTATTGCTTACTACTGGTTTTTGTTTTGGAATCCTAGAACTCAAGTTCTTTGGTTTAGACAATATATTAGACATGTACACATGTATTATATAACTTATTGATTATTAAACTCCTAAGGGACCTTTCATAAATCAGTTAGTGGAGTTGGATATTTGAAGTCATTCCATTTGTCACTTTAATTTTAGTTTTTTGGTTTGTTCCTTGTTGACTTTGAAAGTCAAGATCTCCTTACTTCAGTACTGCTATGAGGTGTAATGTTATATTGTCTTAGCTGCTATAGACTCTTCTTTTAGGAGTTATATCGCAATAGTGTTTGTAGCCTCGTTCTGAATGACTTTTCGAAGTGCAACTGCAGGAGCCTCTATCATCTTTGGCAGATGAATACAAGTCAGGAAACCCAATTTTGTTGGAGAAAATTAAGGTATGTTTCTAATTGTTACGCACTTTAATGTGGCATGCATCTTGTCCTCAGTGCTGGTAACAGGTATAACTGCAGGTTCTGACTGAACAATATGCTGCCATCAGGAGAACCCGAGGAGATGGTAACTGCTTCTTCCGTAGCTTCATGTTTGCTTATCTGGTATGGTTTGTTTTATGCACTCTACACTCGCGTAGTCTTTATCCCTATGCATCTGGGCATTGGTGGTATCCGCATTATATCTACTGAAAGATTTAGTGATCATATTTAGGAGCATATTTTGGAATCACAAGACTGTGCTGAAGTTGATCGCATCAGAATCAATGTGGAGCAATGCAGAAAGACACTTCTCAGCTTGGGTTATGCAGAATTTACTTTTGAAGATTTTTTTGGGGTACTTCTTAAATGATCTCCTTTATTTTTTTTACTTCACCTTTGCAGTTGTATAATTGAGTTAGTTCCTGGGACATGATAGGTTCTCTGTCTTTGTTTTGCACTATTTTATTTGGACAAAAATATTTAAGAGTGATCACATGTTAAGCTAAAAGCTGTTGGCATTTCTTCCTTTACTTTCCCTATTAGCAATCTTTTTTTAGAACTGTTCATTTGTGCATGACATATTGGTATAAATGGGGTTGCTCTCATGTCCACAATTTACATATAATAAAGAGCTTGGTTTTGGGGGCAGATTTTTGTTTTAACTAATTAATTAACGTCCTGAAGCTTAACTTCCTGAATCTATCTACTTATTTTCAGCTGTTCCTCGAGCAACTCGAAAGTGTTCTTTCAGGGAAAGAAACTTCCATAAGGTTCAAAGGATTTACTTTTTTAGTTGTAGCTTCTTCTTGGTAACAACCCAGTTTCAGCTTTTCTTCAATCCTGATATTTGTTATCTTGGTCACAGCCATGAGGAACTTGTACAGAGATGTAGAGATCCGTCAGTATCCGACTATGGTGAGTAATACTGATGGGGCATTGTTAGGGTATCAAGTATCAACACTAGCATCTAAGTTACAACATTTCGCTGCTTATGATTTCCTTTTCTTTTATCAACTGATTATTTGTCTTTGCTAGTCGTGATGTTCTTCAGATTTATTACATCTGGCGAAATAAGGAAGCGTAGAGAGTTCTATGAGCCATTCGTTCAAGGGCTAACTAATACCTCTGTGGAGCAGGTTGGCTGCGTATAACTTTCATCAAATTTCATGTCTCTTTCTATGCAAAGCTTCATTATGGCATCTCTGTAACATGAAGTAATTTCAACCTCTTAAAGATTGGAGGAAACCTGACCGTTATATTAGATTTGCATGTATAGAGCTATAGGTAGGCTGTATAAAGTAAATTGCATCACTCTAAACTATGCAGTTTCTTATCTTCTAACCAGATTTGGATACGATTGTCGACATGCATGTGTTAGAAGCGCAATACTGCTGCTTATATTCTTCGTTCTTTTAATGCAGTTCTGCAAATCATCAGTGGAGCCTATGGGCGAAGAGAGTGATCACGTGCACATAACTTCTTTGTCGGACACATTGGGTGTACCAATCCGCATAGTCTATCTGGATCGGAGTCACGATGATAAAGGAAGTGTAAGCATAAATCATCACGATTTCAGTCCCATCGCCCATGAACCTGACGCTAATACCGGTGGTACCGTGCCACTTAAACCCTTCATTACCTTGCTATACCGACCCGGTCATTACGACATTCTGTACTCAAAATAACTTCATATTGTACGCGCACTGGTAATAATGGAAGTTACATACTTCTCTAAACGCTAGGAACCCCAAAAGATCAAACTTTCTTCCAGGTTTGTTAATTAATGTGGCAAAACTTAGTTATATTTCTTTGCCTATTCTTCTTACAAATTATTGAGTGCTTTCATGGCTCCATTGACAAACTATTTCAGTGAAATTTACACCTTGAAGAGAGAGAGAGGACTGCCCTTTTATTATTAAGTCTTTCTGGGAGGGAGATAAGAGATGAAGTAAAACTGCAAATGAATTGGAACAAAAGATGTAGTAGAAAACAGATCCTCAAAAAGAAATGATACAAACGGACTTCGGTCAATTCATCAATCACAACAAAAATTCTGTAGCATTTGTTAGTGACTTCTCTTAGCAAATTGCCCAAAAAACAAGAGAAGATAAATGAGGAACAAAAAGTGCCAAGAGGGAAAGAGGGATGGCAGATCTGCCTCCATTACAGCATATATTGCTCTCGCCATACAACAGCTCTATATATACAGAACGAAACTCCTCAAAATATCGTCCAAAATTTCGAAGCTCCACCCATTGTTGCTCCAAGGACTCTCCATAGCATTTTGGTCAGGCAATTCTCTCTATGTCACAACAACAATGCTTTTTTCTCAATCCCAGTTACTTACCCTCTGCTCTTCTGCTTACCACACCTTCTTAATAATATACATTAACAAAATTTGAGGTACAATGTACTACCCCGCGTTTTCAGTTTCTACGAGGTTAGTTGTCACAACAGTAGGCATCAGTCCGAATCCTTGCCCGAACTAGAAGATGAATCTCCATTGCAATAACCGTCCCCATTCAGAACATTTGATGGGATGTCTTGATAGTTCTCATCAGAGGTGCTTGTCCGAGTTTTGTTAGGTCTTGCTCGGATATTTGGACCCATTGGGAATGGAACCTGCGATGGTAATAGGCAAAGATGATGACATTTTGATTTCTTGCACCCTTTTGCATGATATTTTATATTCAGATGTAAAGACCAAAACCAATCTGCACATTGACCAACTAAATGCATTACATGCAAGGAATGACTATGAGAACATGGACTGGAAAGTAAAATCATATGAAATGTGTAGAAAGAAGACTGCGAGAAAGGACAGGACTTTTCCAATGCATTCTAGTGGATACGCAAGATGTACCTGATCGCCTGCATTAGGGCCCTCAGTATGGAAAAGTATAGGACGACATCTTTTGTCCTCATTCATCAAGCTTGAATTCTGAAAGTGTGAAACAAGGGCAGTCTTCCCCTGAATCCGAGCATATGCCAGAGATGCCACTTTTTCACTATTAAACTTCTCCCATTTCTTTCCATTGAAAGTCTGAAAAAGAGGAACAAGGTAAAACTATGCAATCAATTTAATGCCAGCTAATTTAGTAAATGAGCTGGTATACCTGGTAAAAAGGAACTATAAGGGAAGGTTCAGTCATGTTTATAAATGCATATCCTACATTGCATTTGTTCTGCAACAAAAATAATTTTAAAAGATCAAAACAATGTTGTCCAGAAACAGGAAAATATATTCTAAACTAAAGTCAAACTTGCCTTAAAATCAATTGGTAGGTAAATGAAATCATAAGTTCCTCTATGGCGTTCATCGATAGCCGCCAAAAGCATCTTTGATGTGTACCTAATAATGCAGTTATAAATGAATGTGGAATCATGTTTCAGAAAAAGAGATAAACTTGAGTGACTTCAAATGTAGATAGAAATCCCTACCGTGAAGATCATGAAGAAATCTAACATGAGCAGATTTTTTATAATGCAAACAACTTATACAAAGGTGCAACCCCAGAAATTAATGGATTATAACTTACTTGTTAGGAATGTTCTTTATCATTAGTGTAGTCCGCTTGTCATCTCCACGTAAAATTCGCTCTAGATCAAGCTCGAACTGTTTTTTGTTGTCAGCCTGACTTGTATTGCTATCATTTCTACGGTTTCGAGTTCGCTCATTAGGAGAGTCAAATGCACTCATCATAGGAAGCATTTGGCCTCTTGCAGGAAACATCATGGACCTCTGATGATGCGGATGCAGTCCATTGGAAGGTATTTGCATGTCCAAATTTCCACCGGAGCGGGGAAAGATGTTATGAGAGACAAAATCCAACTGATGTGGGGAATTACCAGAAATTCTCATGTTCCCAAGCAAACCAGGGTGAAATACAGAAGCAGCATCAGGTGACTCCCCTGCATAGGCAGGATGCCTGTCCCAGAGAGAATGGTTGACAGTAGGTGCTGATCCCACATGGTGATTGTTTAGAGGTAGAAGTTGATTCAGCATGTGAGAGGGTGCTCTAGGTACTGCATGCAACCGCGGGGAATGAGCAGCACCAATACCATTGGCAAATGTTGGGGAGTTCGGCCATAAAACAGCCTCAGGTTGTTGTGGATGATGCAAGTTACTCCACAGATAGTGACGCCCAGGAGGAGGGCAGCTCCCATTTCCAGACGAACCAAAAACTGAAGAGAACGAGCGCACAGCAGATCAAATTGTGTAGCAGCTTGAAAGTCATGGGTGATTTATCAGCTTAGAAAACAGGGTGAGCCGTCACTTTTAATAAGCAAATATCTAAGTGGTGGGCTTTTGTAAAGGGAAAAGGGGTAGTGCACAAATATGCCGGCTTTTTTGTTCAGCAGGCCACACAGAGTTTTATGAGGATGCATACTCTGAACAGAAATAAATAACCAGCTGCATGAGGATGCAAACTTGAGTATCTTCCAATTTTTCATTTGTTCTATCTTCCACTAGTTCCTAGGAAAATGTCGGCCATGAGTAAGATCAGGTACAGTGAAATGCATTTCTCGATTTTCTGCCTCATTCAACAATTTTTTTTCTTCTAAAGCTAGTCAGCCTAGATAAAAGATATAGATTTTTGACCAGTTGGGAATCAGCAAGAGATGACAAGAAAAGATGCATTTAGAAAAGAAAAAGACGAACTTGGTAATTATTACCTTCATTTGATTCAATTGAGTGTCCATTAGAGTTGATTCTCTGGAACTGCTGGCCATCAATTATTTCCGGCTGTCGAGAACTAATATTTGCAGCTATATTACTTGGAGAAGAACCAAAGGGAAGTCCATTTGTTAAACCATCATGATAATCAGGAAAAGAATGTGGATGGAGATTTGGCGGGCTCCGGAGCAAAAAATTGTGGTGATTCCGTAGGTGGCCAGATTCAGAAATGCTGGATTGATTTCCAGATTCCACTCTTACTAGAGATGGTAAGCTGTTAGGTACACTAGATGCATGTTGAAGCACATTATCCAGGAACGAACTAGTAGGGCCTCCATTTGTCGTGAGTGGAACAGAAAATTTGCCATTACCTGTTATGCCCCCAACTGAAAGTGATTCTGCTATTACAATTATACCATGTCATGAATTGTTGGCTAATTCAAAGTCCAGCAGCAATCAACAAATTCAAAAATAAAATTACCAAAAAATCCAGTAGACAGATTATTAGAAGGGCTATTCTGCAACAGAAACCCAGATTCTTCCTGCTCCATTTCTGAAGGAAACGGCAGCATGAATCTAGATATGGGAAAGATTAAGCCGTTAGATTCAACAGAAAGCAATATTTGCCGTAAAGTCCAGTCAATTGGCTTTCATGAATGAAGCTCATCAAGAACACGTGAAAATTATAGTAATGACAGTGGAAACATAAAAACAAAGACATGAAGTATTGCACCTTTCGCTGCCACCAGGTTGACCTCTTTCCAGCTTAATCTTCTTCCCAGCAAGATCACTCCGGTTCAACGCACGAAGTGCAGATTCTGCAGCTCTGACATCATAAAACTCTACATATTTCTGATGAGACATGCGTGGAGACTCACGAATCTGCAACCGAAAAAATAATAAGTGGTTGGTATGAATGCAACTAGATATTTATTCAACTAAGGTGTATTCAAGCTTACCTCCTTGATTTCACCGTAGGCACTAAAAATTTGACGGAGTTCGTCATTTGAAACAGAAGAATCAAGGTTGAGAACCACAGTACCCTGATTTATATCCTTTTCTGATGGATTCTCCTGGCACACACATTTAGCAGACAACACTTCAGCCAATATAGTTTGTACCTACATAAGCAATGGAGAAAGCAACAAGAGCAAAAGAGGGTTGGAATACGCATGTTTGCAGAAAACCACCTTAGGAATTGAGAAATGTATATCAAGTTGCCGACGCCTCATTGGTTTATTTTGGAGAGCCTTCATTGCATTGCAAGCTGCTCTTATATCATAATATGAGATCATAACGAACCCCCTATGCTTGCATGCTGTATACAGGGTGCGGATGTCTCCATATTGCTGTTTGACAAAATAAATTCACCAGTAAGAAATGAGTAATACATTTTTTGAAATACAATTTGAAACACCGAAAGCTGATACTACTTACCTCAAAGAGTGTTTTCAATTCAGAGTCTTCAACATTGCTATTTATATTTCGGACGAAGAGTGTTCTAGAAGGATGCTCTTCAAAAGGGTGTTTCCCACCATTGGAACCCGCTATCCCCAGTTGATTAGAATTTAAATCGGAGAATTCAGGATTCCTTTGGGAGAAGCTATCCTCTCCCAGTTCCAGTCCTCCAACACTGCTAAACAGGTCTAGGTCCTCCACATCTTCCCCATCATTAGATCTTACAATGCTCCCAAATCCATCAGTCACGCCAGAAAGCAAGTCATCATCATCAGGTAAGAGATTACCAATAGTTTGAGCCTCAATTTCTTCCAACGATTCAAAAGCCTCCTCTTCCTCATAATGGGAGGCAGCAGCAGCATTAGAAGTAATGGAGTGACCATACTGACCATTGTTAGATGACAATTTTACTGCAAGATAATAATAAATTCATATCATTAATGTGGCAAGAGTTTCAGGTATTGAGAAACCACTTAAAAATTAACCGACTATTTGAAAAGGAGAGTACATACAGTTTCTACTGAATAAATCTGACATTGAACTTGAAAAAAGGCCATTTTCGTACTGAGCGCCCACGAGATTTATTTTATCTCCATCAAAACAATATGGGACAGGATCAATGTTTGAATTAGTCCTAGAACCCAGATCATGATCAACAGCGCTGGGCAAGGAACGACTGACTGCTCTTTCTGCTCCGACATGCTTCCCGAATGAAAAATTAGCATTTTGACCATGATTGAGAAAATATCCGGGAAGGGCAAGACCTTTATTCATATGTGAATCCAGTGGAATTCTATTTTCATGAGGTGAAGAAGCAACACCTTTAGTTCTTATCCCATCTAATATTAAACCTGTAAAAAGCATAACAAATTTCAGAGGGTCTCTCAAACCTGTGGCTGCATAGTAAGAGTATCAAGACAAGGGTCAAATTCTAGATAACTACCTCTTTCTGAAATATAATGGGTGTCAGGTACTTATAAGTTATAAGAATGTGTGACTTTCCCATCTCAACAACAAAATGCAGCTCATGTGCATTAACTTAATGCAAATGTTATAAAAAGTAAACACTAACTAAACGAATCAAAGAAAGAAAACAGAATTAATATGAAGTGTAGTAATCTAAACCATGAGGTACTAATGCCAACTTATCTGTCTCAGGTTGAATACAAGAGCAGATCTTAGTAAAGACCCCAAAGCTGGCTAATTATGAAAGTGATACAGAAAGAAATGCAATATCTTAGAAACTAAAACATCAACATTCAAATTGGCAAACTTCTTCTTCACTTTTCACATAAGAAAAGAAGAGAATTATTTTTACATATTATAAGATAAATAGTAACACCGGATTGTCAGTGTTGCATTAAACCGAAAAGATAATAATCACTTCATGTTGTATTGAGCCATGAACAATAGCAAAGCAACTAGTGATCTAAAATATCTTGTGTACTAACCAGCATAACCATTTTCCATATTCTTTACACCAACCTGTCTCTGCAAAGTAAAGAAGCAAGCAATAATACTTCGTTATTCAAATGGCAACCAAAACATGAATAAGTTAAGTGTGAAGCCGCAATTTAACAGTTGCGCAGATTATAGACCTATAATTCTGAACTTTCTAAATAGGCACGTATAAAATTTTATGCACAATCAATACCTCATCAGACAAACACACCTCCTCTGAAAAGAAGGATGAAGGAGACAAACCCCGAGAGTTCATCATTTCAGATATAGTTCCCACCAAAGCACAAAACGTCACTTCTACACGAGATTTAAGAAGGGGACGCTTCGGACAAAACCTACAGGGGAAATTTGGAAAATGATACATCAGCAGGACAACAAAAAACATGAAGAACTCCAGCACAAACAGCCTAGCAAGCCAAGAGAGAAACCACAGGCAAAGATAAACAATCTCATAGTTATAGGCCAACAAGAAATAAAATGTTTCTAACTAATCAAGATTTAAGTTAAAAGTAGAGCAGATTCAACTGATATTTTCAGTTTTACTAGTAAGTTGCCAAAAATTGTTCAGCCACCTGTATCTCAACAAAATTCACATAACAGCTGCATTAAGATCTAGCTTGTTAAAGGCGTTTAATTTTTCAACAGGAAAGCAAATTTTGCCATAAAAATTCAAACTCGAAATCACCAAAAGGATAAGGAAAGAAAGAAACAACCATCTCGCCCATCATAATTCAGGTGATTAAATCAAAATTCAACACCTGATCACACAGTACAGAAAAGAAATTTTCAATCTCTGGTCCAAAAACAGCAAAACCTACTTTAGATCAAACGATGGTCAACTCAAATTCAAAAAGCCAAGAAGAAATATCAACAGGACTCACCTCTGAGATTACAGCACCGAAACTCAGAACCAAAAGGAGATAATACTCTAAGAAGAGAAAAAGGATAAACACAGAAACGAGCACAAAGGACAAGAGAATTGAGGGAGAGAAAAGACAGGGAGAATCATCTGAGAATTTAAGAATGACAAACGGGATAGATTCCGGCAAAAGGCAAGGGTAAGGGAGATTGAAGAAGAGATCTAGGTATCTGTGCCGTGCAAATAACCTCCAAAGCTTCTAGGATGCCTTTCTCTCTCTTCATTTCCTCCTTGCTGTTTCCCCTGCATTGCACGTTAACCAAATGTATCATATATTCTCTCTTGTTTGAATAATTTTCTGCATAAAATATACTTGAATTCTCTCAGTTTGTGTCAGTCAGTCCCGAACGGCGTCTTCCTGCTTGATTAGTCTCTCAGCTGCCGCGCTTCCCAACCGGATATGACGTCACGTTCCGGCGAGGCACGGCGGAGATCCTGAACCTGAACTCCTCCGCCCCGCACAGAAAATTATGACACAAATTTTCAAACAGAGAAAAAGGGAAAAAGGTTAGAGAGAGAATGAAGAAAATCGAGATCGGTTTTTATGGAGGATCCAAGGAGAGATGGAAATTGGACTAGCGGAGAAGAAGGATTTGAGCCAAATTCGTTTTCCTTTTTCTATATTTTCCCTTCTTTTTATTTCTTCCCCAAATAAAACACCCAAAAATGTCTCGCAGCAAAAACATACTACTACAATAATAAAATTATAATAATAATTGAGTTTTAATCCACTGTGACCCACTCACTTACATCCACCAGGTCTACCAATCATTGCTCGTTTATTTGAACGGTTTGGTTTGTTTATTTGATCCGGTAAAATCCGCCAGGGATCTTCTATCCCACATTTGGTGAATCATTTGGTGGTCCACCGATCACGCGGCGTCACGCGTATATTGGTGGGCCACCTTTTTTACACTCTAATATTATTTTATTGACTTGGGAGTCCACCAATGCACACGTGGCGCCGCATGATTGGTGGGCACCAAGTGGTCCACCAATTGTGGACTAGAAAATCCGAACCGGGTAAAATCTCCAAACAAAATCCATGATTAACAATTCAACTTACTCCCTCCCACCCTCCCGCCCGCTATCATTTTTTTTTTTTCGACACGAAAATAAAGAGATTCTATTTATAAATATATATTTTATGAATTTCAATTGTATTAAGAAACAGATAAAGTTTTCAATAAGTAGTTGATGGGAAGAAGTGAGTATTAATCAAAAAAATTGTCATGTATAGTTGAGGAAAAAGATTTTTTTTTTCTATTTTTTCTCATGTTGTAATTGAATAAATAATTTAAAGTTTTCAAAAAATTAAGAATCATAAATTTATAAGTTCGGAGCGGATTGGAATCATGTGTAAGAGAAATTTTTAGAGAGATAGTATAAGAATGTGGGGATGGGTAGTGAGTATCGATGAATCCACTTCTTAAGTTTAAGAGTTTTTTATCATTTTATTAAAGAGAACAGTAATAATGGAATAACCCGACTAATAAATATGATAGTAATAACGGGACGAGGGAGTATTATTAATCAAATTCACAGTGTTATCATTTCTTATCATTCTACCCTAATTATGATGGGAGTAATTATTTTCCTGTTAATAGGATCGGCAATGTCAATTTAATGTTTGTGTTACATAAATCATTATCATAATATGTTGCATTTGAGTAACAAAGTTTGATTTGTTCAAGCAATTGGTTGGTATTTATTGTTAGATAAAATCAAATTTGACTAATTTAGTCCTAAAGACTAAAACCGTCTTATATTGCACCTTATGAACATGTAATTGAATTACTCTTTAATTTATTATTTATTATAAGAAAATTTTAATGAAAAATTTCTGGATTTGGTCAAGTTTCCAAACCAAAAGATTGGTGGGTATTACGGTGTATGTGGTCCAGTCCATTTATGCAGGAGCTCGGCCGGTTGCCGTTAATAATCTAACGGCGTCAAGTGCGACGCCCGTTGTAATCGGGTAAGAAACACGCTGTGACTGTCTGTTAGTTGGATTGTTATTGGTTATGGTTTTCTCTAGTGTTAATATATGAATATACCCTATTATTACAACTATAAAATTATTTAATTTTATAAAAAATATCCATTATATATCCAAATTTATTAAAATGCCTCCACTTTTTTACTTCTCTCACCTAAAATGTCAGGCCACGATGTGTCCGACCGATCGGACATGCCCGATCATGGCCTGATCGGACATGCCCGATCATGGCCTGATAGTGATCGGCCTTGTGATAGGGCATGACTGATCATGGCCTTGTGATAGGGCATGACCGATCATGCCCACTAGTGATCGGCCCTTGGTCGGGCTCGCCGACCGGGCCCGACCGGGCCGGCCCCCGATCGGGCCTCTCGTTCACGTGATCGGACCATCCCATAGTAGGGGTATTTTCGTCTTCTTGGATATATAGTGTAGTTAAATATAAGAATTGGGTATAAATGTATTTGTCTTTTCCCAGATGGGCATTTCACCGCCGGACTCTTTTCTCTAATCCGGATGTTGCGAAAAGACGATAAAGGGCCTCGGATACGTCACGTGCTGTAGTAACTTTTAATTTAAAGGAAAGTTTAGGTGAGAAGTGGCAGGTCGAGTTTGGGTGAGGAGCGTTGCTTTAGATGTATATTTTTGTGTGTTGTGTATTAAATGTGGCCGATTTTTTCCAATAAAAAACACCACATGTCAAGCAATAAGTATTTCGGTGCAGAAATGGTGCTTCAAATTAATATACGGAGTTTTATTTTCTCCTTCAAATCTTTTAGGGGATGTTTGGGATAGTTGAAGCTTATCGATAAGTGATGAAAATTGTTGGAAGCTGCTGAAAGTGGCTGAAAGTAGCTGAAAGCTGATAATTTTGATAATTTGTAAGTGTTTGCAAAAAGTGCTGAAAGTCAAAAATTAATAGTTGAAAATATTAATAAAGTGATATCTTATAAAATGAAATTATTATTTATTTCTCACTTATTAAACAAATTTAGAATTTTTACACAAATAAAATTTAAAATTTATTTCCACTCATATAAAATAGTATTTTAATAAAAAAATATTAAAATAAAAATTAGAAAAAAAATTAAGTATAATTAATATTATTAATTAAAATCAAGAATAAAAAGATTATAAATTATATTAATAAAACAAATATTTACTTATTCTTTATTAAATGACAAATAAAAATTATACATATAAATAAGCAATATCGATCATTAACTAAAAAAATAGTTATAAAATTATAATATAATGTATTAATTAAAAAGGTTAAAATTATAAAAGCTATAAGCTATCAGCTTCAGCTGCCCAATACCAGCTTACGAAAATTCTCTATCTTGGACCAATATAGCTTTCAGCAGCTCTATAAGCTGGATTTCCCAAACACTAAGTGGTGTTTGCAATAGCTGTAGCTTATCCGTAAGTGCTGAAAGTTGCTGAAAGCTGCTGAAAGTTGTTGATTTGAGAATCAGTAGGTGTTTGCAGAAAAGTGCTGAAAGCTGCTGAAAGTTGTGAAAATAGTATTTGGAAATGCTGCTGATAGCTGTAGCTTATTTTTACTTTTTAAATGTAATGACTATTTTACCCCTAATATACATTAAACTGAAAAGTTGCTTCTTATTGTATGCTTTTAATTTTACTTTAAAATTTCGATTTCATCATATTTAAAAATATTATATTATTAAAAATAATATAATATCATATTAATATAAATATTATATAGTAATATGATATACATATAATACACATATATTAATATTAAAATATCATCACATTTTTTCATCCTATTTATAAATATTATAAATATCATCACATAGAATATATGAATCTCAGAACAATTAATTTGAATCAAATTAGAGAGCAACTGTAGTCAAAGAAATTTGACATGATGCACTACTTGCTACCTTATTCTATTAAAATTAGAGAAATTCTACAACACCAACTCTTCCCAAGCCTAAATACATGAATAGAGAACTATCAGCAAATTCTACAAGACCAAGTCTAAAGAGAACAGATTCCAGCACCACTCTTCCCAAGCCTAAATACATGAACACAATTTTTTGGACAAAAATTAAGAGAAGCAGCAGTTCTCGGCTCAATCAATCCACAATTTCTTGGACAAAAAATAAGAGAAGCAGCAGTTCTCAGTTCTCAGCAATTCCCAAGCCTAAATACATGAACACAATTTCTTGAACAAGTGGATAACAATAACACGGAATAACAAAAAACCAATGGAACAAAAACAGAGATGAAAGAAAGGGGCACCATGTATAGAGAATAGGGATAAAATGGAAGCGCACCCAAGGAAGCATATCAAAATCAACATTAATTAATTTCGGTATTAAGGTAGCGGCTACTTAGATTAAGTTACATTAATTCAAAATCAACATAAATTACATGCTTAGATTACCGTGAAAGATCAGAGTAGATAGCGGCTGGAATCGAATTCCTAATTTTCGGAAGCATATCAAAATCCTATGATTCCAATCTTAAAATTAATCGCAGTGTGTTTTTTTAATTTCTTCTTTCCCCTTTTTCCTATGATTCCTACTTGCTACCTTATTCTATTAAAATTAGAGAGATTGGGTGGCCGAAGGTGCACTATACATAGAAATCATTCATCTTGAGGAAACGAAACGATGGGATTTGGGGGAATTTTTGGGATTTGCTCGAACAAAATACATGACTCCAACCCATCAAAACTACGGATTATGGCAGAAATATGAGAAAGCTTACCAGAGTCGAGTAGCGGCGGCAATAGGGAGGTAAGAACGGCGGCGATAGAAAGGCAAAAACGACGAATCGAAACCAAGATTTCTTTTTCTTTCTTTCTGGAGAATAGCCGGCGTAGTGAAGATGAAGCCCAAGGAAATTGGAATAATAATTTTCTACAAGGGCAGAGTTGGAATAATTAATATTTTGAGAGGGTAAAACTGTCCGAAAAATTGCTTAAAATTTCAGCTGCAGCTGAAAAGCTGCTGAATAGCAGCTGTTAGAAAATCTCTATCTATCCCACTCAAGTAGAGAATTTTTGCAAACACTTAATTTAGCTTTAAGCTGAAATATGATATACAGAAGTGATTGCAAACACCCCCTAAGTGGGTGTCTGCAGTAGCTGAAGCTTATCGATAAGTGCTGAAAGTTGTTGGAAGCTGCTGAAAGTGGCTGAAAGCTGTTGATTTTGATAATTTGTAAGTGTTTGCAAAAACTGTTGAAAGTCGAAAATTAATATTTGAAAATATTAATAAAGTGGTATCTTATAAAATGAAAATGTTATTTATTTCTCACTTATTAAACAAATTTAGAATTAAGTATAATTAATATTATTAATTAAAATCAAGATTAAAAAAAATTATAAATTATATTAGTAAAACAAATATTTACTTATTCTTTATTAAATGACAAATAAAAATTATACATATAAATAAGCAATATCGATCATTAATTAGAAAAAAATAGTTATAAAATAATAATAGAATGTATTAATTAAAAATATTAAAAATTATAAAAGCTATAAGCTATAAGCTTCAGCTGGCCAATACCAGCTTACTAAAATTCTCTATCTTGTACCCAAATAACTTTCAGCAGCTCTATAAGCAGGATTTCCCAAACACCGAATTCATTTCCCGAGACAGCTTTCAGCTATAAGCTGATTCAGATAAGCTATTGCAAACACCCCCTAAATTCATTTCCCGAGACAGCTTTCAGCTATAAGCTGTTTCAGATAAGCTATCCCAAACACCCCTTAGTTAACTTATATACTCCATCTTTCTCATTTAATATCTTATTTCATTTTTATAGTATTATTTAATTTTTTGAGTGGTTGATTTTTGTCTATAATTTTTTTACCTTTTCCAAGAAATAAGACATTTGTAATGGCATACCCAATTAGGAATATGCGGATATTACTAGTTTGACAAATGGAGTATATCTTAATATTTTTCAGAGGTTTTTAATTTTATCTTTAAGAAATTATTGCTTTAAATTGAAAAATATATATTTCCTCCGTTCACAATTCCTGCTCCAAAATTTTTTGACACAATTTTTAAGGAGAGTTGTTGGTTGTTTGTAAAAATGTGAGATTCTCAAATAAAGTGTTTATAATAATTTACTATTTTTGGAAAAGTAAGCAGTAATTGTGAAAAAAAGTGGAGCAACAATTGTGGAATGATTGTAGTACTCCCTCTGTCCCGCTTCAAGTGATCCGTTTTTATTTTCAGACGTCTTCCTTCATGTGACCCGTTTTCAATAAAGAAAATAACTTTAAAAAAAATCACAAAGTATCTCTTATTTTATCATTTATCTCTCCTATTTTTTTATTATTTATCTCTCCTACTTTATCGTTTATTCTCTCACTATCTCACTCATTTTCTCTCTTACAGTCATCTCTCATACTTTACCATCAACTTTTTTTAATTTTCGCGCCAAAAAGAAACGGATCACTTAGAACGGGATGAAGGGAATACATAATAAGGTTTCTTTCGTAGAGAGAGATAAATGGTATCCGATTTATTTGACTTGTTTACGACTAATTAAAATCTTATGATAATTATTACTTGCGTTGATTTTGAAAGCGGCTGCGGCTGCGACAAGTGGACTAGGACGTCCAATTTTTTTAAGTTCGAACTTTAGAAGTTAGGGGCGGATTTTTTAATTATAATAATTATTTTAATTAATACTCCCTCTATCACGCTTCAAGTGATCTATTTTTTTTTCTATGCGGGAATTAAGAAAGTGAAGAATAAAGTATGAGAGATGAGTAGATGATAGAGTATGAGAGAGAAGATAAGTGGGATTGTAAAAGAATAAATGATAAAGAAGTGATAAAGTAGGAGAGAAAAATAATAAAGTATGAGATAATTTGTAATTTTCTTTTTTAAGGTTATTTCCTTTTTTGAAAACGGGTCATTTGGAGCGGGACGCCCGAAAAGGAAAATAGGTCACTTGAAGGGGGATGGATGGAGTATTTTGCCCATGTTAATAGTTACTACCTCGATCTCATTAATAATGTTATATATTTCGGATTATATTGTCCTAATAAACATGTTGTTGGTCCAAGTAAGATTTCAGTTATATGGGGAAATATATCTAATGTCAAATTTTCGTCTTTTCAGATCAGAAGAGCTGACTGATAGTGAGTCAGTCAGATAATGAATGCTGGAATGTGATAAGTATAGGTGGCAAAAGACTGGCGGGCTGATCCAGCCCCGGCCCCCCAGGTCAACTCAATTTTTCGTCTCGCCCAAGCCCACTCGGCACTTTACCGGGCCGTGACATATAAAGCTCAACCCGACCCCAGGCTTTTTGGTAGGCGGGCAGGCCTAGCCCAGTATTTTTTTAAATATTTTTAGTTATAGAATAATTGTTATATAAAAATAAAATTAATATATACTATTTAAACTAAGCATGTTAATGTTGAATAAAGTTGTTGGTCCCGAGATTAAACGTTCAGGTGTAGAGGGGGGGTGAATACACCTGAAAACAATTTCTCAACTTTAAACACGAACATGGGTACCATCCTGATTCCTGACAGTATGGTCAGTATGGCGTTTCTGGCGACTCGGTCTAACTTGTGAAGCTTCTTCTCCTCAGGGGCGAAGAGACTTCTGTCTTTAGGGATCTTCTTCCCGGTCACCATTCGTCCTCCTTGTGTTGGGTCCTGAGTTACGACACTATCAATCATTGGAACGATAGGTCCGTCCTCCAGTACCTCTGTCATGCTGTCATGGAGGGAGCTCAGATGTGCCTCCTTCTGACTCGCCATACCCCGTAGTTCTCTACTGAGAACATGGGTACCATCCTGATTCCTAACATATCAGACATAGTAAATAGTGATATGAATGAAGAATCATATGCAGTGAAAACGTTTTCTGGATCCGTTCAAGTAGACCAGTTTCAGAATAACAAGAATCCTAGAGAACTCTTGCTCTGATACCAATTATTGGTCCCGGTATTAAACGTTCATGTGTAGAGGGGGGGGGGTGAATACACCTTAAAACAATTTCTCAACTTTAAACACGAACAGTCCTTTTCAAGAGAGTGCCGTACTGAACAAGTTCACTAGACCAAATAAGTTGTTCTAGATCGTGTGACAGAGTGACTGAAATCACTGAGGTCTGCTAGTTGACTTGAGTCAGAATTCAGTACCTTTCAGCTGAAGTTCAGTATAGTGCGAAAATGTGTAGGCCCAAATTCAGTTGAGTTTAGAAAACGTTTTTAATAAAACAATTTCAGTATGTTAGTGTGATCGATTAAGCTTAGCTGAAACTCAGTTGAATGATTTTAGAAAATACTTTCAGTATGCACAGTAATCAATGCAATGGTTAAAACAAAAAACACAAAAAACACATGCAGTTTTTAAAGTGGTTCAGATCCAACAATCCTACGTCCACTGTCCCGAAAGATCAGGAAGCTATGTATTATACTGAGATAGCCTTAGTCGGTTTGTACGCTGGACAAACACTGGTCTTGACATTTATACTGAGCAAGTCTTAGTTTACAACGGATCAAACTAAAGCGTTTGACAAACTCTCCAACTATGAAGGAGTCTTTTACAATAAGGATCAGTTCAGATATGAACTCCTTCGTTTAAGCTATGGATAAGATCTACTGAGCTTAGGTTAGAGGGATAGGGAACGAGAAAGTAGCTTCTAGAGCGACGAACAGTTTAAGTGTGGACTTGGGTTCGTATTCAGTCGCTTGGATATTAGAGGCTTTATACTCGGGTTGAGCTTGGTTCCCTATGAGTAGGTATGTCGTCTTTCGCCGGAGATTTCACTTTGAACTTCTTGCGGAAGACTTAGGTCGTTTAGAGTTGCTCGTGAATGCTCTTGTGTTCTTAGATTTCTCTGTGGTTCGTAGGTGAGCTTCAATTTGAATTGTATCCCTCTATTTATAGAGCGAGATAAGGATAGATCCGTTGGAGACGACGATCCTTGTGTCTCTCTCTTTTGGGTAGCTAACGGCTCTTTCAAAGAATGGTGACAGAGTACTTTCCCTCCATTTCTGGAAAGTTGTTGACTTGCAGCTTTAATAAGAAAGTTGACAGCTGGCTGCTCATCATTGGTCAAGGATGAAGAAAGTAGGTGAGACAGAACAGACTTCAAGGCAGATCTGAAGCTGACTTCTCTCTTCCTCGTATGACTATGCTGATTCGACTTAGTAAATTCTGACAGTTAGAAGACTATCCAGCCATTGCTGAGTCTGATCTATATTCAGTAGCATGCTCCTGCTGAGTCAGCTCTACTGAAGATCAACTCTGAGTTCAGTGAACTACTCCTGCTGAGTTCAGTTCCACTGACTCCTTTCAGTACACTGCTCCTGCTAAGTCCAGTATCACTGAGTCTTCTTCTTCTGGTACTGATGCTGGTAATCTACTGAGCGCATGAACCAAATGAAGAGTGTCTACTGAGTCTGAAACCTCAGAGACATAACAACATATTACAACTGAATGGTTCATCAGTCAAAGTAGGGTTTTGGGATCTTCAAATCTTCAACAAATATTCAGAGCACTGGGCTGCTGAGTTATCTCCCAATGAGTTGAGGAGCGACTGAATCATCTCCCAACATTTTCCCCCTATTTGATGATGCCAAAACCTAACACTATAACTATCAGAAACAGAGCTCCTTACAAGTATTACAAGTAGAATCAGTGGAGTTGTTCTTCAGGTTTTAGACTACTGAGGGAGTCAGGGAAGAAATATCAGAACCTATACAGAAAAACTATCAGGAATTTCTCCCTTTCTAACAACATTTTCCCTCATCTACAAGCAATCTAACAGACTAGAATCTAACAAGGTGAAAACTGACAGATATAAATATATTCAGTGAGTGTGTGAGTCAGTAATCACTTGAGTGATTCTTTGTGTTAAGCATAAAGATAAACAAGGCCATATAGACAATAAGGAATTGTCAGGGCCGAATAACTGTGATGTTTTATATATAATGAAATTCAGTACAGATACATCAGATTGCTATTCTAAGAAAACAGAACAAGAATTTACAAGAAATACAGAAGATATCTATCATCTGAACTGTTGAATCATGTCTTTGAAGTCCGTTGATTTTGATTCAGGAAGTGGCAGTACATACATTTTGTAAGTAGTCTTCCTCAGCTTCAGTATCTCTGGCAAATCAGCAGGCTCGTCTTCATCTAAGTGTCTTGCTTGGGCAGCATCTTTAATCTCTTTCTCAATCACCCCATAATGAACATAGCCATCAAGCTTCAGTGGGGGAGGCATGATCCTTGGAGCTGGGACCCTGACATCAATTTTATCTGCTATGGCCTTCTGAACTCTAGCAAATATCTTTGGATCAGTCTTCAGAAGCCATTCAGCAAATGCGATGGACTTGTGCATTTCAGGCCAGTATCTCCAAAAGTAGTATCTCTTGATGTAGTCTGTCTTCAGTGACTCCCACCTCTGTGTCCGTTCCCATGGCATCCATTCATCCACTCTGGGCCATCTGTGAATCTTAAGGTCAGTAGGCTTCCTGAGTCTTCTGTATTTGTAGGGAATGTCAGCTTTCTCAGGAATCCTTTGGCTAGCTTCCTTCTTAGCCTTCAGCCTCAAAGCTTCTAGATCTGCCAATCTGAGTCTTTCTCTTGCTGCTTCTATTTGCCTTGCTTCAGCTCCTCTGTCTAGATACCTCTCCATCTGATCCCATATCTCTTGCATTTCAAGCTATTGTTTCTTCGAGGGAACATAGGAGGGTACATGCTCTTCTTCTCTGGATTAGCAGGAGTAGATGATTTTTCTTTTGAAGTTCCCTATTGACCAGATGTCTGCTGCTGCTGTTGTTCCTTCTCTTTCTCCTTATCAGCTTCATCGCTCAGATTTAGTTTCCTTGGAGGCAGCCTTGTCCTAGGCTTCCTACCTCCTGCTGGGGCCTTAGTCTTGCCTTTGGCTGGCTTTTTCTTTGGCTTGTTGGCAGCCTCAGCCTCGGCAATCTCTCTGGCAAGCTTTTCATCTACAGCTATCTGAGCTTCTTCCTTAGGAGTGATGTATCTTTTAGTTTTCTTCTTGGGAGGAGTGGGAAGTTTCAGTACTTTCTTGCCCTTTCCTTGCACTGGAGGAGGCAGAGGAACCTCTTCCTCTTCTGAGTCCTCCTCTGCATACTCAGCAATCTCCTCGATTATATCACTGGGTGTCTGAGTTGCTTGAGTAGCAGAATCTTTGGGTCCTGAGCCACTTGGGCCGGTCTCAGCAGGCACTACATCTCCTGCTGCTGAGATACCCTGGGCCTCGCCTTGTGCAGTCTGAGTAGAGGAACCAGTGGGAGCATATTGATGACTCTGAGTAGTTCCGGCCACTGTCCTCACTCATTTAGGTACTCTCAGTACCTTTTCTTTCCCTTCATTTATCTTCAGTTTTCCTTCCCCCTTTTTGGCATCAGCAAATAAGCCAGGGGTGGGAATCTGCACCTTCTTATCTAGACTCTTATAAGCTGCTGAAAGATCATCCAATGCGTACTGCAGCTTTGTGAGTCTCTCATGCAGTTCGTTTCTCTCATCTATTAGCTGTTCGTTGTACTTCTTATGAGAGGCGTCTACTGCTGTCTGAATATCTTGCAACTTCTGATCCACCTTATCTTCCTTAGCCTTCTGAATTATTTGGATTCTGAGTTCGGAGGCCTGAGAGATAGAAGAGACGGATGCAGTGTGAGCTGACTGGGCAGCCTTGTAATCTTCCAGAAGTTTCGCTTAGCCAGCCTCCATCAACTTCAGTTCCTCTTCGAAGTTGGCTCGTTGAGTGGAGAGTGCTTCAGTTAGGATTGTTGAGAAGTCGGGGGCAGGCGTGTTTTCAATAGAAGTTCTGAGCCCCTTGATCTCCGCACACTGAGCCTGAGTGGTCTGCCTCCACGTCTTGTAGATGGCACGGGTGAGGAGTCGGTTATGAGTTCCTTGACTCCTCAGGGCCCTGGCCACTAACTTCGATCGTCGGCTTTTAGGGCTGGGCGCTACCTCGAACGCAGACTCAAGTAGAAGCTGAGCTGGTTCTGCTAATTTCGAGGTACCAGCCTCCGACTGACCTGGTCCAAAGATGCTGAGAGGAGGTTCAACAGTAGAAGTTGGTGCATCCTTGTCCAGTTGAGTTCCCTCATCAGGCTTCTCAGGGCCTGAATCACGGGTGGGTCCTGACCATCGGGGTTAGACCCATCTGAGGGTGTTGTTGCTGAGGTTGGTTGGCAATCATTCAGCATGGATAGCATGGCAGCCCTCAAGTCATCCAAGGAACAGATGTCAGACGGCTCTGAGTAGCCAATCTTGTTCCTTATCATCAGCTCCTCCTCATGGAGCTATTCACAGGAGTGGTGTTTGATCAACTTGTTCAGAGTAGACCACTCCTGGAACCTGATCAGCATATGGAGTCTAGCCTGCCTTGCCAGTATGATAAGGTCAGTGTGGCTGGCTATCTCCGGGATATGTTCAGCAATCTCTCGGGAGGCTCTTGATTGCAGAGCAGATGCCTCCATCCCGATCGATTCTGACTCAGAAGCAGTCTCGGAATCTTCGACTTCAATCGGAGACTGTTGCTTCTCAGCAGACGGAATGCTAATAAGTGGAGGAATATCCAAGGGGCTCTCAGTTGTAGGAATCTGTTCAGCTTCGACCCCTTGGTCCACTGTCTCATCTCGTTCAGTGGAGACGGCCTTCTCCACTGAGTGAGTTTTCTCTGAGGACTCAGCCTCGTCCCTCAGCTGCAGAGGTGGTTCAGCAACAACATTTGTCACGACCTCACTGACTTTCTTCAGTCTCTTGGTCGGCGTCTTGGGAGTAGACTTGGGAGGCGACCTCTTCTTTGTAGGAGTGGAGGTCTTCTGAGCTCCGGTCTTAGGATCAGCAGGCCCAGACCCAATCTGCTGAAGGGCCGCTGCCCTGCTCTGAAATCGGACTTTCTTCGGGTTAAAATATTGATTATCAGCATACACCACATTGTCTGATCCACAGAAGTCTTCTATCATGATTGACAGCTTCAGTCCATATAATAATTTTCCCTTCATGCTAGGCGCTGGGATAATTTGTCGAATTTGGCGGACTGCGTCATGAATTCTTTGAGGAAGAACTCGGTCCAATTGATCTTCGTGTGATCATATATGGCCATCATCATTTGTATATTTGGCCTAGATACTTGATCAAAAGATCCGGCCTGACTCGTCAGAATCTGAGTGACGATGTAGGCGAGGGCTCTGAATTTTGGGAGCATGGCGTTCTTTGGGAATGCTGCTCTGAAAGAGGTTGGCTTCCCGTAGAAGATCTCAAGATATTCATCCATCAGGTCATCTTTGTAGCCCACTGTACTGAATCCCTCCTTGGGAAGTTTGAAGCTGCGTTGAAGAGCTTCCTTCACAGACATTGTTTTGATCTCGGAAAAGGCTTGGGAAGGGTCGACAACTGTATGAGTTATGAATTTGCATCTGATGTCCCCTTCAGTCGACTCTGAGTTCAGATACAACTCAACAATCTATCGAGGGAGGAAGTACGACGGCTTCCTCGACAGAAATCCCTCTAAGCCGGTCGCTCTGAGAGCGTCGAAAATCTCCTCCATGTAGTCGAGCTCACAGGCGTCTAATTCCATCATGGGTTCGCACCAGACTCGATCCTTTTCAAGGATCTCCTTCATGTCCAGGGGAACGTTGACGAATGATCCTGCCATGTTTAATATTCTGCAAAGAAGAAGTATCAGTATCGAGCGAAAAGTATTAAAAATATCAAATACGATGATGAATATTCATTAAAGATTTACCAAAGAGTTTTCTGAGAGATTTGAGAAATTTTTTGCAAGGAGTCGGAAGAAAAATTCTCAGAAAATCTAGGGTTCGTAAAGACTGCAGAGCAAAAATGGCGGTTTCTAACTTTGAACGTGTTTATATATGTTAAAGAAGATGAACAGTTAATAAATCCACGGTTCAGTTTGAAATAACTTTATAAGATGGACGGCTAGGATTTAATGTTATAAAATAGGTAATGATCAATTTAGCTGCCTAAGTCAAAATACAGTTGTAAATAGCCAAAGAAGTAACTTGATACGACATGCATTTAATGCGCCGTAGAGTTCAGCATGCTTTACATAGAATGTCGTGTATTTAATGTAAACCGTTATATTAAATGACATTTTCTAAGGCATTGAATATGAAGCTGAATCTGAATCATAAATGCACATAATATTTCATTGGCTACTGAGTAGAGATACGCAAACCTGTCAGCTGAACATCGTAGTCAGTTGATACCTCGTGTAGATGGTTGCTGAATCTCTACGTACTGAATTTACTCAGTACTGAGAGTGAACATTCCCCCTTACTGGATGCTCCTCTCCTGAATCCACTTACTGACTGGAGTCAGTAGGGTCCAGTAGACCTAGCTCTACTGAAAGTTCTCTGAATCTGGCTTCAGCTAGATGCTTGGTCAGAATATCTGCCCTTTGATGGTCAGTATGGATCTTTTCCATCCTAATATCCTTCTTTTCGACATGATCACGAATGAAGTGATGTTTGATGTCCACGTGCTTGCATCTCGTATGAAGTACTGGGTTCTAAGTGATTGCAATTGCACTGGTGCTGTCGCAGAAGATCGTCCCTTCATTCTGAATAATATCATAGTCGCGTAGCTGCTGTCTCGGCCAAAGGATTTGGGCGCAACAACTTCCGGCAGCCATATATTCAGCTTCAGTAGTTGATGTCGCTACTGAATGTTGTTTCTTTGAGAACCATGAAATCAACTTACTGCCAAGGAACTGACACGTTCCATAAGTTGACTTTCGGTCAATTCTTCATCATGCATAGTCAGCATCAGAATAACCAGTTAGTTCAATATTATCATCAGCTGGATACCATAAACCCATGTCAGGTGTTCCTCTCAGATAGCGGAGAATCTTCTTTGTTGAGTCCATGTGACTCTGCTTAGGATTCGCCTGAAATCGAGCGCAGACACCTACAGCATAAGTTATGTCAGGTCGAGTAGTTGTTAGATATAATAATGAACCAATAATAACACAAAATTCAGTATGGTCTACTGATACTCCCTCTTTATCAAGATCGATTTTCATGTTCATGTTCATCGGGATCTTGATTGGTTTGTCGGATGTGCAACCGAACTTCTTGATGAGGTCTCGAGTGTATTTGCCTTGATTGATGAATGTTCCCTTCTCAGATTATTTGACTTGAAAACCGAGAAAATAGTTCATCTCTCCATCATTGACATCTCGAACTTATCCTTCATCATTTTCTCAAACTACTGACACATGGTGACGTTCTTCGATCCAAAGATTATGTCATCTACGTAGATCTGCACAAGTAGGATATTGTCTTCTAGTCGGATGCTGAATAATGTGCGGTCTACTGTGCCTTTCTGAAAACCTTTCTAAAGAAGAAACTCGGACAGGGTATCGTACCAAGCCCTGGATGCTTGTTTTAACCCGTACAGAGCCTTTCTGAGTCTGTAGACCTGATGTCCCTGCTGAAAGCCGGGAGGCTGTTCTACATAGACTTCTTCTTTTAGCACGCCGTTCAGGAACGCAGACTTCACATCCATTTGATAAACTCTGGATCTCTGATGTGTTGCGTAGGCTAGGAATAGTCTGATTGCCTCCAATCTTGCAACTGGAGCAAAAGTTTCGTCGAAATCTATCCCTTCAGCTTGACAGTAGCCTTTTGCCACGAGTCTTGCTTTGTTCCTTACGATAACGTTGTTTTCATGTTTCCTGTTCTTGAAGACCCATTTAGTTCCAATCACATGTTGATGCCGGGGTCTGTCAACAAGCTCCCATACTTCGTTTCTCGTGAACTGATTCAGCTCCTCTTGCATAGCTATGATCCAATCAGCGTCCTTAAGTTCGTCCTCAACTGACTGAGGTTCTTCAGTAGACAAGAAGCAGGAATATAATGCGCTTTCTCCCCCCGAGTAACCGGATCTTGTCTTTACGCTTGCTGAAGGATCTCCAATAATCAAATCAGAAGTGTGAGCGTCCAGCCACGATCTACGATGTTTCAACACCTCATCTGAGATTTGTTCAACACAGATAGTAGGTGAGTTAGGCATTTCAGTTGTACTATTCTGAGATTGAAGCAATTCAGTAACTAGAGTAGGGTCTACTGAGTCACCAGGTTCAGGGGCATTTAGCTCCGGAACTTCATTTGTTCCTCCTGAATTATTATTCTCAGTAGAGGTCTCAGTTACCACTTGGGTTTCTTCATCGACCTGAGTTACCTGAGATTGACTCTGTTAAGTAGAGTCAATCTATTCAGCTACTTTTGCTGCTGGCTGAGATTCAGTAGACTTATCTTCAGTTTCTTCATCTGAATCATCATCCCAACACAACTGGATCTTTTCAACTTTATCTTTTAAGCTCAGATCCTGTAGCTGCTTACTGATGTCCTCAGACTCTGGTTTAGAGTTCATGCTCCTGTCTTCAGTAGTAAACTTATTAAAAACAACGTGAGGGCTTTGTTGGGATTTTGTATACTAGAAGCATTTTTTATGCTTGTATACAATGTGTTTTCGTCCTTACCACTATTTTATTCTCATATCTGATAAATATATATATTTGCACATGTTATCATTTATCTTGTATAAAAGTTAGATTTGTGTGGTGTGTCGGGTATCACAGAAGACAACACAAATTGGTTGAACTAACAAGATATAAACAGTTATCACAGCTGAGACAACTTAAGGATAAGTTGTCGGTTTAAGTTGCAGTTTAGATAAGAAGTGGCTTATCTTAGCTGCTTGTCTTTACTGGTACACTTAAGGTGGTGTATTGACGGATCACAGTGAGATGTGTTCTCCTAACTGACCTTAGTGGAGAACCAAGATCTCGGTGACTTAGCTGGTCTTAAGCTTGATAAGACTTCAGCTGACTGGATTTGGCTATCTATCACTTTGACCTACTATGGTGAACGTCATCGCAACCGGATCTACGTATCTTGGGTGCTAGTAGTCATTTGTGGCACAGGCTGGTTGTCTGTATCTTGCAACCGTATCCTAGTAAAATGGGTTGATAATATCCCCTGAGGAACTCGAAATGATTAGCACACTAAACCCGACCGATTGATTAAGTTCAGGTGTGTTAATAAGGTCGAGTGGTACTACTCAGAAATATAAGATGTTAATTAATTTAAGTTGTCGGTGAGCTTAATTAATTAATGGATATTTCTATCTTAAATACGGAGATCGATTAAGTCTAAAATACAAGCCCTTGCTCAATTTGGGATAAAGGGGTAAGTCAGCACGGATTCTCTAGTGGAATGAATCTGTGTTTATTAATTAATTTTGCTCTAGGCTGAGCATGGATAATTAATTAATTTGAGGCCCAGCTTTATTTCTTTTATTGGATCCCTGATCTGGCCCAATTAGTTGCCTAGTTATTTATTGTCTCTTAGAAATTATTATTAATGGATTAATGTATTTTTTACATTATTTAATAATGTTATTTATCTGAAATTAATTGGCTGGGCCAATTAATTGATAAATATTAGTAGTCCAGTGGATTAATTAATTATATTATGGGCTAGTTATGTGGAAGCCCATTAGAAATATAATTAAATTAATGGGATACAAATATATTAATATTATATTGGCTTTTGAAACCTAAATATATTACTCCCTCCATCCCATTATTTATGTCCCTTTGGGACTGGGCACGGTAATTAAGATAGTGGAGGTAAAGGTGTAAAGTTGTGGTGTAAAAGTATAAAGGGGTGTGGTCCACTTGCTTAGATTGATTGTAGTCCACTCATTTATTTCCTTATTTGGTATGGGACATAAATAATGGGACAACCAAAAAAGGCAAATGGGACATTAATAATGGGACGGAGGGAGTAGTATTCTGTTCAGAAATAGATTACACAAATTCACAAATTAAAATAACGCCGTGCGTGAGTGAAGAGAGACATAAATTATATTTTCTCCAGTTCTCTGACCACCCAGAGGGAGAAAAAGGCCGGGATACAAATCAGAAGATCTAACACAAGAGCAACAATCAAAGCCGCGACAACATACGAAGGAGGAAGGTATCATTCCTAACCTAAATTATTCCTTCAATTGGTATCAGAGTCTGGTTTAGGCTCTGATTGTTGCTGTTAGATGTATCATTAGGTTTTATTTCGTTGTTATCGAGCTATTTTCATGTTTGGGGCAGCTTGCGAGCCACTGTTTTGACACCGTTGTAACGTTTTTCCCGTGAGAAAATCCGTGAGTAGATTATACGACCTATTTGTTATGTGATTGTTCTATTTTTGTACTGTAATTGGTCCGGGAGGCACAAAAAACGAGACGAAGAAGAATCTGATTTTCGCAGCGAAAACCCTAGTTTTCTAGGGTTCCGCCGCATCTTGCGGCGGAGATTCCCGGCACGTCCGATGTCGGATCGACGATCGGCTTGAACCTCTGGAATCCTCATCTTACGAGTTCGCGTCGATAGGTCGTAAGGGATCATCCGATCCCGGATGCGATCGGAATTGACGTTGAAGTAGGCTGCTCGTTATGAATTCATTCCGGCGAATCGTTTGAAATTCGGGAAATTGAGGAACTAATCTCGGCCGGAATCCGTTACCCGGTGGTCGTGAGTGTTCCAATTAAGTTTCCCCTCTTTCAATTGATCGAATCGCGGCTCGAAAATGAAGAATTCAGGCGGCGAAAGGCGGCGGCGGCAGAGGCGCAATTTATGTTGCAATCCCGTCGCTGTGGCAGAAATCGTCGGCCATTTGGCACGGCCCAGACATCTGGACGACGTCAAGAGGGAGCAGGGACTGTGGCAGAGGGTCGGGGAAGGCCGAGGATGATGCGACGGTGCGCGTCTGCGGCGGCGGCAGACGCGGCTGCGCAGCAGCGCAGATCGCGCCGCCGCCGCAGCGGCTTCTCGGTGCACGTCTATCGGGGATCAACTCGCCGTCGTCCGACGCACCCCTGGGTGCCGGCGGCCGGCAAAGAATCGGCCTGCAGCGGCGGCGGCGGTGGCAGAAGGGTGGAGACGACGCTGACGTGGCGCGCCACGTGTCTGCCACGTGGCAGACAACCCTGATGACGTAGTAGTACAGTTTTCGAAGCAGTTTTCGACGCAGTTTCCATATTCGAAGATTTTGAAGATTTCAAAGATCTGTATTTTGATCGGGCAATGTAATAGTTAGGGATTACGTGTTTTAAAGCCCGATAACATTTTAAATTTCCTATTTGCCATTTATTTATTATTATGCTTTAGCATGCGATTATGTGATTAATTGCGCTTAGAAAAGCATGTAAATCGGATTTACGTCGTATTAAAGCATGTTTTAATTTTTGCGAGCACGTTTTATTATGTGCGTTTAGAAATTGCATACTTTAGGAATTATGTGATGATGCATGATTCGTAACAAACCCTTAGAATAAAAAGACTAAGCAATTTTTAAATTAAATGTTTAATTAGATTCCAATAATTTGGATATTAAACACTTAATCGGACCTCCATTAATTGGACTCTACACGAAAGTAGTAAGATTATGTGAGTAAACGTCCACCTGTGTGGCTTGCTTGCATTTTTGAGCTACCAGTTTTGTGAGATGAGTTTTCCAAAAACAATATTTGATTATTATTGAGTAGTGGGAGTGAAGCCGTAAACGTCCACCTGCGTGGCTTGCGTGCCTAGTAAACACGAGTACTCTAGAAGATAATAATTAAATAAGATGGCTAATTAGATCAAATTGAATGCGGCATGGTTCGAGTAAGTATGTCAATTTCGAGAATTTGGTTCTATTTTGGTCAAATTAATGGTCAATGCTTAGATGTCACCGCAGGTACAATTCACTTCCCTCGAAGTCCCTTCCCACGTTTTAATAGTGACATGGTCCAGAATATCGAACTATTAATTTCATTCGTCTGAAGAACCTAGACGTGGATTGGAATTAAAGAGCTAGGCAAATAGCTTGGTTTAGGGTTACGCTAGTAAACGTCCACCAACGTGGCTTGCTAGTGGAATTCCTAGAGCCGTTCGAGGTTTTTAATATCATTGTTTTTACAAAAGGTTACAATGATTATTAATTACGAATTATGTGCAAATATTAACTTTATACATGTTTTTTAAATTATATTTTTTAGATATATCTGTTCGAAATTTTTCGAGTTCCTAAACAGTCTCACCAACCAAACCCTAACGGGTTTAACAATTTTTTAAATAATTTTATAGAGTGGAAGAGATATCTTACCGCTCCCAATAAAAGCTCTGCAAAGGTCCTATAAGAACTTCTGTTTTAAGACCGCTATATCTAAGAACGAGTTTACTATGAGTATGTTACTCAAATCTTTGGTAGCGGTGAAAGAGGTTATAGGAAAGGGCAAGAGTGCTCAAGTCTTGAATATCCCTAGTAGTTCAAGGAATCCTCCGAAAGGCGGAAACCAGAAAAAGAGCAGAAATGGTGGACATTTCAAGAAGAGCAGTGGGAGTAAGAAGACGGTCCTTACCGGCGACATGCGAATGTCAAAGGAGAAAGAAAGGTTCTTCAAGAGTGGTAAGAAAGGACACTGGAATAATTATAATCCAGATGTCAAGGCAAAACAGAAAGAGACGAGAGTCACTCTTGTAACTGAAACTGTTCTGGTTTCCTCTTCTACCCACGAATGGGTAGTGGATTCGGGGGCAACTGATCATGTTTGTTACACCTTGCAAGGTTTCTTGCGGAAAAGGCAAGTGGTAGTCTCAATGGGCAATGGATCGAAAGTTCCTGCAATTGCCATTGGAGATTTACATCTATCTTTTGATAGTTCTATAGTACTTAAAGATGTTTAATATGTGCCTGAGTTTAGGCGAAACATTATTTCTGTTTCAAAACTCTGCACCATGGATGGTTATAAATCAAGTTTTGATAGTGAAGTTTCTATCATGAAAGACGATGATTTTATCTGTGGTGGACCATTAAACGGATCTTTATATACTATTACTTGTAAACCGTGTAGTTCTGTTAATATTGCTTCCTCATCATCAAATCCTAAGAAGAGGAAAGAGTTTTCTAAGGTAAACCAAACTTATCTGTGGCACTTAAGACTAGGTCACATTAATCTTAACAGAACTCAGAGATTAGTAGAATATGCATCATTGGAGTCTCTCAAAGATTGAACCATTTCCAACTTGCGAAACCTGTTTGGAAGGAAAGATGATGACTAGGCCTTTCAAGGCAAAGGGTTATAAATCCACAGAAGTATTAAGTTTGATACATTCTGACTTGTGTGGGTCTATGTCTACACAAGCTCGTGGAGGGTATGAGTACTTCGTCACATTTACTGACGATTACTCGAGGTATGGATATGTTTACCTTCTTCGCCACAAGTTGGATTGCTTTGAAAACTTTAAGGAATTCAAGGCAGAAGTGGAGAAGAAGCTAGGTAAAGAAATCAAAACACTACGATCTGATCATGGTAGGGAATACCTATCCAACGAGTTCAAGGACTACTTGACAGAATGTGGGATTACATCACGCGACAAGACGGCACGCCGCCTCGGCGGAATGGTGTGTCAGAGAGAAGGAACCGAAGTCTCTTAGAGATGGTTTGGTCGATGATGAGTTATGCAACTTTGTCAGTTTCCTTTTGGGGATATGCCCTAGAGACTACAGCATACTTGTTGAACCGTGTGCATTCCAAGTCGGTACAAAAGATCCCTTTCGAGTTGTGGAGCAGGCACAAACCCAGTATGCACCACTTAAGGATTTGGGGTTATCCTGCTTATGTGCTAAATAGGCAGGCCGACAAATTGGAATCACGTTCAGAAGTGATGTTCATAGAGTATCCGAAGGAAACGAAGGGTGGATACTGTTATGATCCTAAAGAACAGAAGATCGTTGTTAGCCCTAACGCTCGGTTCTTAAAAGAGGATTACATTAGTAACCATAAATCTCGAGTCGACATCATCCTTGAGGAATTGCGAGGTGGTCGAGTTCCACTTGAACATCCAGTTGTGCAAGGTAGTACTCCACGAGTAACTGCACAATCTATTAACACAACGCCTGACACTATTCGACGTAGTGGGAGGGTGATATTTACACCTGATCGGTATATGTTCACTGGGGAGACGCTGATCATCTCCCGGCAGATGAACTGGATACCGTTGATCCCTGGACCTACAACGAAGCAGTGGGAGATATAGATGCAGATTCCTAGCGAATCGCCATGGACTCAGAATTTAAGTCCATAACTGATATGGATGTATAAGAAGATCACTGAACTACCTGAGGGCTGCAAGGCTATTGGTAGTAAGTGGGTATACAAGAGAAAGAGAGAGAGCACCGAATGGAGAGATCATGGCGTTTAAGGCCAGGCTAGTGGCGAAGGGTTTTACCCAGAAAGAAGGTATCGATTACGAAGAGACCTTCTCGCCTGTAGCAATGATCAAGTCCATTCAGATTCTCCTTGCCATAGCAGCTCACATGAACCTAGAGATCTGGCAAATGTATGTCAAAACCGCATTCCTAAACGGTCACCTTGAAAAAGGTAGGGACATCTACATGAAACAACCAGATGGTTATGTGAAGGAGGGAGAAGAGCATCTAGTTTGGAAGCTTAAGAAATCTATTCATGGACTTAAGCAAGATTTCCGGTTATAGCACCAGCGTTTTCGACGAGGTAGTCAAATCCTATGGATTTGTATCCTGTCCTAACGAGGTGTGAGTACCGTATTTGTGTTAACGGATCAGTGGTGTTTCTTGCATTTTACGTAGATGACGTCCTTCTCATTGGCAACAATGTTGAAGTGTTATCAGACGTAAAGACGTGGTTATCCGAGCAGTTTCAAATGAAGGACTTAGGTGAAGCTGCTTATATCCTTGGGATCAAGGTTATCCGAGATCGCTAGAAAAGGATGTTAAGCTTGTCACAAGTGTCCTACATTGACACTGTTATTGCTCGTTTTAGCATGTAAAAAAGCCAAGATAGGTTCAGTACCTTTCAGACATGGCATTTTTCTATCCAAGAATCAGTGCCCTAAAACGCCTGAAGAGATAGAAAGTATGAGGCTAGTACCATATGCTTCCGCTGTCGGTAGCCTCATGTATGCGATGCTATATAGAGAGCAGATATCTCATATGCTGTAGGCATGGTCTCAAGATATCAGTCTAACCCTGGAAAGGAACACTGGACTGCGGTCAAGCATATTATCAAGTACCTTAAACGGACTAGAGATTATAGGCTTGTTTTCCAGTCAGACAGTCTAGTGTCTTTGGGTTATACAGAATCGAATTTCTAGGCTGACAGAGACGAGAAGAAGTCTACCTCGGGTTATGTGTTTACCTTGGGAGGTGGAGCCATTTCATGGAGGAGTGCAAAGCAGAAATGCATTGCGGACTCAACCATGGAAGCGAGTATGTGGGCGCCCGTAAGCTTCGAAAGAGGCAGTTTGGCTCAAGAATTTCCTCCTGGATCTTGATATTGTTCAGAATTTGCCTAAGGCGATTACGATTTATTGTGATAATGCGGGTGCAGTAACAAATTCTAAGGAACCTAGATCTCACAAGGCGTTTAAACACATAGACAGAAAGTACCACATTATACGAGTATTCGTAAATCGAGGTGACGTGGTGATTGAAAAAATTGAAACTGAAGTCAACCTAGCTAATCCTTTCATGAAGAGCATACCACTCCCGGCTTACGAGAAGCATGTCCGTGGCTTCGGGATGGTAGAGATGCTCCCCACTTAGGACTACAGAAACTTTTGTATAAGTGGGAGAAGATGCAGTGATAGATAGGATAGATAGCTGAGATATAGCTGGGTACTAGTTTGTACCTAGATAGCTGAGATATAGCTGAGTACTAGTTTGTACCTAGAACTGACACATTGTATACTAAAAGTTTGCTTTAGTATAAGTGGGAGAATTGTTGGGATTTTGTATACTGGAAGCATTTTTTATGCTTGTATACAATGCGTTTTCGTCCTTACCACTATTTTATTCTCCTATCTGATAAATATGTATATTTGCACATGTTATCCTTTATCTTGTATAAAAGTTAGATTTGTGTGGTGTGTCGGGTATCACAGAAGACAACACAAATTGGTTGAACTAACAAGATATAAACAGTTATCACAGCTGAGACAACTTAAGGATAAGTTGTCGGTTTAAGCTGCAGTTTAGATAAGAAGTGGCTTGTCTTAGCTGCTTGTCTTTATTGGTACACTTAAGGTGGTGTATTGACGGATCACAGTGAGATGTGTTCTCCTAACTGACCTTAGTGGAGAACCAAGATCTCGGTGACTTAGCTGGTCTTAAGCTTGATAAGACTTCAGCTGAGTGCATTTGGCTATCTATCACTTTGACCTACTATGGTGAACGTCATCGCGACCGGATCTACGTATCTTGGGTGCTAGTAGTCATTTGTGGCTCAGGCTGGTTGTCTGTATCTTGCAACCATATCCTAGTAAAATGGGTTGATAATATCCCCTGAGGAACTCGAAAGGATTAGCACACTAAACCCGACCGGTTGATTAAATTCAAGTGTGTTAATAAGGTCGAGTGGTACTACTCAGGAATGTAATATATTAATTAATTAACGAATATTTCTATCTTAAATACGGAGATCGATTAAGTCTAAAATACAAGCCCTTGCTAAATTTGGGATAAAAGGGTAAGTCAGCACGGATTCTCTAGTGGAATGAATCTGTGTTTATTAATTAATTTTGCTCTGAGCTGAGCATGGATAATTAATTAATTTGAGGCGCAGCTGTATTTCTTGTATTGGATCCCTGATCTGGCCCAATTAGTTGCCTAGTTATTTATTGTCTCTCAGGAATTATTATTAATGGATTAATGTATTTTTTACATTATTTAATAATGTTATTTATCTTAAATTAATTGGCTGGGCCAATTAATTGATCAATATTAGTAGCTCAGTGGATTAATTAATTATATTATGGGCTAGGTATGTGGAAGCCCATTAGAAATATAATTAAATTAATGGGATACAAATATATTAATATTATATTGGCTTTTGAAGCCTATATATATTAGTATTCTGTTCAGAAACAGATTACACAAATTCACAAATTAAAATCACGCCGTGCGTGAGTGAAGAGAGACAGAAATTAAATTTTCTCCAGTTCTCTGACCACCCAGAGGGAGAAAAAGGCCGGGACACAGATCGAAAGATCTGACACACGAGCAACAATCAGAGCTGCAACAACATACGAAGGTGGAAGGTATTGATTTCTAACCCTAATTTATCCTTCAGGCTTTCCTCCACGCAAAGGGTCCGATAGTTAAAGACTCTGAAGGCTTTGCTGACCCGGGAGTATCCTAAGAAAACTCCCTGGTCTGACTTGCTATTAAAAGTCTTCTACTGATCCTTCCCATTATTGTTGGTAAAGCACGAACACCCAAAAATATGGAAATAAGATAAAGAAGGCTTCCTGCTGTTCCATAATTCATATGGTGTCTTCTTATGCTGCTTTGTCAGTAGAGATCTGTTCTGAGTGTAACATGTTGTATCAGTAGCTTCTGCCCAGAATTTGGTTGGGAGTCCTGAGTCTGCGAGCAGGGTTCTTGCTGCTTCTTTGAGTATTCTATTCTTCCTTTCCCCCATTTTGTTGAGGCGTGCGCGCGACAGACGTCTCATGCTCTATGCCTTCAGCTTTGCAGAACTCTTCCACCATAAAATTCAGGAACTCAGTTCCTCTGTCTGAACGTATCTTGATGATCTTGGTGTTCTTCTCGACACTGAGCCTTTTCAAAAGCGTTGGCAATAAATATGACCCATGTGTAGCGCGAGTAGTCATCAATGACCACTAAAGGATACTTTTTGCCTCTGATCGTCACCGGAGAGACTGGACCAAACAAATCCATATGTAGCAGCTGAAGGATTCCATCAGTGGAAGGAGATGGAACAGGAGGATTTTGATTCCTTGTTTGCTTTCCCTTCAGGCATGCTTCACACTGAGTGTCTTTCCTGAATACTTCATTCGACAGTCTTCTAGCTAGAGTGTTTCTAGCTAGCTTGTTGAGAGTCTTGAAATTGAGATGGCTGAGTCTTCTGTACCAGAGCCACCCCGTTATGTTGTCGTTCTTCGCCAACAAACAAGCTTCAGGTTCAGCTGAGTTCCAGTCAGCTACGTAGATATTCTTTTTGCGCGAACCTTACAACACTGTTTTCCCTGTAGATTTATCAATGACATCACAGAAACCAGCGTCAAAAATCACTCTATTCGAGTTATCACAAAATTGACTAACAGAGAGAAGATTATGCTGAAGTCCTTCAACATATGATACTCTTGGAACTGTTGCGGTTCCAATGCTGAGTGTTCCATAGCCTCTGGTGTAGCCTTTCGCATTGTCTCCAAACTCGATTCGGGCTCCTTCTTCAGTAGTAAAATTCTTCAGTAGGTCCTTTTTGTATGTCATATGTCTTGAGCATCCGCTGTCCACATACCAAGGGTCCTTGTGCACCTACAAAACAGAATTATATTTAGGTACCCCTTATTTTTGATTTTGGGTCCTTAGATGTTAGTTTTGGAAACTCAGATCTGTCTTATGACCCTGGTGGTCTCAGACAGTTTCTTCCCACTTTGATCAACATACTTGACCACTGGACTGGTCGATGCTGACTTCTGAGGCTTCACAAGTTCAGGAGTCCTGATCTTCTGAGTAGGTGGACTGCTGACCTTTGCCTTCTGCACGGCTTTCTTCTTCTTCTTCTGACTCTTAGGTCCTCTCCTGACTATAGGATCATAGTAATATGACCCATACTGAGCTGGATGTGTCAGCTGCGGAGGTCCATACTGATCAGCCCACATAGCTTTGCTAGTTCCCCCTTGACTGAACTGGGGTGATTTGGAATTGATCTTCTTGTCAGAATGCTGATAGCTGGGATGAGGTACCTTCATCTTTTGTTTGTTCTTGGCTAGGGGGTTCAGTATCTCTGCGTTGATGGTCTCCCCTTGAACAAATCTATCAGTTAGCCAGTTTTCTGAGCGTACGGGGGCAGACGAGGAGGCTCCATGGCTGAATCCAAGTCCCTCCTTGCAGTGCTTAGGCTTGCTGTTTGCTAGTATCGCCTCAAGCTTCTTTTCAGCGTCCATGTACTGCTCTGTCATCAGGTTCCTCCAGACATCATCACTCTTCTTCAGCAGTTCATGCTCGGTCTGAAGCCCTGACAACTCTTGCTTCAGTAGACTCAGTTCAGTATCTTTCTGAGTCAAGTCATTGGTCAGTACTGAGATCTGATCTTCTTGATGCTGAGACTTAGCCATCAGAGAGTTTATCTCCTTCCTGAGTCTCAACACAAGTCCTTCTGACTCAATAGCAACCTGACTCTCTTGAGAAAGTCTCTGATTCTCCACTTTTAGGGTATCCAACTCCTGAAGAGTCTTACTGAGCTGCAGACTCATATGAATCTGCTCGTCGAGTAGTTCTTCATATGCGATTGCGACGACCAGATTCTCATCTGCACTTGAAATAGTATCGTGTGTGCAGTGTGAAGAGGAGTTAAATAGAGCGTGAGAGTTTACCTCATCCTCTTCTCCTGCCATGAGACACTTTTCAGCGTCTTCTTCAAGCTCTATGGTCATGAATGCCGCTGCATCTGAGTCGTCTGAGAGTTCACCAGCAATATATGCTTGTCGCTTCTTGATGAACTTCTCCCTTCGAGCTTTGCGTGCTGCTCTTTCAGCAGTACTGAGCTCAGGACAATCATATTGATAGTGTCCTGGCTTCTTGCAGTTGTAGCAGGTAGTGACTCTCTCTTCTTTGATTTCGTTGTCTTTCGACTGAGCTGAGTCCTCCTGTTTCCTGCATTCAGAAGTATGTGAGTCAGGAGTGCGCTTAGATGTCTACTCAACCTTACCCTTGGAGTCTCTGACGACTCTTGAGAGGTTTCTGCGCCTCTCCTTCTCTTTCTGATACTTCACGGCAAGCAGCGCGTACTTCTTAGCTTCCTTCTTGTAAGTCACTGAGTGAAGGATCAGCCTTGCTAGAGGTTGGAGCTGCTGTACTGACTGATGCTTTGAAGGCATGGTCGACTTGGGTGTCAGCTTTAGCTCCCTCCTTCCTTTGAGGTAGACCAAACTCGAACTTCTCAGCTTTAAGTTCTGATAAGATATAGTCAGGAATAACAATATCTAAATCCGAGTGTCTCAGTAAAGTAGCAAAGGGAGTCCAATGACCGTCTGGCAGTGCCCTCAAAATCTTGAGATTCATCTCTCGGTTGGGGAACGTCTTTCCTAGCCCGTTGATAGAGTTCATCAGATCCGTGAATCTGATGTTGAGATCTTCAATGGAGTCACCAGGCATGAGAGACAGTCTCTCCAGCTTCTGAAGTTCCAGCTCCAGCTTATTCGCTTTGATCTTCTGAGTCCCCCGACTCAGTAGCGCTAGAGCATCCCAGAGTTCCTTCGCGACTTGCGGTCCTGAACTCTCCCGAGATAAGAATCGCTCAGAGTGGTCAGTATGGCGTTTCTGGCGATCCGGTCTAAGTTGTGAAGCTTCTTCTCCTAAGGGGTGAAGAGACTTCTGTCTTTAGGGATCTTCTTCCCGGTCACCATTCCTCCTCCTTGTGTTGGGTCCTGAGTTACGACACTATCAACCATTGGAACGATAGGTCCGTCCTCCAGTACCTCTGTCATGCTGTCATGGAGGGAGGTTAGATGTGCCTCCATTCTAACTCGCCATACCCCGTAGTTCTCTACTGAGAACATGGGTACCATCCTGATTCCTGACATATCAGACATAGTAGATAGTGATATGAATGAAGAATGATATGCAGTGAAAACGTTTTCTGGATCCGTTCAAGTAGACCAGTTTCAGAATAACAAGAGTCTTAGAGAACTCATGCTCTGATACCAATTGTTGGTCCCGAGATTAAACGTTCAGGTGTAGAGAGAGAGGGGGGGGTGAATACACCTGAAAACAATTTCTCAACTTTAAACACGAACATTCCTTTTCAAGAGAGTGTCGTACTGAACAAGTTCAGTAGACCAAATAAGCTGTTCTAGATCGTGTAACAGAGTGGCTGACTTCACTGAGGTCTGCTAGCTGACTTGAGTCAGAATTCAGTATCGTTCAGCTGAAGTTCAGTATAGTGCGGAAATATGTAGGCCCAAATTTAGTTGAGTTTAGAAAACGTTTTTAATAAAACAATTTCAGTATGTTAGTGCGATCGATTAAGCTTAGCTGAAACTCAGTTGAATGATTTTAGAAAATACTTTCAGTATGCACAGTAATCAATGCAACGGTTAAAACAAAAAAACACACAAAACACAAGCAGTTTTTAAAGTGGTTCGGATCCAACAATCCTACGTCCACTGTCCCGAAAGATCAGGAAGCTATGTATTATACTGAGATAGCCTTAGTCGGTTTGTACGCTAGACAAACACTGGTCTTGAGATTTATACTGAGCAAGTCTTAGTTTACAACGGATCAAACTAAAGCGTTTGACAAACTCTCCAACTATGAAGGAGTCTTTTACAATAAGGATCAGTTCAGATATGTACTCCTTCGTTTAAGCTATGGATAAGATCTGCTGAGCTTAGGTTAGAGGGATAGGGAACGAGAAAGTGGCTTCTAGAGCGACGAACAGTTTAAGTGTGGACTTGGGTTCGTATTCAGTCGCTTATATACTAGAGGCTTTATACTCGGGTTCAGCTTGGTTCCCTATGATCAGGTATGTCGTCTTTCGCCGGAGATTTCACTTTGAACTTCTTGCGGAAGACTTAGGTCGTTTAGAGTTGCTCGTGAATGCTCTTGTGTTCTTGGATTTCTCTGTGTTCGTAGGTGAGCTTCAATTTGAATTGTATCCCTCTATTTATAGAGCAGAGATAAGGATAGATCCGTTGGAGACGACGATCCTTGTGTCTCTCTCTTTTGGGTAGCTAACGGCTCTTTCAAAGAATGATGACAGAGTACTTTCCCTCCATTTCTGGAAAGTTGTTGACTTGCAGCTTTAATCAGAAAGTTGACAGCTGGCTGCTCGTCATTGGTCAAGGATGAAGAAAGTAGGTGAGACAGAACAGACTTCAAGGCAGATCTGAAGCTGACTTCTCTCTTCCTCGTATGACTCTGCTGATTCGACTTAGTAAATTCTGACAGTTAGAAGACCGTCCCGGCCGTTCTTGAGTCCGATCTATATTCGATAGCATGCTCTCGCTGAGTCGCCTCTACCGAAGATCAACTCGAGTTCGATGAACTACTCTCGCCGAGTTCAGTTCCACTGACTCCTTTCAGTATATTGCTCCTGCTGAGTCCAGTATCACTGAGTCTTCTTCTTCTAGTACTGAGGCTGGTAATCTACTGAGCGCCTGAACCAAATGAAGAGTGTGTACTGAGTCTGAAACCTCAGAGACAGAACAACACATTACAACTGAATGGTTCATCAGTCAAAGTAGGGTTTTGGGATCTTCAAATCTTCACCAAATATGCAGAGCATCGGGCTGCTGAGTTATCTCCCAATGAGTTGAGGAGCGACTGAATCATCTCCCAACAAAAGTATAAACTATGAAGTAATGAAACAAAGTAAATAGATCATATTATAGATTTATGTACAAATATATATCAAAATTCAAAATTGTACGCAAATAAACATTACAAAAAATCAAACTAAGACACTTCGCTAATTTTCAACATTTATTAATCGCATTTTGAGTTTTTTTTTTTTATAAGTTTTTCACTCACATCTTTTTTTCATATGTATTTATGCAATAATATTAGTATTATATAACAATTAATGTATTTTTTGGGGCGGACTTTTTTAGCCTAAAGCCCATAGAGTTCGTGGGTTGTTTGGGAGGGCTTTTTAGGCCCAATACACTTTGGGCTTCTAGTCTTAGAGCTCAACACCACCCCTTTTTCACGTATTCGGGTCAGCCCACCAGGTCGGGCCTATATGCCGGCTCTAGTGATAGACCCTTTGGAAAAGTGTTTTTCGTTAATGCAAATAGTAATCTGATAAGTCCATGCGATGAATAGTAAGCTGAATGCAATGAAAGAATAAATGACACAGATTTTATAGTGGCTCGGATTCATAAGATCCTACGTCCACTCTTCTGCTTTCTCAGCAGGAATCCACTAGTGGATAACTCGTAGACTGACGAGCAGAGCGATACAACCAAACAAACAATCTATCTATCAAACTGCAAAACTATGTATTGGGTTGGGGTTTGTTTAACAACAAGAGATTGAAACACTCTTGACTCCAAGCTTATGATGAGTAAGTTAGAATACTTGGAGTATGAACAACATAGAATCTCTAGGCAATAAAACTTTGATTCAAATAAAGTAAGGGCTTGTTCTTTGTTTTGAGTATACTTGAGCTTCTTTGAAATTCCATAACCTCTTTGAGAGAGGTATCTGCTATTTATAGACGAGCTAGGGGAAAGATTCGTTGAACAAGATCAATCTCTCATTGGCTTCGTATAGACAACGGTCTAATGCATTGAATGCATGGACACGTGTCTTGCTCCGCTTGGTTTTGCAGATTATGTACGAGGTACTGTTCTGTCTCCCTTTGACTATGGCTAATATCGCGCCTGAGATTGGTCAATGTTGATTATGATATTATTGTCTTCCTCTGTTAACCATCTATTTTGAATATCGCGTCTTGTAGCTTGTACAATCTTCACATTTGAATCCTCAATGCGGTCTGGTGAAAATTCTGATTAAATACCAGTTCACTTTGCAAGACATCAACTTAGAAGCTAGACTCAGTTGGCTCCACAGGTTGAACTATCATAGTCTGGATAACCTAGTCGGAGGACTAAGAATTATTCAGCCTGATTATACAGACCGGGCTGAGGAAAAACCTATCAAATTACATAAGACTGATTCATCAATCAAATAGGAGTTTGGAATCATTCAAAACTTATATTATTTCTCAACACATATTATGTTTCCCGAAATGAAAATAGATTAACGGTAAAAGTCTAGTTAATCAACATCATTTACATACAAAAATTAAGTTTTTAATCACGATATTAAAATAAAACAGAATATTACTAATAGAACGTAGAGAATACAAATTTTGAAATAATTATACTAACTTTCGAATTATATGATGATTTGAGTTTCAAATACATTATACGAGACATTTTTCAGATTTAAGCGAATATGAGAAATTGTCATTTTTTATTGAAATTGTTATTAATGAGAATTGTTAGTTATGTGTAAAAGTAGTGGGTCCTCAAATTGTATATAAATCCTAACTATAAAATTTTATCATTTTAATAAACGAAACAAATTCTATGAAACACTTAAATGAAAAAATGGTAGAAAATCTATGGGATAGTTGGAGTATATAAAATTTAATATTCCTAAAAATATTGAAAGAGTACGCCAAAAATTACATACATTAAAATATTGTTTGGACCATAGGATCTTTTTATTTTAAATAGATATGAATTGATTAATCAATTGATATTTAACTAGTAACCGAAAGAGGTTATAAGTTGATTTATGTATCATAATTATGTAAATAAAATTCTTTTTATTTATTTAAATTATTAGGAAACGACACCTTTAAAGAAGATACTTGTAAGGAATCACTTATTAGTTATTACATATTGACTCTTCATAGTGTTTTCGTGTACACTTCAAAATAATTGTGTAATTAGTTCACAAATCTTTAAAATAATAATAATATTATTATTATTATTATTTGGTCCTGACTTGAGTCCTTGAAAAAATCAATTCATTTATATATAAATTATGGCTCAATTAATATCAGAGGTGAAGTGTACAAAGAAAATTATATTTGGAGTGTTCGAAGAAAAAATTAATCCATTTATATATAAAGTATGGCCCAATATAAGAATAAGCTTAATATTCATACTCTTAAAATAAAACATGTCCTTTCTTCTCACGAAAACACTATTTAACTAACATTTAATATCGACTCATTGATCATCCCATGAAATATAATTTAATTTTCGGGTCGCCACAAATCACTAATAAAAAGAAGAAGAAAAAAAATAAGTTGAAATATCATTCATTTTATCTTTTAAATCATGCATGATATAAAAAATTGTTAGATATTTTATAATTAAGTAGTTAAATTGTTTAAAGTTAGAAGTAGGAATTGAGAAAAAATATTTTTGGTGCTCACAACACTGTAATGTTCGGACATATCATAATTATTTAGTTTTTGTTTGTTATACCCAAAATTTCTTGTTTTTATTTAAAATCACGTTTTTCAAGTTCAAATAAAAATAAATAAAAGTAGTGTTTATAATAAATATTTGCAAACATCTCCACTAATTAAACATTTTTATAAAAATGAAATAGCAAATTCACCTACTCCTATATTTGTTCACTAATATATGGAAATTACTACACACAAAACAGCCTAAAACAAAACCTCACATTTCCAACACATCAACAATCTTTCATTTTTCTCTTTCATCATATTGTACCCTCCAATAACTGTTTGTTTTCTCTCATGAATCATTACTATAACGAGTCAATATCTATACGTGAACGTACTGTACAATTTGGGAATATAAAATTATGAATTCAAATTTTATCAAGTATCTCATGAATCACTACTGACAATCAAGTAGTACGTACCTTTTAAGTTGAGTAGATGTACGTGAATAGTTTGTCGATCCTATACAGAGACTATTTACATATGAGTGTAAAATTTTCACATGTTTGAAAAAACAAAATAGTGTAGCCAATTTCTTAATTGCAAACTCAGTTATCTTCACACATCCAGATTGAGATAGACGGACGTTATTACAGTCATCACTCTTTTTATAGATCGACAGACACTCGCCACAACACCACGCATCCGTCTTCATCTTCGCAAAATTCTTTACTTTCTCATTGGTTTTCACCCAATGGATTTTTTATTTCGAAAATAGCAATAATTAAATAACAGTTTGAAACACATACCAAGATTCTGAAATACATCGTACAAATAATTCCTAATAAGCTTTCTCCAGTAGTAAGAAATCGTACAGTTTCTATAAGTCACATGTTCACCAATCCTTTTACATCATCAAAAAGATCTCACCATTAATGCTTCCCCAGAGGGGCAAATGACAACTTATTGGTTTGGAAAAGGATTATTTGGAGATCCATTTTGGATATTACCCCTCCGTTCCACTTCATTAATGCACTTTGTTTACGGTACAGAAATTAAGAAAGTTGTTTGTTGTGTGTAAAATAGATAAAGTAGTGGGGTCCATTTGAATATATTAGAATATTATTTTAAGTTAAAAAGGGAAAGTGGACTAATGAAGTAAAACGATCCAAAAAGAAAAAGTGGACTAATAAAGTGAAATACTACCTCCGTCCCGCTATTACTGACACAGTTTCCTTAAATGGACGTCCCGCTATTACTGACACGTTTCTTTTTTTGGAAATACTACCTATCATCTCTCTCCTACTTTACCATTTATCTCTCCTACTTTTTCTTACTTTATCATTTTCTCTCTCTTACTTTATCATCTTCTCTCTCTTACTTTATCATCTACTCTCATTCATCTTCTCTTTCCTACTTTATCATTTACCCATATCTCAATATTAATTATCTACTTTCTTAATTTTCGCGCCGAAATGAAACGTACCGAAAATAATGGGACAGAGGTAGTAGAGTACTATTATTCAATAAAGATAATGCTAGTTTACTCTCATGTTTAGGGCCCCACCACTCTCTCTCTCTCTCTCAAAATTTAAAATATAGTGAGAGAAGATTAATATTAGGGTGTCAGTGTCAGCTGGAACGGATCAACCAATGATGTAAAGTAAGACAAACCGAATGGGCATCTGGTCCAATAAAATGAGGGGAGCTTTTGATGTGGTACTTCTCAAAAGCTTGATTTGGATCTTATTCCACATGCTACATATTGTACCACTTTTATGTTGTGCCCCACAATATTTACGACAATTTCAAACTTATAGATTTGAAACTATATACACCCACAGTAGACTACTCACTCAATCCCGCTATTAAAAAATTATAAAAAATTTTATTTAGGTGTTTACTTTTATGAATTTTAATTATATTAAAAAATTAAAACAGTTTTCAAAAAATTATTAGTGAGATAGAATTATAATTCATTCAAATTTACAAAGCCATAGTTAAGACAATTGATTTTTTTCTTATATATTTTTATTATGTTTTAACTGAAAAATAATCTGAAGTTTTCAAAAACTTAAAGATTATTAATTTCTGAGTTCGGAACGGAAACGAATCGTGTGTAAAAGAGTTTTTTAAGAAGCGGGGTACAAGAATATAGGGAGGGCAAGGAGTAAGAAGGGAACCATTTCATTTTAAAAATTAAAAGTTAATTTTAATTTTTTTTATAAGATGATATTAAAAGTGGAACAAGTGAAAACAGGATAATAATAATGAGATGAATGGAAAACTACTTTTTAACATTCTAAAATAATTGTAAATATGCAGTTACGAATTGTAAGTTGAAATATTTTGCCAAGACTTGGCGGGTGCAAGGTGTACGTGGGACCTGCCACATAACTTTTTCTTAAAATTTTATCTATTTTGAGAAAGTATTATTTCATCCTTAAAAATTGAATATTAACATTTGACACCTTAAAAATTCCAAAAGTCATAATTATTGAACCCCTAATAGTATATATTATTATTGAATATGGTCCTAGAAGTAAGAACTGTGTAATTGTGTTGATGAAATTTTAAGATCACCTTTAAAGTTTAGTACTGTTCTTATTATATCTTCTAAAAAACATGTAATATTTTTAACAAACTTAATTAAAGTCCTCAAAACCCACAAAAAAAATATTATAACACTATTTATGCGGCGAAAAAAAAATCATTATCGTTATCCAAAATATACATTAATAAAGTACGACTAAAATAACATACAAAACGTATAGACTAAATTATTTTCGGATTTTATATTTATGTATGCAAATGTATAATTGGATTAGTCGACGATTTCTGATTGATTAATTGCCTTTTGGCGTAATGTCCCGAAAAAGAGAATAGCGACAAAGAGAAGAACCAAATTAAATTTAAGTTGCTTTTTTATTGTACAACAATTTCTTTTTCAGTCAAAAGGCAAAAAAAAGTATAGATAGTAATAAAAATACAAATAAGCAATGCTTTTCACCAATATAAAGTAACCTACGAGTAGTGTTGCACTCAAATTTACTAAATTAAAATGAACATTCTTTAAATAATCCATATGACTTTAGCTAACTCTCCAGATGTAAACTATTACAGAAAAATATGTATTTTTCAGATTAAAGTTTGCTGATAATTATGGTCAAGATTATAGGTTCTAATTAGGATAAGAAAGTATAATAATTAGCTTAATAACCTTCGCATATATTTGCATGGCATGCATTTTGTTAAGGCCCATTAATTTCTTAAGTTGGTGTTTGGAGTGGTTGAAGCTCTATTGATTTAAGAATATTTAGGTATTTGGAAAGAAATATTGAAAGTTGCTGAAAGTGGAAAAAATATTATTTGTAAATACTACTAATGGCAGTAACTTATTTTAATCTTTTAAATAAAACATTTGTCAATAAATAATTATAATTTATAATAAATAAATAAAATTGAGAAGTTATTTTTTCTTATATTATAATTTCGATATCAGTATTACAAAATATTAAATTAAATTAATCTATATATTGCATAAATTTTTTATATATCATATTAGCATAAACATATCATACTATTATATTTTAGATACGAGTATTTATTTGCATAAATTCCCTGTAATAATGTTTTTCTATAATCTTATTGGTTACATAGCTAAAAGAATAATTATCATTAAATTAAAATGAAAAACTATTAATTTAAAAATCGAGATTCTCAAAACCCACACTTTTAATTAATTTATATTTAATTATTGTTAATTTTAATAAAATTGTTTCATTAAATTTGAATAATTAATAAATAATAAATAATTATTGTTAAATTACTAATTAATTTATTATAATATAATTGTAATTAAATAGGCTAATAAGAAATATTGATTTTATAGCTAATGAATTTTGGGAATTAAATAAATATTTGGAGGATAAAATAATCTAATAAATTAGATAAATTGTAAGTTTCAGCTGAAAGCTGAGCCATGACAGTTTAAGCAATTTCTCTATCTTAACAGTATTTAATATAGAATTTCTGCTAAAAGCTAAGTGTTTCAAACACTCAAACTGCCGCTGAAAGCTGTTCCAAATACCCTTAAATGAGTAAGCAGTTTAATTGGTCCCCATTTTTTCTATGATATTCACATTGGTCAGCCTAACATTTAAATATATCAATTTCATTTATCACGTTTTTCTAAGCTATGGATGAAACAATTGAGCTTGAAAAGGGAACTAAAGAAACTCTAGAGAGAAGAACTACATATATTCAACTAAGCAAGTTCTTCGTTGCATCGTCAAGAATGCGCTCGAGAGTTTGAAAGCTTGAGCGTGTATTCCCTTTGATATCACGTACGTTGAGCTCGGAAAAGCTTCTCTATTTATAGCCGTGACCCAGGCATTTGTCCCTTGGAGAAGACGATGCGACGTGTCACAAACATCCAAGGAAAACGACCATATGTTTCAACGTAGCGTCCCAGAGTGGTTGGTCACTGTACATGAGAGCAGTTTTAGTGGTCAGAGCAGGTAAGGCTTTGGTTGCATTGGTCGAGGTTTGTGGTAGGTGAGACTTGTCAGACATCAGTCTTCATCTGAGTTGACCCTCATTCAACCTCGTATGATCCTCTACTGACTTTCAAATGACATTAAAAGTCGGGCAGTCGTTTCCTATCGGATACAGTAGATCTGGGACGATCGTACTGACTTCTTCATCTGAGTCGGCTTAAAAGAGTCTTCTACTGAGAGCAGTCAGCTGGTGACTCTGAAGGTACTAAGCTCTATAATGTGTCTTCACTGGAGGTCAGCTGATGGGAATCTTCTACTGATAATATTCAGCTGGAGACCTGAGAACACGAGCTCTTACATACTGATGATATGGGGTTCTGGAATTCAACTTCCTAATGAAGTTCAACCAACAAATACCCCTTACAGGACTTAGACAAAAACATACAACGAAAATACGAATAGTCTAGCCTATTACATCATCTAGTCCGAAAGACAACATACTAAGGGTATAAGACAGGTTTTGGGATCTTCAATTCTATAGCGATAAAACACTACAATTTCCCCCATTACCGAAATAAACAATAATACATGAACTACTGATGACAATTCAAAGTACCCTCTAAGTGATGATCTAATCAATCACTGACTCATAACCCAACAATTTTCCCCTAATTGATGATGCCAAAACCACTAAGTTCTAAACTACTGACCCAAGAGACTTCAAGTAAAAAGCGAGCAAAGGATAGCGGGGGTAATCAGCAGATAAAAGATAGGCATATCAGAGAAAGACAGGTTATGTGAGTGTGTGTCAGATCACTTCAGTGATCAGTTGTGATAAACAATAAAAACATAGCCACAAGACAATGAGTAGTTGTCTGGCCAAGCAAAGAACTGATATATTATATATGGAAGTGAGATTACATCAGTCTAAGCTATATACATCAGAAGATAAGGAAAATACTACTAGCGTCTGAACTTCTTGATCTTCGCCTTGAAATCCACAGACTTAGTACCAGGAGCATCCAACCCATATGATTTGTAGATCCTCTCTCTGAGGGCTTGGATGGGAATGAGATCGCCTGGCTGCATAAGATCCAGATCATTGTGGCGGGCAGTATTCTCAACCTCCTCCTCTATCTCCTTTGTGCAGATCACTCCTTAAGTTGTCATGGGAGGACTCAGTTGTCGATAGGCAGGAGCAGTGAAGGTCAGCTTTTCCTTGAATAATAAGAGCTTGATATGCGCCCTGAAGTTCGCGTTGTACTGATATATGAATTCATCAAAAAGCTCAGCGGGCGACACTTCAGCATGATAGCATTGCCATACGTAGTATGCTTTGATAAAATCTATCTTCAGCTCCTCCCATTCTTCGTTCAGATTCCATGGAATCCACTTGTCTACGCGGCGGTGCGGAGTCTTCTTGAGATGAGGCTTTTGGGCACCACGCCAGAAGAACTTGGACGTCCTGGGTATCTTCTTGCTCTGATCGAGGATTGGCTCTCTGGCGATTCGATCAGTAAGCTCAATAATCTTGGCCAAATCCTCTTGCCTTTTCTTCTCCCTTAATGCTGCAGCTCTCTTGTCCCTCGACCTGAGGTTCAACCCTTGCTGCACAGCATCCCATATTGCTTTGTCCTCTGCCTCCTACTCAGGTGTAAGTTTAGGAAGATTCTTCATCCTCTGAGCAAGTGGCAATGTGTCCGTCTCCAAGTCATCAGCAGGCTCATTAGCAGCAGATTGCTGAGCCTTCTTCTTCTACTTATCCAATATCAGCTTCGCCTGACTCTTGGACATCCTGACCCTAGGCACTTTCTTCTTCCTTTTCAGCTGAGTTTCTTCTTCCATTCTCAGCTCATAATCGATCTGATCTTGGAGTTTCTGAGCCACCCTCTTATCATGTTCCTCCTGCTCTTCTCGAGATTTGAATTTGGGAATCGGGGAAGGAGGAGGAGTGCTCTCAGTGGCTTTCTCCTTCCCGGGCCTTTGAGTCGGCAGGGGCTCATCTTCCTGATCAACAAATTTTGCAATCTCCTCAATATGATGCGCCTGAGCCGAGGATCCTTCACCTGATCCTCCGACCTGCGCGGGCAGCTGAGATTCAGAGGGCTGTGCCTCTGGAATTTGGACAGAAGGGATTTGGACTTCGGGAGGGGGAACTGAGCTCGTTCCAGCCTGAGTTGAACTTTCCCCCTTAATAGTTTCCCTCTCAACAGACTATCCCACCACCTGCTCAGCTCTTCCTTCCCCCTTTTTAGCATCATCACCAGCCGAGGACAGGAGAGCTTTAATAGTCGCTATTTCACGCTGAAGTTCGTAGACAACAGTCTTGATAGAAGTGGAGGTGGTGTTGAAATCTCCGACGGCATCGCAATAGTGGACCCAGTCCTCCTCTTGGTCCTTGCGGATTGGCGAATTAGGGCCTCTTCTTTGTTTCTCTGCTTCAGAAGCGATGCATCGTGAGAGTCAGTCATCTCTTTTTGAATGAGCTTCAGGGCGGCCGCCTGAGTTTCTAAGGCGTTGTGGACACTGGAGGTGGCCATCCTGTTGCGCTCATCCATCGTCTTCTGGACTGTGGCCAGGCTCGCGATAGTTGCTCAGTGAACATCTTCTGCTAGGCTTCGAGCAACTTCTGACATTGAGCGGCCAAGTCCACCTTCTGAGCTGCTAGCGCGGTCTCGACAATCTCCTGAAAATTAGGAGTTGGAGCGTCCGAGACTTTCTTGACTGCGCCAGCTAGTACGTCAACCTTCTCCGTCTGAGCTTTTGTATACTGTGCCCACTTGATATGGACATCCTTGGCTAGGAGACAATTCTTGTCTCCTTGCTTCCTTATTGCTCAATTAACGGACTTAGAGGACACATAACCTATAGGTTTTATCTGATAGGATGAGGTTCCAAGCCTCTGCTCAGAGGCAGCGAGTTGTTGCTTCCTGGAGGACGAAGTAACTGGGGCGGCACCTGATTCTGGAAGTGGAGGTGGTGATTCGCCCTTATCGCTGGGAGTCTTTCCCTCAGCAGAATCTCCCTGTTCTGCATCCTTGGGTGCTTGATCATCATCACCATCGTCGTGATGAGAAGGCGGCGATGGGCTTCTGGCGGCCTGCGGGGAGGACCTGAGCTCCAGAAGATATAGCATGGCTGAGCGTAGGTCCTCTAAGGAGGCTATGTCGGTGGGTTCCCCAAACCCGATCGCCGACTGAAGACTCTGCTCCTCGGCCAATAAGGACAATGCAAAGTGCTGCTGGATAAGGTCTGCAAGAATATCCCAGTTGAGGAAACGCAACAACATCTGTGTCCTCGCCCTTATCGCTATGTAGACTAAATCCTGGTGCTGGGCAATCTCAGGAATATGTTCAGCGACCTCTCCCATAGCACGGAGACGGTTCATCTGAATTGTCGACGACTGTGTCTCCTCAGTACTGAACCGCTGAACTTTATCCTTCAAAGTGGCACCTTCTATGCTAGTGTCAGCGTCCAGTAATTCTTCCTCCTGAGGGGGTGGAGGGGAAGCAGGTTTGGAAGCAGCCGTAGAAGCTCCTGACTTGGTCAGCTTCTTTTTCTTCGGCTAATCGGCACGTGGAGGCAGATCAGTAGATGAACATTTGAGCTTAGCTGCTCCACGTCCGATAGATTTTTTGATTTCGTCTTGAACTTTATCAGCTTGCGGTTGAAATACTTTGAGTCAGCGAATGAGGCGTGATTCGTCACGGAGTTCTCAATAAGAATGGACACTTTGGTGCCGTACAAGAGTTTTCCCACACTAATTAGTCTCCTCTCTCCTGACTCTGTGGACGCAAACTTTTGTGCCTGAGCCTTCAGCTCAGCCATAAGAAACTTTTCCCAGTTCATCTGGACTCCATCGACTATAGCCATCATGATCTGGAGTCGATGCTTAGAAAGCTGATCAAAAGAACCGGCGGCGCTCGTCAGAATGTAGATGGCGATGTAGGCGAGGCCCCGATACTCCGGAAGGAGTTAGTTCTTCGGTAGGGCTGATTTGAAGGAGATGTCGTCATGTCCGCAGAAGCGACGAACGTAGTCATTGAACTTATTCTCCTTGTATCCAACTGGAGAAATCCCTGAGTCCGGCAACTCAAAAATTGACTTCAGAGCCTCAAAGACGCTGAGGTCTGCTAGCTTGCCTCCCACTTCTGAGGGGCAACCTCCCTCATGTAACCGATGACAGTTACCTCTGCATCCGTGTCCTCCACCGAACGCAGGTTGTAGTAGAACTCGGCCACGTGCTGGGGCAGGTACGCCTTCGGGTGCTTCGTGAGGAGGAGCTTTAATCCCGATGCTTCAAGAGCGGAGAAGACCAGCTCTATATACGGCAGCTCCGCCTGGTGGAAAACCATCGTGGGTTCGAATTGAACTCGGGAGAGTAGGATCTCAATGTTTGTAGGTGTGGCTACGTTCGCCATTAAAATCAGAAATCTGCAAAAAGAGAGTTAGCACTCGAAAATAGAGTAAGTTAAATCATAGATTGCAGATAAATAAGAAGGTTGCCGTAATCAAAGATCTTGAGAGAGATAAAAGCAGTCAACAGAATGCAGTAGACAAGGATGATCGGAAGCTCTAAGATGCATAAATGGCGAAAAGTGCGTTTAGACAGAAAAGGGATAGATTTTATAAGATTTAAATATCAAGGGTTTTTAGATCGAACGGTCAGTATAAAATCTCGCTTTCTTAGGACGGTTGAGATTTGATTTTATAAAAGAAATGATTACTTAGCCGCCTCTAAACTAGACCCACGTAAGATATGCGCAGTTAGAGTAAGGTGAGAAGACATGCATTAAATGCTTTGCAGACAACATTAAAGGATAAAACATTTTAAATGAGAACGGTTTCTACTGACTTAATCCCTAAAAATTTATGGCGGGAAATAAATGCAAGTCATGCCACTGAATGCAAACAACTGAGTTATTAAATGCAAGCATGCTTATGAGAATACTAAAGAATCTAAATACGCAAACCTCTTTAGTTGAACTTTTACGAACAGCTGTTTACCGAATCGTCTTAGGAGAGTTTTCGTGGTACTGAAAGTACCATGTTCCCCCTTAGTGTGTACTGTATGATTCACCCTACTAAATCAAAGTACTGAGTCTGACTTCTGACCTGTCGTACTGATTTGAGTCACTAGGATCCAGTACACCTAGCTCGACTGATAGTTCTCTGAATCTGTTCTCAGCTAGCGGTTGGGTCAGTATGTCTGCCCTTTGCTTGTCAGTATGGATCTTCTCCATCTTGATATCCTTCTTCTCGACATGATCTCGGATGAAGTGGTATCAAATGTCCACGTGCTAGCATCTCGTATGGAGAACTGGATTCTGAGTTATTGCAATTGCACTAGTGGAGTCGCATTAGATGGGCACTTCATCTTGAGTAATTCCATAGTCTCGCAGTTGTAGTCGAAGCCAAAGGATTTGGGCACAACAACTTCCAGCAGCCATATACTCAGCTTCAGTAGTGGACGTCGCCATTGAATGTTGTTTCTTTGAAAACCATGATATCAGCTTGCTGCCTAGGAACTGACATGTTCCGGAAGTTGACTTTCGATCTATCTTGGATCCTGCATAATCAGCATCAGAATAACCTGTTAGAATCAGATTATCATCAGCAGGATACCATAACCCTGCGTCAGGTGTTCCCTTCAGGTATCGCAGAATCTTCTTCGCTGAGTCAAGATGACTTCGCTTGGGATTCGCCTGAAATCTTGCGCATACACCTACAACATAAGTTATGTCAGATCTGCTTGCTGTTAAATATAATGAAGAACCAATAATAGCTCTATAATCAGTAGAGTTAACAAAAGCTCCCTCTTTGTCTAGATCAATTTTAAATTTTGTGTTCATGGGGATCTTGACTGGCTTGCTTGAGTTGCAGCCGAATCTTTTCAGGAGGTCTCGAGTGTATTTGGCTTGGTTGATGAATATTCCTTCAGGTGATTGTTTCACTTGAAATCCAAGGAAGTAGTTCATCTCCCCCATCATGGACATTTCGAACTTCTCCTTTATCATTTTCTCGAATTGTTGACATATAGTCACGTTCCTGCAACCAAAAATGATGTCGTCCACGTAGATCTGCACCAGTAGAATGTCATCGCCTGACATAATGCTGAACAGAGTGCGATCTACTGTCCCCTTCTGAAAACCTTTCTGAAGAAGAAAGTCTCATAGGATATCGTACCAAGCCCTGGGTGCTTGTTTTAACCCATATAGAGCTTTCCGAAGTCTATAAACCTGATGTCCCTGCTGAAAGCCGGGCGGTTGTTCCACGTAGAATTCTTCCTTCAGCACGCCATTCAGAAACACTGACTTAACATCCATTTGATATACTTTAAATCTTTGATGCGTTGCATAAGCTAGGAACAGACGAATGGCTTCTAATCTGGCGACTGGTGCGAACGTTTCGTCAAAGTCTATTCCCTATGCTTGACAGTATCCCTTGGCAAAGAGTCGAGCTTTGTTTCTGACGATGACGTTGTTTTCGTCTCGCTTGTTCTTGAAGACCCACTTAGTACCGATCACATGTTGATGTCTAGGTCTGTCAACAAGCTCCCAAACTTCATTACGAACAAACTGGTTCAGCTCCTCTTGCATGGAAATGATCCAATCAGAATCGTTGAGAGCGTCCTCTATTGTCTAAGGTTCTTCAGTAGACAAGAAGCAGGAGTAGAGAGCACTTTCTCCTTGGCTTAGTCTAGATCTCCAATGATTAAATCAGAAGAGTGTGTGTCTAGCCACAAACGTCTGAGTTTGGCTTCTTCTTCTGAGATTACTTCTGTGCAGTCAACGGGAGTGTTAGGCATTTCAGTAGTGTTGTTCTGTGACTGAAGTAATTTAGTAAGAAGGTTAGGATCTACTGAGTTTCCAGGTTCAGGGGCATTCAGCTCAGGAACATTAGTCGTTCCCCCTGAGTTTATATTCTCAGTAGAGGTCTTAGTTACCACTGGGGCTTCCTCATCGACCATTGTTACCTGATGTTGATTCTGTTCAGTAGAATCAACCAAGTCAGCTACAGTGCTTGAGGAATGGGTCTGAATTTCTTCTTCGTCTGACTCATCATCCCAACAATGCTAGATCTTCTCAGCTTTGTCGTTTAGTCTGAGATCCATTAGCTTGCTGCTGACATCTTCAGGATTTTTCTTCTTAGCTTTCCTGTCCTCAGTAACAAACTCATAAAAAATAACATGAGTGCTTTCTTCCACGCAAAGGGTCCGGTAGTTAAAGACCCTGAAGGCTTTACTGACTCGAGAGTATCCTAAGAATACTCCTTGATCAGATTTGCTATCAAAGACCTTTAACTGATCCTTCCCGTTATTGTGGATAAAGCAAGGACAGCCAAAAATATGGAAATGAGAAATAGAAGGAATTCTCCCTTTCCACAGTTCGTATGGCGTCTTCATGTGTTGCTTTGTAAGTAGTGAGCGATTCTGAGTATAACAGGCGGTGTCAGTAGCATCAGCCCAGAACTTTGAGGGTAGTCCAGAGTCTGCTAGGAGCATTCTTGTTGCTTCTTTTAGTGTTATGTTCTTCCTTTCAGCAAGTCCGTTCTGCTGAGGGGTGCGAGCTGCTGAAGTCTTGTGCTGAATCCCCTCCTTATCGCAGTACTCTTTAACGATTGAGTTGAGGAATTATGTCCCTCTATCTGAGCGAATTCTTTGAATCTTGAAGTCTTTCTCCACTCTGAGTTTCTTCAGCAGTATTGGCAGCTCAGTCTTGACATCAGATTTGTTGGCTATGAGGATGACCCACGTATATCTCGAATAATTGTCAATAACGACGAGGGCATACTTCTTGCTTCTTATGGTCACTGGAGAAACTGGCCCAAACAAGTCCATGTGGAGCAGTTGAAGGATTCCATCAGTGGAAGGTGATGGAATTGGTGGATTGTTTTTCTTTGTCTACTTTCCCTTCAAACATGCTTCAAAATTTTTGTCTTTGATAAAAGCTTCATTGGGCAGTCCTCTGACTCTAGAGTTCTTGGCTAGCTTGTCCATTGCCTTGAAATTCAGGTGACTGAGTCTCTTGTGCCACAGCCATCCTGTTTTATCACTAGATTTCATCTGAGCAAGTAAGCAAGCCTCAGGTTCAGCGGTGTTCCAGTTTGCAACGTAGATGTTCTTCTTTCGCGAACCTGATAGCACTGTTTTCCCTGTAGATTTGTCAACAATATCACAAAAACCAGCGTCAGAGATAACTCTGTTCAGATTATCATAGAATTGACTGACAGAAAGGAGATTATGTTGAAGTCCTTCAACATAAGTTACTCTTGGAACTGAAGCAGTCCCAATGTTCAGTGTTCCATATCCCCTTGTATAGCCTTTAGAGTTGTCACTAAACTCAATTCTGGGACCATCTTCTTGCACGTAATTGGTCAGAAGGCTCTTCTGATAAGTCATATGTCTCGAGCAGCCGCTGTCCATGATCCAAGGATCCTTATGCACCTACAAGACAGAAACATTTTTAGGTACCCTTTGGTTCAGTTTGGGTCCTTAAGCATTAGTCGGTGATTTCGCGACCCAAATCTGTCTTGCGACCTTAGGAGTCTCAGACATCTTCTTTTTCTGAACCTTGTCAGTCTTTTTCTCCACTGGGCCTGGAGATACTGACTTCTTGGCAGTTTTGGGTTTAGGAGCTTTCTTCTTCTGAGATTTTGTGCTCCTCCTGACCCTGGGCTCATAAAAGTACGAACCAAACTGTGTTGGGTGCTCATACAGTGGCTCGCCATACTGCTCTGCCCACTGACCTTCTTAGTTTCCCCTGAATTTGATCGTGGTGTTCTGGGGCTAGAACCTTTGGTCAGTTGTTTCTTGTTGCTCGGCTGAGGTGCAATCATCTTCTGTTTGTTTTTTTCCTGAGTTGTTGGTTCAGAGACCTAAACTTTCCCTCTGACGAACCTATCAACCAGCATTTCTGAGCCTTTTGAAGTAGAGGTGGAAGCTTCGTGAGTGTAGCCAAGTCCTTCTTTCGTGGCTGGTGGCCTTTGAGCTCTAAGCATGCTTTCCAACTTCTCTTTGGCTCCCAGGTACTATTCAGTCATCAACCCTCGCCAAACCTCATTACTTTTCAGAAGTGATTCGTAGTCCTTCTCAACCTCTACGAGCTTCTGACTGAGTCTAGCTATCTCAGTATCTTTCTCAGAACTGTCCTTAGTCAAAACTGATATCTGAGTTTCTTGAAGCTGAGACTTAGTCATAAGAGATTCAATCTCTTCCTTCAGTCTCGCAACTAGAATCTCTGAATCAGTAGAGACCTGACAATCAGAAGAAAGTCTCTGATTTTCAGCCTTTACCTGTTCCAGTTCCTGAACAGTTCTGCTAAACTCTCTGCTTAACTGAATCTGCTCCTCTAGTAGATCGTCATATGCTTGCACCACGTCTAGAGGTTCATCTGTAGCTGAGCACGTGTCGTGTGTGCTCTGTGAAAAGGAGGTTATAATAAGTTTTGAATTTACCTCAGCATCTTCTCCGGCCATCAGATAGTATTCAGTCGTTGATTCAGGATCTATTTCTCCGACCTCAACAGCAATAAATGCAGCTTCGTCTTCAGAGGAATACATGAAAGTAGCTTCCTCGATTGAGTCATCGGATAGCTCTCCAGCAATGTAGGCCTACCTCCTTCGGGCAAATTTCTCACGTCTGGCCTGCCGTTCTGCTCGCTGAGCCGCTGATAGCTCAGGATAATCGTACTGGAAATGTCCCTCTTTCTTGGAGTTGTAGCACACAGTTACTCTGCCACCTTTTTTGGTTGAACTGTTGGATGGACTAGCAGCAGGTTATGTGTTCCTGCAATCAGGAGAAGGTTTAGATTCTTCCCTTCTACGATGATCTTTCTTACCTGAAGGAGAATCTCAATGGTATTTCTTCAGCTTTCTGACTCTCTCCTTCTCCCTTTGATATTTGAGAGCCATAAGCGCAAGACGATCAGTAGCAGGAGTCTCGGAAGACTTAGCATCTGAAGCGGCCTCTTGTCTTCTTTGGTAGAAATGGGGTTGGCTCCAGATGTGCTGACTGTTGCTTTGAAAGCATGGTCTATTTGAGTGTCAACTGGAGCACTTGAGCATCTTTGGGGTAGACTACGCTCGAACTCCTCCGTCTTCAGTTCTGAAAAGATAACATCAGGAGTTAAAGCATTGAGATCTGAGCGACGTAAATAAGTAGCAAAAGGAAGCCACTTCAGCCGAGGCAGCGCTCTCAAGATCGTGGTGTTCATCTCTTTATTGGTGAATGTTCCCCCCAACCCGTTGATCACATTAATCTGATCGGTGAATCTGACGCTAAGCTAGTCAATGGTTTCGTTGGGCTCCATGGCAAAGGTGTCGAACTTTTGAAGCTCTAGTTCGAGCTTATTCTCTTTTATCTGCGGGATTCCTTGGCTCAGTACTGCTAGGGCATCCCAAAGTTCTTTTGCCGTTTTGCAGTCTTGCACCCTCCCGAGGTGTGAATCGCTGAGCGTTGTCAGGATTGCATTCCGCGCTACTCGGTCGAGGTTATGCAACTTCTTCTCTTCTGGCGTGAAGGTAAATTTATCTTTAGCAATTTTAGTACCAGTCTGTGCTCCTACACCTCCCACAGCGGCATATTGAACGATGTCGATCATGGGAATGATGGGTCCTGTTTCAAGGATATCTGCCATGCTGTCGTGCAGCGATGTAAGGTGCGCCTCCATTCTCACGCGCTATACCGTGTAGTTCTCTACAGAGAACATCGGCACCATCCATATACCTGACATATCAGACATTATAGATAAGAGTATAAGGATGTATGAAGAGATGCTTGTGCAGTGAAAACGTTTTCAGGATCTGTTCGAGTAGAACAGTAGTTTCAGAATAGATGATCAGGAGAACACCGATGCTCTGATACCAATTGTTGGTCCGGAGACGAGTATCAGGTGTAGAGGGGGGGTTAATACACCTAATTACAAGTTTTTTCCTCAAACGCGAAGGACAACTGAGCTGTAGAGTGCGACTGATGAACAGTGCCAAATAGTAACCTTCTGATCGCGGGTCAGAGTGGCTCAACTACTGAGTCTGTCCTACTGACTTTTGTCAGTGTTAAGAACTCAGTCGGAGAGTTTTTTGCGGATAAGTGTAGGGCCCGATAGACTTTGTCTCGTTTTGAAAATGTGTTTTTGAAAACCAAATCAGTTTTAGCTGGTGCACTTTTAAATACGTTTTATGCAAAGTATGAGTTTGTAAATCGGTTTGAGAACGATGCAATAAAATAGTAAATAACACAAGCAATTTTTAACATGGTTCGGATACGCAAGATCCTACGTCCACGGTCCTGCTGAACAGGAGGTCTTGTTGATTAATCTGAGCAAGCCTCAGCAAGGTATCTGTGCGTTGCACAGACCCTTCTAAGTTATAGTCCTTAGCGACTTTACAAATCAAACCGAAGTTTGAAGGGGAGGGGATTTTCTCCAAATATGAAGGAGTTCTTACAATAAGAACATTCACAGAAAGTGAACTCCTTCAAAGGTTCTAAGCTATGGATGAAACAGTTGAGCTTAGATAGAGAAGAGGGAACTAAAGAAACTATAGAAAGAAGAACTATAGATATTCAACTAAGCAAGTTCTTCGCTGGATCGTCGTGAATGCGCTAGAGAGTTTGAAAGCTTGAGCGTGTATTCCCTTTGATATCCCGTGCGTTGAGCTCGGAAAAGCTTCTCTATTTATAGTCGTGACCCAGGCATTTATCCGTTAGAGAAGATGATGCCACGTGTCACAAACGTCCAAGGAAAACGGCCATATGTTTCGAAGTAGCGTTGCAGAGTGGTTGGTCACTGTACATGAGAGCAGCTTTAGTGGTCAGAGCAGGTAAGGCTTTGGTTCTCATTGGTCGAGGTTTGTGGTAGGTGAGACTTGTCAGACATCAGTCTTCATCTGAGTTGACCCTCATTCATCCTCGTATGATCCTCTACTGACTTTCGAATGTCATTAAAAGTCGGGCAGTCGTTTAATGTCGGATACAGTAGATCTGGCACGATCGTACTGACTTCTTCATCTGAATTGGCTGATAAGAGTCTTCTACTGAGAGCAGTCAGCTGGTGACTCTGAAGGTACTGAGCTCTATACTGTGTCTTCACTGGAGGTCAGCTGATGGGAAACTTCTACTGATAATAGTCAACTGGAGACCTGAGAACACGAGCTCTTATAGACTGATGACATGGGGTTCTGGAATTCAACTTCCTACTGAAGTTCAAACCAACAAATACCCCTTACAGGACTTAGACAAAAATAGATCACGAAAATACGAACAGTCAAGCCTATTACATCATCTAGTCCGAAAGACAACACACTAGGGTATAAGACAGGTTTTGGGATCTACAATTCTATAGCGATAAAACACTACAATTTCCCCCATTACCGAAATAAGCAATAATACATGAACTACTGATGACAGTTCAAAGTACCCTCTAAGTGATGATCTAATCAATCACTGACTCATAACCCAACAGTAGACCAAGCAAGCTAATTTTGATCGCGCGGACAGAGTGAGTGACAGTACTGAGGTCTGCTAGCTGAATTCACGATAAATAAAAAGAAAAAGCCATTCCAAAGACCCACACCTAAGTTCCACCTCGGGAATGAAAAAAAAATGATCTACTTTCGTTTGGTATTTTGGCCTCATTGTGTAGGCCCGATTTAGTTTGTTTTCGAAAACGTTTATTTATCAAATCCGTTTACTAGATTAGTGCGATGTTTTATCTTTTAATGGAAATAAATTTGTATAATTTTTGCAAGTATATTTTCAGTATGAGCAGTTAATCAATGCAACAAATCAACAACACAGCGGTTTTTAAAGTGGTTCGGATACACAAGATCCTTCATCCACTCGTCCTTATCAACACATGACACTATTTTATTATACTGAGTTAGTCTCAGTTAGTTTGTACGCAGGACAAACATTTACTTGTGATTATACTGAGCAAGTCTCAATTTATTAGGTCAAACAAATATGTTTGAATGTATCTCCAACTAAGGAGTTCTTAACAGTAAGAACAGTTCAATAGATGAACTCCTTCGGTTTAAGCTAAGAATATTACAATGAGCTTAAGAGTTAGAGGGTGAGAACTAGGATGACTTCTAGAGTGAAGGTCAAAGAGGATATATCAACTCTGGGTTCGTGAACTTCACTTGAATAAACGATAAGTGTTCTAGAGCTTGATGCTTGAAAGCTTGAGTTCTCGTATGGTCGCGTATGTGATCGTGTTGTGCGACTTTGAAGATCACGACCTTCCCTCTATTTATAGGTGTGAGCTTGAATAGATCAGTTGGAGACGAACTGTTCATGCATCACTCTATATCTGGGTAGCAAACGGCCCTAATTCGAATTCTGTAGAGTCCCCTCACTTTTCTAGATGAGGGTTAACTTGCAGCTTTAGGTCGGAAACTTGCCAGTTGGTTGCTTGTCATTGGTCGGGGTACCGAAAGTGGTTGAGACACTTGCATACTTCAAGGATGATACTGAAGCTGACTTCTCAGATGTACGACCTCAGACAATCTCTACTGAATTGACATTCAAGTCCACTGTCAGTCAAAGAAACTGACAGGTTGTTGCTGAGTCTGACCCAAGGTTCAGTAGTATACTCCTGCTAAGTTCAACTCTACTGAAGGTCAAGAATCTGAGTTCTGTAAACTGCTCCTGTTGAGTCCAGTTCTACTGACTCATGAACGCCTTTCAGTATGTTACTCCTGCTGAGTCTAGCACTACTAAATCTTCACTCCATGGCACTGCGGCGGATAGTCTACTGAATGACAGCAGGCGGAGCTACTGAGCCGGAACCATGCTAAAGGCAAGTCTACTGAGTTCTGAAAAACTCAAAGACAAAGGCGTTACAAATATAATGGAATGGTTCACCAATCAATATAAGGTTTTGGGATCAGCCGAATCATTAACAACTAAACAACAGCTGAATCATCTCCCAATAATTTCCCCATATTTGAGGATGCCAAAACCTATCACTAACACTATCTAAGAATCTAAAGTACTATCAGATACAAAACTCCTTACAAATATTACAATGAGAAACAATGGAGAGTATCTTCAAGTCTTCTAAACTAAGTAGAATAATGAATACACAGATAATCATTGAGTGTGTGAGTCAATAATCACTTAGGTGATTCTGAGTGTTAAGGTAAAAACAAAGCAGGCCATGGAGACAATAAGAAATTGTCAGGCAAAGTAACAATTGATGTATTGATATATATGAGAAATTCAGTATAGTTACATCAAGTGCTACACTAGGAACTACAGACAGACCTATCAAGACTACTTCCTAACAGATTTGAAGCGCTGAATCCTTGCCTTGAAATCATTCGATTTATCTTCGGGCAGAGGAAGTCCATACATCTTAAAGGTATCTCGTCTCAGCTTCTGAATCTTCGGCATATCTTCTGGATCAGTAGGTTCAAGATTAAGAGCTTAAGTTGCGTTCCTGACTTCCTTTTCTATCACGATTGTGTAAAGAGATCCATCAAGCTTCTGTGGTAGAGGTAGAGTTCTGAAAGCCTGAATGCTTACATCAATATCAGCTTCAAGGGCTTTCTTAACTATCTCGTAGATCTCATTATCACACTTCTGAATCCATTCAGCAAACATTTCATTTTTTGGAGAGTCGGGCCAAAACTACCAAGCATAATATATCTTGATGAACTCAGCTTTGATCGTCTCCCACGCCTGAGTCCTTCCCCAGAGCATCCATTGATCTATACGAGGCCATCTATGAATTTTCTGATTATGAGGTCTGCGGCCTCGTCTGAAGAATTTTGAAGTGGTTGGGATGTCCCTGCCCTTTGGTGGACGTGGCCTAGGCTTTAATCTCTCAGCTTCTCTAGCCTCTTCAGCCTCCTTCTCCTTAGCTAGAGCATCTTGCCTTCTGATCTCTTCCAATTGATGCCATTCAGCTCTTCTGTCGAGAGCTCAAATGCTGAAGTTGATCATTTCATCGATTGTAGGCTCAACTCGCTTCTTCTTCGTTTGCTGGGATTCTTCAGCCTTCTTCTGTTCAGCTTCCTTCTCCTTCTCCTGTTCTCTATCAGCATCATCACGGAGGGTAAGCTTTCTGGAAACCGGCCTCTGAGTTGGCTTCCTTGCAGGAACCTTGGTCCTAGCTTTGATCGATGCCTTCTTTGGCTTATTTGCCACCTCAGCCTCAGCGATCTCCCGAGAAAGTTTTTCATCAGCCTCAATTTGTGCTTGCTCTGCTGGGCTGATGTATCTCTTGGGACGGGGTGTAATTTTTAAGATAGATTTCCCTTTCCTAGATACAGGTGGAGGCAGAGGAGAGTCTTCAGCATCAGACTCCTCTAGAAACCCGGTCACTTCCTCAATGTGCTTCTGAGGAGGTTCAGAAGTGTCAGTTTCTGCCTCTTTGGGTTCTGAGCGCTTGGGCCTGTCTCAGCTGCTACATCCCTTGCTGAGACACCCTGGGCCATAACCAGAGTTACTTCCTTCCCTTTAGACTTGCTCTGAATAGGTTCAGCTTTGATTTCCTGAGCTTGAGTCTTTTCCCCCTTAATCTTTATAGCTTTTGACCTTTCCCCTTTGGTCATAACCTTTTCAATCTTTTCCCCCTTTTTGGCATCATCCAATGGTGGCTGGGGTGGGAAGTGTTACTGCCTTTGTGCTGAGCGTGAGATAAGAAGTGGAGTGCTCATCCAAGGTTTTCTGAGGACTTTCGAACTTCAGGTGTAGATCGTTCCTCTCAATAATCAATTCCTCAGTGTACTTGCGCTGAGAACGATCTACCAGTTCTTCAATCTTCTTCAGCTGAGCATCGATCTTAAGTTCACACTCATTCTGAAGTTTTGAGATCCCCTGTTCGTGGGCTTGAGTGTGCTGAGTGATCTGATTTTATAGTTCAGACTGAGCTGCCTTGAAAGATTCAAGAAGTAAGGTATTTGCAGTCTTCAGTTGATCCTGAATCGATGCTTGTTGTTCGTCGAATTTGGCTTGCTGTGCAGTAAGAATATTTGTGAGAATGGAGTTGAAGTCAGGGATGGGAGTAGAAGTAAGTTTCTGAATTGAAGTCTTCAGCTCCCTGACTTCCTCGCACTGAGCCTTAGTGGCCTGGCGCCATAGTTTGTGAATGTTCCTGGCAAGGAGACGATTATGTATTCCCTGCTTCAGGAGTGCCTGAGCCACTGCTTTCAACTTTCAACGCTTGGCAACAAAAGCAACCTCGTAGGTTGACCCCAGCAACAGTTGTTTCGGGTCAGCAGAATGAGAGGTGCCAGTTGTGGCCGAACCAGGAGGAGGAGGAGAGACCAGTTGCTGATCGACTGAGGGGCGATCTCCATCCTATTCCTATTGAGAACCCTCAGCAGGTTTCTCAGTTCCTGCATCACTGGCAGTTCTGGGTCATCCTGACCTGCAGAACCTTCCATAGGGTCAGCTGCTGAAGTGTGAGATCGATCTTCAAGCAGAGCCAGCATTACTGTTGAAGTGTGAAGAAGATGATGATGTGGCGGCTGATATGGCGCGCCACGTCAGCCCTAGGTGACGTGTCTGTACACTAATGTGGCGGCTGATGTGGCGCGCCACGTCAGACGCCCTAATGACGTGGCGACGAGGCAGTTTTCGATGCAGTTTCCAAATTTGAAGATTTTTCAAGATATCGAAGATCTATATCGTGATCGGGCTATGTAATAGATAGAATTTTATTTTTTATCTGTGTGTTTAGCTCGATAATGACGTTTTAAATTTTTTATTTTCGCATTTATTTATTCTTATGCTTTAGCATGCAATTATATGATTAATTGCGCTTAGAAAAGCATGTAAATAAGATTAACGTCGTTTTAAAGCATGTTCCGCGAGAACGTTTTATTATGTGCGTTTAGTAATTGCATGCCTTAGGAATTATGTGATGATGCATGATTCGTAACAAACCTTTTGAATAAAAAAGACTAAGCAATTTTAAATTAAGCGTTTAATTAGATTCCATTAATTTGAATATTAAACACTTAATCAGACCTCCATTAATTGGATTCTACACGAAAGTAGTAAGATTATGTGAGTAAACGTCCACCTGTGTGGCTTGCTTGCATCTTTGAGCTACCAGTTTTGTGAGATGAGTTTTCCAAAATAATATTTAATTATTATTGAGTAGTGGGAGCGAAGCCGTAAACGTCCACCTACGTGGCTTGCGTGCCTAGTAAACATGAGTACTCTAGAAGATAATAATTAAATAGGATGGCTAATTAGATCGAATTGAATGCGGTATGGTTCTCGTAAGTATGTCAATTTCAAGAATTTGATTCTAATTTGGTCAAATCAATGGTTAATGCTTAGATGTCACCGCAGGTGCAATTCACTTCCCTCGAAGTCCTTTCCCGCATTTTAATAGTAACATAGTCCAGAATATCGAACTATTAATTCCATTCGTCTTAAGAACCTAGGTGTGGATTGGAATTAAAGAGCTAGGTAAATAGCTTGGTTTAGGGTTACGCTAGCAAACGTCCACCTGCGTGGCTTACGAGTGGAATTCCAAGAGTTGTTCGAGGTTTTTAATATCATTGTTTTTACAAAAGGTTACAGTGATTATTAATTACAAATTACGTGCAAATCTTAATTTCATACATGCTTTTAAATTATATTTTTTCAGATATGTTTGTTCGAATATTTTTCTACTTCCTAAATAGTCTCACCAACCAAACCCTAATGGGTTTAACAATTTTAAATAATTTCATAGAGTGGAAGAGATATCTTACCTCTCCAATAAATGCTCTGCAAAGGTCTTACAAGAACTTCTGTTTTAAGACCGCTACATCTAAGAACGAGTTTACTATGAGTAAGTTATTCGAATCTTTGGTAGCGGCCAAAGAGGTTATAGGAATGGGCAAGAGTGCTCAAGTCTTGAATATCCCTAGTAGCTCAAAAAATCCTCCGAAAGGCGGAAACTAGAAAAAGAGCAGAAAGGGTGGTCAATTCAAGAAGAGCAGTGGGAGTAAGAAGACAGTCCTTATCGGCGGCATACGAATGCCAAAGAAGAAATGAAGGTTCTTCAATTATGGTAAGAAAGGACACTAGAAAAGTTATTATCCAGATGTCAAGGCAAAACAGAAAGAGACGCGAGTCGCTCTTGTAAATGAGAATGTTCTAGTTTCCTCTTCTACCCACGAATGGGTAGTGGATTCGGGGGCAACTGATCATGTTTGTTACACCTTGCAAGGTTTCTTGCAGAAAAGGCAATTGAGCAATGACGAGGTGGTAGTCTCAATGGGCAATGGATCGAAAGTTCCTGCAATTGTCATTGGAGATTTACATCTATCTTTTGATAGTTCTGTTTTAGTACTTAAAGATGTTTTACATGTGCTTGAGTTTAAGCAAAACACAATTTCTATTTCAAAACTCTACACCATGGATGGTTATAAATCATGTTTTGATAGTGAAGTTTCTATCATGAAAGACGATGATTTTATCTGTGGTGAACCATCAAACAGATCTTTATATACTATTACTTGTAAACCGCGTAGTTCTGTTAATATTGCTTCCTCATCATCAAATCCTAAGAAGAGGAAAGAGTCTTCAAAGGTGTTGGTCCCGAGATAAACGCTCAGGTGTAGAGGGGGGGGGGTGAATACACCTGAAAACTTTCTCAACTTAAAACGCGAACAGTCCCTTTCAGCAAGATGTCGTACTGAACAGGTTCAGTAGACCAGATAAGTTGTTCTGAATCGCATGGGAGAGTGACTAACTTCACTGAGGCCTGCTAGCTGACTTAGGTCAGAATTCAGTATCGTTCAGTAGAAGTTCAGTAGAGTGCAGAACTGTGTATGCCCAATTCAGTTGAGTTAGAAAACATTTTTGGGAAAACTGTTTCAGTATATTAGTGCAATCTTTTAAGCTTAGCTGAAACACATTTGAATGATTTGAAAGATGTTTTTAGTATGAACAGTAATCAATGCAACAATAAAGAAAACACACAGAACACAAGCGATTTTAAAGTGGTTCGGATCCAACAATCCTACGTCCATTGTCCCGAAAAGATCAGGAGACTATTTTATTATACTGAGTTAGTCTCAGTCGGTTTGTGAACTGGACAAACACTGGTCTTGAGATTTATACTGAGCAAGTCTCAGTTTACAAGGTATCAAACTGAAGTGTTTGACAAACTCTCCAACTATGAAGGAGTTCTTTACAATAAAGAACAGTTCAAGGATGAACTCCTTTGATCTAAGCTATAGATAAGGTCTGTTGAGCTTAGGTTAGAGGGAAGGGAACGAGAAGGTGGCTTCTAGAGCGACGAACGGTTAAGTATAAACTCTATATCCGTATTTAGTCGCTTGGATAGTAGAGGCTTATAGTCTGATTCAGCTCGGTTCCCTTTGAGCAAGTATGTCGCCTTTCACTTTGAATAGCTCTTTGAAGATCTTGCGGAAGGCTTTAAGTCGATTCTGAGTTACTCGTAAATGCTCGTGTGTTCTTCGTATATCTAGGTGAGCTTCGATTTGAAATCTTCCCTCTATTTATAGATGAGAGGCATGGAAAGATCCGTTGGAGATGATGATCCATGTGTCTCTCTCTTTTGGGTAGTTAACGGCTCTTTCAAAGTATGGTGGTAGAGTCATTTTCCCTCCATTTCCGGAAAGATATTGACTTGCAACTTTAATTAGAAAGTAGACAGCTGGCTGCTTGTCATTGGTGGAGGCTGAAGAAAGTAGGTGAGACAAACAAACTTCAAGGCAGATCTGAAGCTGACTTCTCTATACCTGGTATGACTCTGCTGATTTGACTTATAAGATCTCTAACGGTCGGGGAGATGCGGCCGTTGCTGAGTCTGATCTATGTTCAGTAGCATACTCCTGCTGATTCTGGCTCTACTGAAGATCAACTCTGAGTTCAGTGAACTACTCCTGCTGAGTTCAGTTCCACTGACTCCTTTCGATATCTTTGCTCTGCTGAGTCCAAAGCCTACTGCGAGTCTTCTTCTCATAGTACTGAGGCTGATAGTCTACTGAAGAATCAGCAGACAGAACTGAACGCATGAACCATGTAGGAAGAATGTCTACTGAGTCTGAAACTCTCAGAGACAGAGACAAAACAAATACAACTGAATGTTTCATCAATCAAACTAGGGTTTTGGGATCATTCAAATCTACTGAGCACTAGGCTACTGAATCATCTCCCAACACTTTCCCCCTATTTGATGATGCCAAAACCTAACACTACAAACTGTCAAAAACAAACTCCTTACAAAAATTACAAGTAGAATCAGTAGAGTTGTTCTTCGAGTTCTATACTACTGAGGGAGTACATGGAAGAAATATCAGAACCTATACAGAAATCTAACAACAATTCCCCCCATAAACCTCTCAATCAAACAAGAAAGAATCTATCAATATAAGTAAAAACAGACATGCACAAATATCAGCAGTGAGTGTGTGAGTCAGTAATCACTTAGGTGATTCTGAGTGTTAAGCTTAAATAAACAAGGCCATGAAGATAATAAGATATTGTCAGGCTGAACAGCAATGATATTTTATAGATATGAGAATATTCAGTACAGTACATCATCTGTTATTCTAGAAAGCAAAAACAAGATACAGACATAAGGTCAAATGAAGGGTAGGACGAATATGCCAAACGAAATTAGAACGTTATGTTTATATGACTCAATTGAAATATGAATGACCAATTTAAACATTATGTGAAAGTTAGAGGACTAATGCATCTGCTCATTCTTTTTTAAGGGGGTGTTTGTTTTGAGGGAATGTAGGCCTACTATGGGAATGGGGCCATCTTTCATACCCATACTTAGTGTTTGGTTTGTGGGTTTGGGCCACCTACTTTGGGTTTGAAACCTGTTGATTTTTATTTTATTTTTCCTGAATCAATCCCAGTCACCCAGTTTGTGCCTAGATTAGATTTGCTTTTCTTTTTCTTGAGAGATTTTGATTCCAGATCTCCATCACCCAAGATATTAGATTTCCCTCATAAGAAAAGGCATAAATAATCACCTGCTTTGCATTGAATAAGTAGCAAGTAAAACAAGAATCATTGACGAAGAGAGATTTGCGAGGAGAATCTCCAAATGAGTGGAGAAATTTGAGAAAGAATTCTATGAGTTACATGTGCATAATAAAAAAAATGTGAAAGAGAGCAAAAAGCGTACAAAATCAACAAAAAGCGGCCGATGGAAACCACTGACAACTACAAAAACATCTTCTACGATTCGGCCAACTACACAGTATTAATCATACACATTTTATTTTTCTTTGTTTGGCTTAATCCCAAGAAGAAACCATATGCTAAAACCCCTTTTTTTGTTGCGTTATAGAAGGTCATATAGAATTTTTTATTTTATTATCGAACACAGTTTTGAATTTGAGAATGCGGGAGCTAAATATTGAGTCTTTTTATGAGAAGCTTGTCTTTATTTGTGTTCTGGTGGATTTTGAGGCGTCTTGCTCTGGTTGGTGTTTGATTGTTTTCTCATCTGTTGTTCTAGAGATATTGATCTAATTGTCATGTTGTTTTTGTTGATTAATGTTCTTGGAAGCTTATGCGCTAAATGTTTGATCCAACGTTCTGTTCTCCATTTTCAAGAGTTGATGAGCTTTATCTTTTGATGATGATGAAGCCATAATCTGAGCTTTGTGTTCTCCTCTTTTTCTTGTATAAAACAAAATGGCTCGATTACCTCTTACTAGTCGAAGAAAAAGACGTATTAGAATCTTAGCTACACTAGCAACATCTATGGTTAATCTTTCAGCTATGTGGAATCAACTCACTCTTATGTTTTTAATTAACAAGAAGCAACTAATAAAAAGTAGTTATGATAGAAGAGTGACAAGAATGATATTTATTTTTAGAGTTGTTGGTGAAAGTGACATAGCTTGTCTAAGTCAACTTCGTATGGATAGAAACACGTTCCACAAATTGTGTGCGATGTTGAGAGATAGGTGGTTTAAAAGACACTAGTAATATGAGTTTGGTTGAAATTGTAGCAATGTTTATATACACCTTAGCACATCATCAGAAAAATAGAATCATTGTCATTGACTTTTTGAGGAGTCAAGAAACAGTTAGTAGACACTTCAACTTGTGTTTGTTAGCTGTATTAAAATTGCAGAAAGTGTTGCTTAAGATACCTCAACCAATCAACAATGAATATGAAGATGGTAGATGGAGTTGTTTTGAGGTAAAATACTATGTAAATCACATTTTTTCTAGATGATTGGATATTCTGCTTCAAGTACTATTTTCTTGTTTGTTTGATGGTATTGTAGAATTGTCTAGGTGCTTTAGATGGTACAATGGTAAGAGTAACTCCACCTAAAGAAGAAAGAGCAAAATACAGAAACCGAAAAGGGGATCTTTGTATGAATGTGCTAGGTGTGCACCTGACATGCAATTCATTTATGTGTTACCTGGTTGGGAATGTTAAGCTCATGATGGGCATGTCTTAAGAGATGAAATTAATAGACCTAATGGTATAAAAGTTCCTGAAGGTAATAAACATTGTACATGGGGAAAATTCTAGGTGATTAAAGGCAAGAATATCACTAATTGCATCTTTATATATAGGTTATTACTACTTGGCAGATTGTGGGTACTGTAATTCGAAGGGTTTTCTTGCTCCTTATCGAGGTCAAAGATACCATCTAAATCAATTTGAAGGAAGAGTACCACAAACTGCTGAAGAATATTTCAACATGAAACATACTAAAGCAAGAAATGTAATTGAAAGAGCTTTTGAATTACTAAAGGGAAAATGGAATATTATTGCATCTCCATCATTTTTCCCCATCCTAACACAAGGGAGAATAGTGTTAGCTTGTGCTCTACTTCATAATTTATGTAGGAGACAAAGACTAATTCATGAAGTAGAAGATTCTAATAAATATAGTGGTTATGCAAACCTCACTGACTCGGATTCTGATGAAAAAAATGAGCAAGTTGAATATACAACTACAATACAATGCAGTGATGAGTGGGTGGGTTTTAGAAATGGATTAGCTCAGGAGATGTTTAATTACTGGAGGAGTACTCGTTAATATATATTATACTCTTTTTAGTAATAGTTTTTGTTATGTATCATATAATAGTTCAGTAATAGTTTTTATTATATCTCACCTAGTAGTTTTTGTTATGTATCAGCTAGTAGTTTAGTAATAGTTTTTGTTATATATCACCTAGTAGTTTTTCTAATAAATTGAAGCATAGTTTTTTGGAATGAATCCTTCTTATATTATGTACTCTTTTCATGTTGTAGATCTCATATGTTTTACAAAATCTTTTATGTTCTTATATGTTGTAGGATGGATGAATCCTTCAAGTTCCACTAAAAAGTGGAAGAGGTAGGGGAAAGAACAAAATTTATTGGAATGATGATGAGATTATGCTCTTGATTAGGGAGCTCCAAGAACTAGCTCATTATGCTATGTGGAAGACTGATTGTGGTTTCAAGAGCAAGTATATGGTTGAGCTACATAAGAGGATATTGCTTAAGGATCCTTTTTTCACAAAAGAAGTGGACCCTCACATTGAGTCAAAACTGAAGTGGCTTAAGACCAAATATCATGCAATCAATGAAATGCTCAAAGAATCTGGACGCGGGTGGAATGACGATGAGCACAAAATTCAGTGCGAGAAAGAGTAGTATGATAACTAGGTGAAGGTATGAGTTATTATTTTCTTAAGTAACATTGTACAATTTTCACCTTTATAATGTGTTGGATATGAGTCAGTAGATGATACTCAGTTGTTCGTGGTTAAAAGAAAATTGGGGGAAATCATAGTAGTACTATGGAATTGAAGATCCCAAAACCGAGCTGATATCAGTAGTTCAGTGTGTCGTTAGGATTAGTTGATGTATAGGTTAGACTTGTTGTAATCGTTTTTATATTCTTGTCTAAGTCCTGTACGGGGTAATTGTTGAACTGATCTTCTGTCGAAGATACTTTTCAGAACCCCACGTCATCAGTGTAATCCCTTACGTTCTTCAGTCATCAGCTGAGTAGACCTCAGTAGAAGAATCCAGCAGCTGAAGTCATCAGCAGAAGAACTCATGCAAGCCCAGTACCTTCGCAGTCGCCAGCTGACTTACTCAGAAGTTACATTCCTTGTCAGCCGACTCAGTCGAAGAAGACAGAGACTTTGCAGTCTACTGTATCCGACAGAAAGCGACCCAGCTACTTAAGTCTTTTCAAAAGTTCAGCAGAAGATCATACGAGGTTGTTTGAACGGTCAACTCTGACATTCTCACCAACCACAAACCTCGACCAATGAGAAGCCGACAACGCCTTACCTGCTCCAAACAGTAAAGCTGCTCTCATGTACAGTAATTAACTGCCCTGCTGCAACAAGTAAGAATTAATGGCCATTTTCTTTGGAAGCTTGTGACACGTGGCATCGTCGTCTCCAACGGACATATGCCATAGCTCACAACTATAAATAGAGAAGATTTCGAAGCTCCACTAGCGCGAAGCACGAAATTAAAAAAAGGGAAATTGCTCAAGCTCTCAAACACTCTAGCAACTCAATCAGAACATCCAGCGAAGAATCTGCATTTACTAGAATATTTTTGTGGTTCTTCTCTCTAGAGTCTTTAGATCCCTTTCTTCTCTACCTAAGCTCATTGTCAGATTTATAGCTTAGATTCGAAGGAGTTCATTTTTAGTGAACTGTTCTTATTGTAAGAACTCCTTCATTAGTTGGAGAACTGTTTTCGCTCCCTTTCGAACTTAGGTTTGAATTGTAAAGTCGCTAAAGACTATAACTTAGAAGGATCTGTCCTGTGCACAGTTTCCTTGCTGAGACTTGCTCAGACTAATCAACAAGTTATCCTGCTCTGTTCAGGACCCTGGACGTAGGATCTTGCATATCCGAACCACGTTAAACTACTTGTGTTCTTTACTGTTTTATTGCATACAAACCCTTGAAAATCATAAGTTTGCATAAAACGTATTTCTAAAATCGCACAGCCAAAAGAATTTAATCTGCGAAAACACGTTTTCAAAAAGAGAAAAACTCCGGGCCCCACACTTGTCCGCGCACTTAAGTCTCCGACTGAGTTTCGAAGTACTGACAAAAGTCAGTAGGAGAGCTTAGTAGCTGACTCACTCTGTCCCGTGATCGAAGGTTTATTTGGCACTGTTCATCAGTTGCAACCAACAGCTTCAGCTGACCTTCACCGAGAAAAAGAAACGGTACTGAGGTGTATTCACCCCCCCCCTCTACACCTGATATTTGTCTCCGGACCAACAATTGGTATCAGAGCGCACGGTGTTCAACTGACCACCTGTTCTGAAATACTGGTCTTCTCGAACTGATCCTTGAAAATGTTTTCTCTGCACAAGCTTCTCTTCATTCATCCTTATACTCATACACATAATGTCTGACATGTCAGCTATCAGGATGGTGCCGATGTTCTCAATAGAGAACTTCACGGTATGGCGTGTAAGAATGGAGGCACACCTTACGTCATTGCACGACAGCATGACTGACGTACTGGAGACCGGACCCATCATTCCAATGATAGACAGCGTTCAGTTCGTTTAAGTGGAAGGTGAAGGTGCTCGTATCGGTCCGAAGGTTCCCAATGACAAATCTGCCTTCACGCTTGAAGAGAAAAAGCTGCATAACCTCGACCGAGTCGCACGAAATGCTATACTGACAACGCTCAGTAACTCACACCTCGGGAGGGTGCAGGACTGCAAAATGGCGAAAGAACTTTGGGACACCCTGGCTGTACTGAGCCAAGGAACTCCTCAGATTAAAGAAAACAAGCTCGAATTAGAGCTTCAAAAGTTCGAAGCCTTTGCGATGGAGCCTAGTGAAACCATTAACGAGCTGAGCGTCAGATTTACGAATCAAGTCAATGTGATAAACGGGCTGGGAAAGGTGTTCTCAAACAAAGAGATGAACACAAAGATCATAAGAGCGCTACCCCGACAGAAGTGGCTTCCTTTTGCTACTTATTTGTGTCGCTCTGATCATAATGCTCTAACTCCTGATGTTATATTTTCAGAATTAAAGACGGAGGAATTTGAGCATAGTCTACCTCAAAAGTGTTCCAGTGCTCCAGCTGACACTCAAATCGATCATGCCTTCAAGGCAACAGTCAGCAAAACTGCAGGCAAAAAGATTTCTTCCAGCAAGGCAGTAGCTGCTGCAGATACAAAGATATCTAAAATGTCTGGTACTGACCAGCTCGCACTGATGGCTCTCAAATACCAAAGAGAAAAGGAGAGAGTCAGAAAGCTGAAGAAATATCACAGAGATTCTCCCCCTGGTAAGAAAGAATATTCAAAAAGGGAAGAATCTAACACTTCTACTGAATGCAGGAACACGGAGCCTATTGCTAGTCCACCAAAAGCTTTAGCTGGAAAAAGCAGCAGAACATCCACGTGTTACAACTGCAAGAAGGAGGGACACTATCGCACGATCCGTCCCGAACTCTCACCGCTCAAAGAGCGAACGGCGAGCCGAAGAGATAAATTCGCCCAGAAGAGGCAGGCCTACATAGCCGGAGAGATATCCGACAACTCAATTGAAGATGATACATTCATGTACTCTTCTGAGGATGAAGCTACATTCGTAGCTGTTGAAGTCGGAGAGAAGGTTCCTGAGGAATCAGTGAACAGAGTATCGATGGCCCGGAGAAGAGGCTGAGGTAAATTCTAAACTTAATATAACCTCCTCTTCACACAACACACACGACACTTGCTCGGTCTCAGATGATCCTATGGACATAGTACAAGCATATGATGACCTGCTAGAGGAACAAATTCAGCTGAGCAGAGAGTTCAGCAGAACCATCCAGGAACTAGAACAGGTAAAGGTTGAGAATCAGAGACTTTCTTCTGATTGTCAGGTCTCTACTGAGTCAGTGGATCTAGTTGCGAGACTCAAGGAAGAGATCGAATCTCTTATGACTAAGTCTCAGCTTCAAGAGACTCGAGATCTCGATCCCGACCAAGGACAATTTGGAGAAAGAGACCGAAATAGCCCAACTCGATCGAAACTCTCGGGCGTACGTAAGGACTATGATTCTCTCGGAGAGAAGTGATGAGGTCTGGAGAGAACTGATGACTGAACAATACCTGGGAGCAAAGGACAAACTAGAAAGCATGCTCAGAGCACAACGGCCAACTGCTGTGAAAGAAGGCCTTGGCTACACCCATGAAGCTTCTACCTCCAAAAGCTCGAAGCACCGGGCCGATAGGTTCGTCGAGGAAAGGTGCAAGCTGCCGACACCACACCTCGGGCGAAGAACAAACAAGAAGTAATCGCACCTCAGCCGAGCAGTAACAAACAACTGACCAAAGGTTCCAGCCCCAGGACAACAAGATCGAACTCAGGGGGAACCAAGAAGGTTAGATAGGCAGAACAGTACAAGGAGCCACTGTTTGAGCATCCGGCTCGATGCGGTTCGTACTACTATGAGCCCGGGGGTCGGGAGAAGCGCTAAGACTCGAAAGAAGAAAGCGCTCGAACCCAAAATCATCGCCAGAAAGTCGGTATCTCCAAGTCCTGTGGAGAAGAAAGCTGACAAGGTTCAGAAGAAGAAGTCTCAGACTTCTAAGGTCCCGAGACAGATTTGGGTTCCGAAATCACCCACTAACCAGTAAGGACCCAACCGAACCAAAGGGTACCTAAAGATGCTTCGTTTTTGCGGGTGCATAAGGACCCATGGATAGTGGACGGCGGTACTCAAGACACATGACATATCGAAGAGCCTCGCTAACCAACTATGTACAAGAAGATGGTCCCAGAATTGAGTTTGGAGACAATTCTAAAGGCTACACAAGGGGATACGGAACGTTGAACATTGGGACTGCTTCAATTCCAAGAGTAACATATGTTGAAGGACTTCAACATAATCTCCTTTCTGTCGATCAATTCGTGATAATCTTAACGAGAGTTATCTTTGACGCCGGTTTTACGTGATGTTGTTGATAAATCTACGGGAAAACAAGTGTTATCGGGATCGCGGAGGAAAAACATCTATGTTGCGGCTCGGAAAACTGCAGAACACGAGGCTTGCTTACTAGCACGGACAAAATCGGTGACAAGTCGGGATGGCTATGGCACAAGAGACTCAAACCACCCGAACTTCAAGACCATGAACAAGCTAGCCAAGAACTCCAAAGTCAGAGGACTGCCCAACGAATCGTTCGTTAAATACAGAAATTGTGAAGCATGTCTGAAGGGAAAGCAAATAAAGAGTAACAATCCACCTATTCTGTCACCTTCCACTAATGGAATCCTTCAGCTGCTGCACATGGACCTATTCGGGCCAGTCTCTCCAGTGACTATAAGAGGCAAGAAGTATGCCCTCGTCGTTATTGACGACTACTCGAGATATACTTGGGTCATCTTCATCGCCAATAAATCTGATGTTCAAACTGAGTTGCCCAATCTACTGAAGAAGCTCAGTGTGGAAAAGGACATCAAGATTCAAAGAATTCGCTCGGACAGAGGAACAGAGTTTCTAAACTCAGTAGTTAAGACATACTGCGATAAAGAGGGAATTAAACACGAGACATCAGTTGCTCGTACCCCTCAGCAGAACGGACTTGCTGAACGGAAGAACAGAACACTCAAAGAAGCAGCAAGAACGCTCCTCGCAGATTCTGGACTACCCTCGAAGTTCTGGGCTGATGCTACTGACACCGCCTGCTACACTCAGAATCGCTCACTACTCACTCAGCAACACATGAAGACACCATATGAACTATGGAAAGGGAGAATTCCTTCTATTTCTCATTTTCATATTTTTGGTTGTCCTTGCTTTATCCACAATAATGGGAAAGATCAGCTGAAGGTCTTTGATAGCAAATCTGATCAAGGAGTTTTCTTAGGATACTCTCGAGTCAGTAAAGCCTTCAGAGTCTTTAACTATCATACTCTTTGTGTGGAGGAAAGCCCTCATGTTGTTTTTGATGAATTTGTTACTGAGAACAGGGAAGATACACAGTTAAATACTGATGATGTCAGCAGCAAGCTACAGGATCTCGGACTTACTGATAAAGCTGAAAAGATCCAGCATTGTTGGGATGATGAGTCAGACAATGAACAAACTCAGACTCAACCAACAGTCGACATAGCTGATCTAGTTGATTCTCCCGAACAGAATCAACAACAGGTAACATCGGTCGATGAGGAAGCCCTAGTGGTAACTGAGACCTCTACTGAGAATATAAACTCAGGGGGAACGATTAGTGTTCCTGAGCTAAATGCCCCTGAACCTGGAAACTCAGTGGATCCTAACCTTCTTACTGAAATATTACAATCTCAGAACAGTACTACTGAAATGCCTAACACTCCTACTGATTCTGCAGAAGTTGTATCAGAAGAAGAAGCTAGACTCAGACGATCATGGCTAGATGCTCATTCTTCAGATCTTATCATTGGAGATCCATCAGCAACGATAAGAACAAGATCTAGATTTAATCAAGGCGAAAGCTCACTATATTCTTGTTTCTTGTCTACAGAAGAACCTCAGTCGATAGAGGACGCACTTAATGATGCTGACTGGATCATCGCCATGCAAGAAGAGCTGAACCAGTTCGTTCGAAACGAAGTTTGGGAGCTTGTAGACAGACTTAGACATCAGCATGTCATTGGTACCAAGTGGGTCTTCAAAAACAAGCGAGATGAAAACACGTCATTGTCAGAAATAAAGCACGACTAGTTGCAAAGGGATACGATCGGGCGAAGGAATTGACTTTGATGAAACATTCGCTCCAGTCGCTAGATTGGAAGCCATTCGTCTATTCCTAGCTTATGCAACACATCAAGGCTTCAAAGTCTATCAGATGGATGTAAAGTCAGCTTTTCTGAACGGCGTGCGAAGGAATAAGTCTACGTGGAACAACCGCCCGGCTTTTAGCGGGGACATCAGTGTACGAGACTTAGGAAAACTCAGTATGGGTTAAAACAAGCACCCAGGGCTTGGTATGATACCCTATCAGACTTTCTACTTCAGAAAGGTTTTCAGAAGGGGACAGTAGATCGCACCCTATTCAACATAAAGTCAGAAGATGACATCCTACTGGTGCAAATCTACGTGGACGACATCATTTTCGGCCGCGAAACGAGATCATATGTCGCCAGCTTCGAGAAGATGATGAAAGAGAAATTCGAGATGTCCATGATGGGAGAGATGAATTATTTCCTTGGATTTCAAGTGAAGCAATCACACGAAGGAATCTTCATCAATCAAGCCAAATACACTCGAGACCTTCTCAAGAGATTCGGCTGCGACTCCAGCAAGCCAGTCAAAATCCCCATGAATACGAATTTTAAAATCGATCTAGACAAAGAGGGAGCTTCTGTTAACTCTACTGATTATAGAGCTATTATTGGTTCTTTATTATATTTAACAGCTAGCCGACTCCGACATAACTTATCTTTGTAGGTGTATGCGCAAGATTTCAAGCGGATCCCAAGCGAAGTCATCTCGACTCAGCTAAAAAGATTCTGCGCTATCTGAGAGGAACACCTGATGTTGGGTTATGGTATCCTGCTGATGATAATCTAATGCGACGAGTTATTCTGATGCTGATTATGCAGGATGCAGGATAGATCGTAAGTCAACTTTCGGAACGTGTCAGTTCCTAGGCAGCAAGCTGATATCTTGGTTCTCAAAGAAACAACACTCAGTAGCAACATCCACTACTGAAGCTGAGTACATGGCTGCTGGAAGTTGCTGTGCCCAGATCCTTTGGCTTCGACAACAACTGAGAGATTATGGTATCATTCAGAATGAAGTGCCCATCTACTGTGACTCCACCAGTGCTATTGCCATAACTCAGAACCCAGTTCTACATACGAGATGCAAGCACGTGGATATCCGACACCACCTCATCAGAGACCATGTCGAGAAGAAGGATATCATAATGGAGAAGATCCATACTGACAAACAAAGGGCAGACATACTGACCAAACCACTAGCTGAGAACAGATTCAGAGAATTATCAGTTGAGCTAGGTCTACTGGATCCTACTGAAATGCATCAGTAGAAGACAACTACTGATAGCAGTCCGTGGAGAATTGGAAATATTTGGTATCAGTAGATGGAACCAGTACGACAAGTTAGTAGACTCCGTACAGTGATTCAGTGGGAAGAATCACACTGTACACAGCAAGGGGGAACGTGCTTATCAGTACATCAATCATCCTCCTGCGATATAACGGTAACCAGCTGATCGAAAGTTCAGCTGAAGAGGTTTGCGTAGTATCATATACTTAATTTCTTTTCAGAAGCATGTCTGCATTTATTATATCAGTCGCACCCAATCAGTAGTTAATGTGCATTTATTTCCCGCCATTAATAAGTTTAAGGAAAGGTCAGTAGGAAACCTTTTCATTCGCATAAACTGAGTAATTAATGATGTCTGTCGCGCATTTAATGCATGTCTTCTCACTTACCTTTATTACGTAAGTCTATGTTTGAGGCGGCTTTTGTAATCATTCCTTTTATAACATTTAATCTCAGCCGTCTATAGATTTGAAAGATTAAAAATAGGATCGTTGGATCTAAACTTATAATCAGTCAGATATATAAATCTTTCATCTTCTATCTTCCTCCTCACTTTTCGCCATTTTCAACTTAAGAGCTATTTTCAAGCGTTCAGTTTCTTTCTCAAAAATCATCTTAACTGTCTCGCTTTTGCATCTCTCAAAGCCATCAGGGCTAGGGTTCAAATGCTTCTTAGATTTCTGAGTTGGGATATTCTAGAAGACATAATCAAAACCCACTCAGTCATCTACCTGCTCGATGAGGAGCAGAAGCTACAAGAAGTAATAGGGTACGGAGAACCAGCTGACTTAGCTACTCTTGAAGATCTCAGAGCCGCAATGCTTTACCTTCTAAGCTTGCGAGAGTCAGTCCCTGGTAACACTCCTCCACCCCCATCTCCTCCTGCTGATGATAAGAAAGATGATGATGATAACAATCAGAGGAAGGATCAGACATCCAAGGATACAGAGTTGGGAGGCTCTGCTGAGGGTTCAACTCCCCGTGAGAAGAGCAAATCACCACTTCCTGATACATCAGGTGATGCTCAAGGTGCTCCGAAGTACAGTAGGGAGCAGCTCCTCATGTTTTCTGAGCAGAGGCTCGGAACCAGCTCGTACCAGATAGAACCTATCGGTTCCGTGTCCTCAAAGTCTATAAATAAAGCCATTCGACGCCAAGGAGAGAAAAATAGACTTTTGGCTGAGGACGTCCATCTGAAGTGGACAAAGTATACTAAGGCTCGATACGAGCTTAGACGGAATAGGCTGCCGGCATCTCAAAGACTCCGGTACCTACTCCTCAACCCAACTTTCGGGGAGATTATTGAGGCGGCCTTAGCGGCTCGGAAAATCGATCTAGAAGCTCGTAGTCGGTAGTTGCTCCAGAATCAGCAGAAGATATTTTCAGAGCAGCTGACTCAAGCTCTTGCAACTGTTAAGCTCGAAATCGATGAAAGGAATAAGATTGCCACCTCTAGCCTTCAGAAAGTTATTACCCAACATGCAGAGGCTCGAAAGCTTATTCGAAAGAATTGACGTAATCGCAGGATCGGGCTCTGCTTTGAAACTCCGTCAGGAGTCACCGCATGACTTAAAACATCAAGAGCCGATCAAGAAAATGACCGGGAATTATATTGCGATCTCGTCAAGGACTTCGAATCCACGGCGACTCGAGATTAAGGATTCAGTCCACGATGTGGAAAGAGACATTCAAGCCATCCGTACCCAACTCTCTAAGGCGAGATGATGTCAAAAAGGGGGAAGGTGTTATGAAGGAAGAACTCGACACGGATATGGGCGATGTCCAAATAATAGAGGGTGGTCGGGAGGAAGGACCCTCTAATGCTCGGACTCGGGGGGAAGGTATTCGGGCGGAACAACCCTCAACTCGCTAATGCTCAAGATACTTCGGGGGTTCCCGCTACTTGAATTTCCTCTCAGAACCTACCCCCATCTCATCTTCTCGCGCCCACATAGAAGATGTTGCTCACTTCATTGAGCAAGAGTCTGAAGAAGAACAGGCTCCTCCGTAGAGGCCGGGGGAAGGAGACTGCTACTGCTACTACTCCTCCTTCCTCCCCGGTCCGAAAATTCAAATCTAAAGCGGAACAAGAGGCCTTCGACCTCCGCGTAGCCCAACAACTACAAGATAAGCTGGACCATGAGCGACAGCTGGAAGAAGCTCAACTTGCTAAAAAGCCTAAGGGCAAAGTTGTTAAGGGCAGAGGAAAGAAGAAGCAAGAGTCTGTGGACGAAGAAAAGAAAAAGGCTCAGGAGGAGTTCGCAAAAACTCTTTCTACTACAGGTCAAGCTACTGCTCAGAGTCACTATCAGACTCATCTTACACCTGAGCAAGAAGCTAAAGATAGAGCCACGTGGGAAGCCACGCTGCGAGGCCTTAACCTGAGGAAAGGAGATTGTAGGGCAGCGGCTCTTCGAGAGAAGAAGAGAATGGCTGATATGGCTAAGATGATGAGCCTATCTCAAAAGCCGGCGGTGATCCCGAAAGACAAATCCCACGAGGATCAAGGAAAAGAGTGCCTTATGTCAAAAAGGACCCTGTGCTTCATGTTGATAAATGGGTTCCTGCTCTGGTTAATGATCAATGGGAAGAGCTCAAAGAGGAATTTATCAAAGGCTACTACGTATGAAAATTCAATCCCAGTGAGCAAACTATCGAACAAGCCTTTGACGAGTTTTTGTTCAATTATAACTCTGAGCTGAGGGAACAACTTCTGGAGATTATGAAGAGAGAGAACATTCCTTTCAGAGCTCCGGCTTTCAGGCGCATCCCACCTCCTAGAACTGCGCGCGGAGTTCTGTGTACAAAGGAAATAGAGGATGAGGTCAGAGCTGCAGCTTATCGCTTCGACCTGAGTGTCGACTTAGCTGAAGACGACGAGGATGTCTAGACACTGAGGAAGAGAATCTACCTATACTATGGTCTGCAACCTCCTGTCGACAGATCTGTTGATTTCAAGAAGCGCACTCAATGCTTCAGGCGTCACTAGTGTTTTCTCTTCTCTACTCTTTTGTAATAGTGATAGGAACCTGTAATTTCTTGATCATATATGATATCGTTCCTATTGCTTGATAGACAATTACTCATTGTCTTACAGCATTTTGTTTTGTGTTTTCACAACTGATCACTAAGTGATCTGACACACACTCACAATCAGTTTCTCTGATTTTGCCTATCTCTCACCTGCTGATGTTTTGAAGTCATCATATCAGTTTGTTTTCCTCAGATAGATTAAGGGGGAAATTGCTGTCAGTAGGTTAGCATTTCTTATAAGATGTTTAGAGTTTAGAAGTAGTGGTTTTGGCATCATCAATTAGGGGAAAATTGTTGGATATGAGTCAGTAGATGATACTCAGCTGTTCGTGGTTAAAAGAAAATTGGGGGAAATCATAGTAGTACTATGGAATTGAAGATCCCAAAACCGAGCTGATATCAGTAGTTCAGTGTGTCGTTAGGATTAGCTGATGTATAGGTTAGACTTGTTGTAATCGTTTTTATATTCTTGTCTAAGTCCTGTACGGGATAATTGTTGAACTGATCTTCTGTCGAAGATACTTTTCAGAACCCCACGTCATCAGTGTAATCGCTTGCGTTCTTCAGTCATCAGCTGAGTAGACCTCAGTAGAAGCCAATCCAGCAGGTGATAAGTCATCGGCGAAGAACTCATGCAAGCCCGAGTACCTTCGCGATCGCCACCGACTTACTCGAAGTTACATTCCTTGTCAGCCGACTCGGTCGAAGAAGACAGAGACTTTGCGCTTCATCGTATCCGACGTAAAAGCGACCCAGCTACTTAAGTCTTTTCGAAAGTTCAGCAGAAGATCATACGAGGTTGTTTGAACGGTCAACTCTGACATTCTCACCAACCACAAACCTCGACCAATGAGAAGCCGACAACACCTTACCTGCTCTAAACAGTAAAGCTGCTCTCATGTACAGTAATTAACTGCCCTGCTGCAACAAGTACGAATTAATGGCCGTTTTCTTTGGAAGCTTGTGACACGTGGCATCGTCGTCTCCAACGGACATATGCCATAGCTCACAACTATAAATAGAGAAGATTTCGAAGCTCCACTAGCGCGAAGCACGAAATTAAAAAAGGGAAATTGCTCAAGCTCTCAAACACTATAGCAACTCAATCAGAACATCCAGCGAAGAATCTGCATTTACTAGAATATTTTTGTGGTTCTTCTCTCTAGAGTCTTTAGATCCCTTTCTTCTCTACCTAAGCTCATTGTCAGATTTATATCTTAGATTCGAAGGAGTTCATTTTTAGTGAACTGTTCTTATTGTAAGAACTCCTTCATTAGTTGGAGAACTGTTTTCGCTCCCTTTCAAACTTAGGCTTGAATTGTAAAGTCGCTAAGGACTATAACTTAGAAGGATCTGTCCTGTGCACAGTTTCCTTGCTTAGACTTGCTCAAACTAATCAACAAGTTATCCTGCTCTGTTCAGGACCGTGGATGTAGGATCTTGCGTATCCGAACCACGTTAAACTGCTTGTGTTCTTTACTGTTTTATTGCATACAAACCCTTGAAAATCATAAGTTTGCATAAAACGTATTTCTAAAATCACACAGCCAAAAGAATTTAATCTGCGAAAACACGTTTTCAAAAAGAGACAAACTCCGGGCCCCCCACTTATCCGCACACTTAAGTCTCCGACTGAGTTTCGAAGTACTGACAAAAGTCAGTAGGAGAGCTCGATGGCCGACTCACTCGTCCCGTGATCGAAGGTTTATTTGGCACTGTTCATCAGTTGCAACCAACAGCTTCAGCTGACCTTCACCGAGAAAAAGAAACGGTACTCAGGTGTATTCACCTCCCCCCCTCTACACCTGATATTTGTCTCCGGACCAACATAATGGTTTTTTGGTATTGATTTAAATTGCATAGACATGTTGAAGATCGAGGAACTTGGGAAATCAACTTTCCTTACTTGAAAGACCTTGATCTTGTGTATGGCAAGGACCGAGCAATTGGAAAGTATGTTGAAGATTTTGCTGAGGCAGTGAATAATATGGATCATTGGTTGAAGAACAACCCTGAAACGCGAAGTTTCCCTTTCTCAGACTCGAAAGAATTTATGGAAGAGTACTCTCCTGGCCAGCATTCTTATAACAAACCCACTGGTAGTGCAAGCTCTACTCGTAAGCAAAAACAGTCTCCCATGACAACAAAATAACTCGGGAATCCTTATTTGCGGATGCTACTAGAGAGTTCACTTCTTGCATTGCCGGACTATCAAGCCACTTTAAGACCATTGCCGGTGTGATGGAGAGCGAAGAAGCTCGAGAAGCATAAATGTCAAATAGAAAGAAAAGCATCATTGCAAGTTTCGGTGGTATTGGCCTTTCTCGACAACAAACATAGGCAGCAGCAGATATTCTTGCACTACACAATCACAAACTGAAAGTATTTTCGCAAGTGGAAGAGAACAATAAATATGCGTATATCATCGATATGCTCTTTAAAGGTTGAGTGAACTTGGTATTGAACAATGAATTTCATGTTTTTGTTGTTTTTCTTTTGTATGTTTGGTTATTGAACGACTACTACTGTCGTCTTGAAGTAGTTTTGGATATATGGTAGTACTACTACTTCGATTTTATGTGTGGATCTATGTGACTGGGATGCTTCTTTTTCTAATATGAACATGATTGCTTAGTTCACTTCTTGGATTTATCTTGGTTGCTTCTATTTTTCAGTAGTAATATTATTGCTTAGTTAACTTCTTATTAGCTAATTTCATGTTGTGAGATGTTTGATTATTATTGGTTATCACAAGTAGAAAGGAGATTTAAAAAAAATTATTTTCATTCTCATTGAGGTATAAATACAACCGAACACCATATTTGGTTGTCATACTCATTTACTAATAAATACCAAACATCTTTTACAAAATTATTCATATTCATACCCAATTACTATACTATCATATCAATTACCATTGATATTCCTAAATTCATACCAAACATGCCCTAAATATAAAAACATTTAGTGAAGAATAATTACACAGGAGTAAGGGATCCGAATTGCCACTGCAATGAGTACGGATAACACTGCAACGCTATTGTACTAAAATGTCAATTACCAACAGTAAAGATTAATTACAGCAGGAGCATTTATGCATTTATAAACGACAAATATTAATCGCTATAAAAATTCATATATAATAATAAAATTGCTATTTTCTTTAAAACTATATAAAAACGAAAGATAGTTGGTATTTGTATTTCACGAGTTGCAGTATGGATTTATGCTCTGGATTCTAGCCTATTCCTATATATTTAAATATATAATATAATATTCCTTATTTCATCTCAATATGTATATAAATATAAGAGGAGGGGTGATATATATATCCCAATTTTCATTTTCTAATACTGTCTCATTAATGCAATCACTTATATTTTATGATGTATTCATAAAATTGTATGATAACTATTTAGGTGGTCATATTAATGAAACACTATTAAGATATAAAAATTGAGACAAGAAATCCAGCCCTTTAAGGGGATGGGTAGTAGGGTCAACAACGCTCTCAAATTGTGCCAAAAATTGTTTTAAAAAAAAAAGAAATATCTCTAATTCTAAAATACAGTATTAGATTTTATCCCCCATCAAATTGTAAATTCCGCCCACATTTTAAGCATGTATCTAACTATCCACTCCAATATAAGTATATTTATATTTATATACAACAGTCTATAATTTTATTAGACCATTAGTAGATTCGCCACTATACTCTACGATCCAAGATGCCGTCCCTTCTTACAATTTCTAACCAACTTGGTTGGGACAACTTAAAAATGGCTTCAAATTTATAAAAAGACATGGATATTTGTAGGTGCAATTGCTTTCATACAATTATCGTGCAAAATTTGTCACTCTAAGCTAAAACTGCAAGGAAAGTGCTACTTTGAGAAAATTCATCACGGGCAGAGATATATAACAAACCCATGGACTTTTGCTGGAGGAAAATTAATGCTAGTTTTATAGTAATATTATGGAAAATAGTGCAAAAATGATTTAAAATACACTTTCAAAGTTTAATACTCCCTCCGTAGTATAGATCTAGTCCATTTTTTCTTTTTGGATAGTTCTATAGGTCTTGTCTTGTTTTTTAAAAAGTCAAGATTTTGTGGTTAAGATGTACCCATTATTTGAGGAAAAAGTTATAACTTCAAACAACTAACAACTCTTCCAAACAACCCTAATGAAAAGAAAAGAAAAGAAAAGAGACAGAGTTTATGAAATGAAAGAAGTAAAACAAATTGTTAATTATCTTCAAAGATGAAAAAGGACACCCACTTAGTCAAATCTGCAGACCATACAATGGTTCTCCCCATAAAATTAAGTATTGTATTCTCTCTATTCTAAGTAAAACGTCTTATTTCTTTTCGGTGTCGTAATTTATACGTTTGACTTTAGTCTATTAAGATAGATAATAGGGTGAATGATGTCTAAAAAAAATCGTTTTTGTGCGTTAATTTTATTTTCCCTCCAAACAAGATATTTATATGGTGGAATAATCCGAAATAGAATAAATACAAAATATTTCACTTACGACGGATGGAGTATATTTTTAATTAAAAAATATTAAATCAATCAAAGCCATTAATTAAAACACCACAGACGTAAAATATTACAAGCCGACACGACCTCTTTCACTTTCTAGTTACGAGTTTAAAATGTTTTACTGGTGTCCGGTTGTAATTGTATACCAAAACTCAACTAAATTAATCTTATTCTTATTGAGGAATGTTTAAACTATGTGTTTAATTGTTAGCAAATGTGTTTGTAATTTGGTGGTAAGAATTCCACGTTGTGGCCGTGGAGACTTGGGCTCGAATCCCAACAGCCAAAAAATGTATATTTTGGTTATTACTAGCGACAAAAAATAAAATACTTTTTATTTGTAAGTAGTGGATTAAAAAAATTAAAATGTGTTGTTACTGGTTTAATAATGCAGTATCATTATCGGTTTAATTTTTTTTCACTATCTAAGGAGAACAACTAGTAGAAGTATTAAAGAGTTGAAATCGGGAAAAGCAAGCGGAAACAGATCCCTTCATGCCTATTGGATTTTGGGTTACTAGGAAAAGGATGTTTGAAGTCGTACCACAATCGAGTGGGCCAAGGGGTGTTACGGTACCTTATACTCCCTCCGTCCCGCTATTTGTGGTTCACTTTTCCGAAAGGGGTGTTCTATTATTTGTGTTCACTTTCCTAATTTGATAAAGAAATACTCCTACTCTATCATCTTCTCTCTCCTACTTTATTACATTCTCTCTCCTATTTATATCTTTTTCTCATACTCTCTTATTATCTTACTCATCTTCTCTCTCATACTTTATCATCTACTATCTCTCTCATAATTTATCATCTACTTTCTTAATTTCCATACCGAAACCAATTGAGTCATAAATAACGGAACGAAGGGAGTACCAAACTATTTTTTTTTCATGCCGTTGTCGTACTGGATATTTAAATGTATTGTGGTGCATTAGAACACCCGCAACATTAGACTTTGTTGGTGTTTAAATGAATCAACTTTTAAATGATGCATTGTGGCAGTGGATTTAAATGATGAGATTCTATTTTTGTTTAAGAAGTTAAATCAAGAGAGAGAGAGAGTGATTGATGAAGTATTGAGCATTAAATATTGGAAAAGTGGGAGACTGGTGGGCCCGCATTGAAAACTTAAAATTTGAGACTTTGCATTTTTAGAGGCTTAAGTTTGCCTTTTCATTTGCGTTTACAACATTTATCCGCTGCATTTACATGCAGTAGCCGTTATAAAAACTGTTTTGGAAATAGATCCATTAATTTTTTTTCCTATATATGTTACTCATTGCATTTTTTTCCCACATCATTCCCTCATTTTTCATTTTCAAGCATACTTTCAAATTTTTCCAGTAGTTACTTGAAATGAATAACAATAACAATTTGAATTGACCGAATTATCAAAATTTGGAAGAAGATGAATCTGCTCAAAATTCTCAAGTTCCTCCAAATTTTTTGTACTCTCAATTCAATCATCCAGCACAATATTATCCACCAAATTTTCAACCCCCTATCCATATTCTCAAAACATACCGAGTTATGACAATTTGCCGAATTATCATTACTTTCTCAATCCACCCAACATGCTGAACTTCACCTCCAATCCACCAATGTTTGGATTTTTTACTCCACAATCATCTAGCAATCGGTCTAGATCTCATATGAGGGAAGAAATGACCTCTCCACCTACAATGTCGGAGACTCAATTCCAACAGGAAGAGTTGCCCATTTCAATCGAGAGTATGGAGCAAGCAATTGACAAGGCAACCGACAAGAGCAAACAACTCAATTGGCAAAAAAGAAGAGGATGTACATATAATAAACGCATGGTGCACGATATTCGAAGATCCACTCACCAGTAATAATCAACAACTGGCGGCCTTTTGGAATCGTGTTGCTGATTATTATAATAAAAATAAACCCACTAGCCTTCCTACAAGTACGTGTAGCACCTTGAGGTCGCACTGACATTACATGAAGCCACTTGTGGTAAAATTCAACGAGGCTACAACCTCGTAAGCGGAATATATGGAAGTGGGTCTAGCAGTGAATACGTGTGCTAAATGTCACTGGAAAAGTACCGTAGTGACAACAATGGCAAATTCTCACTCGATCATGTGTGGAAAATTTTGAAACACAATCCATCGTTTCAACCGCAGTCTGACTCCCTCGATTATGCAACGAAGAAGACAAGGACCTCTGAATCGTGTGCGAGAAACATATCTTTCACACAAAACATAAGTGTTGATTTTGATTTAAACGAAGAAACACATCCGATCGGACAGAAGGTCGCCAAGAGAAGAGCGAAGAACAAAGGTGTAGCTTCCAGCAGTCGCCAGAATTAAGCAAAAATATTAACGAAACATTTCGATAAATTTAAATCAACTGTAAGCGATATGATATCAAGAAAAGATACACAATTGGAGCTGAAGGTGAACGCTAAGCGGAAGAAGAGAAGGAAGCTAACCAAAATTCTAACACAAGACATAAGCAACATGACACCTGAACAACTAGATATACATAACAACTATTGTGAAGATATTAAGGAAGACTTCAATTTTCTATCCACCTAAGTGAATTTCAATTTATTAATATACTCTTTATATTTGCTTTTAATGTTGTATGTAATCTTTGCATTTTCTTTTAATGTTGTAATTTACCTTCTAACTAGCCATTGAAAACTAGCCGTTGGAAATTTATATATAGTAGTGAAGGAACATATTATTTCTCACTTTCTCACACTTTCCAAATCATCATACTTTGCATATGCACAATATGACTTAATACTCTTTAAGTAGCTCTAGCTCTAGCTCTAACTCATCTAATGATGACGAGTATGACAATGCAGAGTTAGCCGTGTGTAAAACAATTCTTCTTCATAGTCTCAAGCTTTAATGGATGAATATGAAAGAAGATGTCTCTAGTAGAGGCGTCAAAGGAGAAGATATATCGAAAGGAATCGTGAAGACGTACACCAGAGGATTTTCAATGATTATTTCGCCGAGAACTTGGTGTATCCCGACAACATATTTCATCGCCGATTCCGAATTCGGCGATACTTATTCCTCTGAATTGTGAGTGCCCTTGAGAATCACTCGACATTTTTCCAACAGAGGAACAATGCAATATATCGTAGAGGCTTGTGACCTCTATAAAAATGCATCGCGGATATTCGTCAATAGGCCTACGGAGTACCAGCCGATCATCTGGACGAGTATCTCCGAATGCTGGAATCAGCTGCAATCAAATATCGTTTTACATTCTATAAGAATGTAGTAGAAATCTGGGACAATCAATACTTGTGAAGGCCAATGTTGTTGACGTTCAACGTCTTACTCAGATACACAATGATAGACATGGATTCCCAGGAATGCTAGGAAGTCTTGATTGCATGCACTGGGAATGGAAGAATTGTCCAATCGCGTGGAAAAGTAAATTTACGAGGGGACATGGTTCTCCTACGATCGTGCTAGAAGTTGTCGCTTCCCAAGATATATGGATATGGCATATGCCTTTTTGGTGTAGCTGATTCATTATGTTAACTTGCGTAATGTTGGGTGATGATTCAATCCTCAGCATGATCATACTGGTGGGAAATGACTCTATCTTCTATACTGAATCACGCTCAGTAGCCTCGTGCTCTGAACTGTTGAGAAGATTTGAAGATCCCAAAACCCTATCTGATTGGTGAACCATTCCTTTGTATTCGTATTTGTCTCTGAGGTTTCAGACTCAGTAGACACTCTGCTCTGGTCAAGGCGCTCAGTAGCTTATTTGCCTCAGCACCAGTGCAGAAGACTCAGTGATACTGGACTCAGCAGGAGCAGTATACTGAAAGACTCAGTGATACTGGACTCAGCAGGAGCAAGATATCGAAAGACTCGATGATCTTGGACTCAGCGAGAGCAAAGATAATTGAAAGACTCGGTGATCTTGGACTCGGCAGGAGCGATATGCGAGAGAGTCAGTTGAACTGAACTCAGCAGGAGTAGTTCACTGAACTCAGAGCTGATCTTCAGTAGACTTATCTCAGCAGTCTATCTACTGAATACAAGGTCAGACTCAGCAACGGCAGATAGTCTTCGGGGTGTCGGAATCTTTTGAAAGACAATCAGCATTGTCATGTACGAGGAAGAGAGAAGTCGGCTTGATGCCGTCTCGAAGTTTGTCTTTGTCTCAACCACTCCATTCACCTCGACGAATGACAAGCATACACGTGTCTTCTCACCTGCTAAAGCTGCAGTCAACCTTTTACCTAAAAAGGTGGGAAAGTACACTGTTACCTACACCAAAAGAGCCGCTTGCTACCAAAAAGAGAGAGAGAGAGAAGAAGATCGTCTCCAACGGATCTATTTCAATCTCTGCTCTATAAATAGAGGGATCATTCAAGATTTGAAGAACGAGAGAATGCGCGCACCTAGAACACGAGAGAGCATTCAAACGAGCGATATTAACGACTAAGTCTTCCGCAAGAAACAATCGAGTTATCTCCGGCGAAAGACTACATCCAGCTCAAAAGGCACCAAGCTGAACCGACATAAGCTTCTAGTATCCAAGCGACTGACACGAACCTATAGCTAAACCCTCAGATGTTCGTCGCTCTAGATAGCTACATTCTCGTTCCTTATCCCTCTAACCCTAAGCTCACTTGTTATATCCATAGCTTAGACGAAGGAGTTCACATTTGAACCCAATCCTTATTGTATAAGGACTCCTTCACTGTTGGAGAAGTTTGTCAAACACTTTAAGTTTGATAGTGTTGTAAACTGAGACTTGGATCAGTATAAAACCAAGACGCGGCTTTGCCCAATGTGCAAGCCGACCGAGACTAACTCAAGGATAATAAATAGCCTCCTGATCATTCGGGACAGTGGACGTAGGATTTGAGCGATATCCGAACCACTTTAAAAATCCTGTGTCTCTTATTGCTTTCTTAAGCTTGCATTGATTTTACTATTCATACCGAACATCATATTTAAAATCAATCAACTGTCTCAAAGATATCGAACTCTTTATCTACCGAACCGAGACTTAAAACGTTTTCTCACAAAAACCGATTTGGGGCCTACACTATTCCGCGCACCGAACTCTTACCGTAGATACTGAATTCGACGTAGTCGGTTAGCGAATCTCGGTCGAGTCGGTACTCTTAGCCTTTAACTCGATTCGAATAATGCAGTCCCGGCTCGCTGAACTGGTTCAGTCAGACACCATCCTGAATAGGACTGTTTGAGTTCGAAATTGAGAAATCGAATCAGGTGTATTCACCCCCCCTCTACACCTGACCGTACACTCGGGACCAACAATTGGTATCAGAGCAGGAGTTCTTTGACTCTTGTTATCTTTGAGACTGGTCTATTCGAACGGATCCGAGGGAAAACGTTTCACTGCATATCACTCTACATTCATATCTATATTCTTCATGGCTGATATGTCAGGTATAAGGATGGTACCCATGTTCTCGGTGGAGAATTATGGAGTATGGTGAGTCAGAATGGAAGCACATCTGACATCCCTCCATGACAGTATGACTGAAGTGCTTGAAGATGGACCTATCGTTCCCATGATCGTTAGTGTCGTAACTCAGGACCAAGCTCAAGGAGGTGGAATGGTGACCGGGAAGAAGATTCCCAAAGACAGAAGTCTATTCACTCCTGAGGAGAAGAAGCTTCACAACTTAGACCGTGTTGCCAGAAACGCCATACTGACCACCCTTAGTGATTCTTATCTTGGCAGGGTTCAGGAATGCAAGACTGCTAAAGAACTCTGGGATGCTCTTGCGCTACTGAGTCGAGGGACTCAGAAGATTAAAGCCAACAAATTAGCGCTGGAACTCCAAAAGCTGGAAAGCTTGTCTCTCATGCCCGGGGATAAAATCGAAGATCTAAACGTCAGATTTACCAATCTGATGAACTCTATCAATGGGCTGGGAAAGACATTCAGCAACCGAGAGATGAATCTGAAGATTCTGAGGGCACTGCCGGATGGACACTGGACACCTTTTGCCACTCTATTGCGACATTCTGACTTAGATGTTGTGTCTCCTGACCATATCTTTTCAGAATTACAGGCAGAGGAGTTTGAGTTCGACAGACCTCAAAGAAAGCGAGAGCCGAAGCCGACACAAAAATCGACCATGCTTTCAAAGCATCGGTCAGACAAGGCATCTCCAAAGAACGAGCAAAACGACGAGTAAGACCGAACCTTCACTCAATGATCTACAAGAAGGAAGTCTCGCTCAGAAGTATGCACTGCTCGCTGTAAAGTATCAGAAGGAGAAGGAGCGACGCAGAAAAGTGACTAAAGCCTATCGGGAAACGAAAGGTAAGTCAAATTATATGTCGAAACACACTCCTGACTCACAATCTTCTGAATGCAGAAAGAAAGATGACTCAGAACCATCAAAGAATAGCAAAAGCAAAGAAGAAAGAGTCATCGCTTGTTACAACTGCAAGAAGCCGGGACATTATCGGTATGATTGTCCCGAGCTCGTAGGTTTGCCGAACGCGCAGCACGTAAGGCAAGGAGAGAGAAATTCGCCCAGAAGAGACAATCCTACATAGCTGGCGAAATCTCAGACGACTCAGAAGAGGTCGACTCCTTTATGGATTCATCGGATGATGATGCAGCTTTCATGGCCTTAGAGCTTGAAGCTGAAGAATCAGCTGAAATGTGCATGATGGCAGACGAAGAGGATGAGGTAAATTCTCATGAACCACTTAACTCCTCTTCACACTGCACACACGACACTATTTCAAGAGCAGATGAGAATTTGGACGTCGCAACCGCATACGAAGAACTGCTCGACGAACAAATTCAGATGAGTCTGTAGCTCAGCAAGACTCTTCAGGAGTTGGATACCCTGAAAGTAGAGAATCAGAGACTTTCTCAGGAGAGTCAGGTTGCTACTGAGGCCGAAGGACTTGTGTTGAGACTCAGGGAGGAGATAAACTCTCTGATGGCCAAGTCTCAGCATCAAGAAGATCGGATTTCAGTTTTGACCAATGACTTGACTCAGAAAGATATCGAACCGAGTCTCGTTCGAAGCAAGAAATGTCGGGACTTCGGACCGAGCACGACACACCGAAGAAGAGTGATGATGTCCGGAGGAGCCCGATGCACCGAGAGGTACATGGGTGCTGAGAAGAAATTAGAAGCTATGCTAGCAAGCAATAAGCCAAAGCACCGCAAGGAAGGACTTGGATTCGGTCCCAGGAGCTTCCACATCTCGCCCCAAGACACTTAGAAGTACGGCTTGCCGATAGATTTGTTCGAGGGGAGACTATCAACGCAGATATACCGAACCCCCTAGCAAAGAACAAACGAGAAGATGAAAGCACCTCATCCCACACATCGGCATTCCGACAAGAAGATCGGTGCCAAGAAACCCCGGTTCGGTCAAGGGGGAACCAAAGAAATTAAAATTGGTAGATCGGTATAGACCTCCAAAGCCGACACATCCAAACTCGGTATGGGTCATACTATTATGAACCTATAGTCGAAGAGGCTCCAAAGGTCGGAAGAAAAAGAAAGCCACACGTAAGGCTAAGGTCGGCGATCCACCAACTCGGAAGATCGGGACTCCTGAACCTCGAAGCCTCGAAGTCACCTTTGACCGATCCGGTGGTCGAGATATGTTGACTCTAATGGAAAGAAAATGTCTGAAACCACCAGGGTTGTTAGACAGATTTGGGTTATGAAAACTAACATCTAAGGACCCAAAATCAAAAATGAAGGGTACCTGAATAAAATTCTATTTTGCAGGTGCGTAAAGACCCATGGTATGTGGACAGCGGATGCTCAAGACACATGACATACCAAAGAAGTCTACTGAAGAATTACATCACTGAAGAAGGACCCAGAATTGAGTTTGGAGACAATGCAAAAGGCTATACCAGAGGATATGGAACACTCAAGCATTGGAACCGCCAAAGTTCCAAGAGTATCATATGTTGAAGGACTTCAAAGATAATCTTCTCTCTCGTTAGTCAATTTTGTGATAACTCAAATAGAGTGATTTTTTACGCTGGTTTCTGTGATGTTATTGATAAATCCACAGGGAAAACAGTGTTATCAGGTTCGCGCAGAAAGAACATATATGTGGCTGACTGGAACTCAGCTGAACCTGAAGCTTGCTTATTGGCGAAGAATGACAACCGCACGGGGTGGCTATGGCACAAAAGACTCAGCCATCTCAACTTTAAGACGCTCAACAAGCTTGCAAGAAACACTCTAGCAAGGGGACTGCCGAATGAAGTATTCAGCAAAGACACTCGATGTGAAGCATGTCCGAAGGGAAAGCAAACAAGGAATCAAAATCCTCCAGTTCCATCGCCTTCCACGAATGGAATTCTTCAGCTGCTACATATGGATTTGTTCGGTCCAGTCTCCCTAGTGACGATCAGAGGCAGAAAATATGCATTAGTGGTCATTGATGACTACTCGCGCTACACATGGGTCATATTCATTGCCAACAAGTCTGACGTCAAAACAGAGTTACCAACGCTTCTGAAAAAGCTCAGTATCGAGAAGAACACCAAGATCAGAAAAATACGTTCAGACAGAGGAACTGAGTTCCTTAATTCCATGGTAAAGGAGTTCTGCAAAGTAGAAGGAATAGAGCATGAGACTTCATTTGCACGCACACCTCGCGAGAATGGAGTTGCTTTGAACGAAAGAACGAGAACTCTAAAAGAGGCGGCTAGGACTCTCCTCGCAGGACTCGGGACTCCCAACCAAATTCCGGGACGTAAGCTACCGATACCGCATGTTATACTCAGAATAGATCTCTACTGACAAATCAGCATAAGAGAACACCATATGAACTATGGAACGGCAGGAAGCCTTCTCTATCTTATTTCCATATTTTTGGTTGTTCATGCTTTATCCACAATAATGGGAAAGATCAGTCGAAGACTTTTGATAGCAAGTCGATCATGGAGTATTCTTAGGATACTCTCGGGTCGGCAAAGCTTTCGGAGTATTCAACTATCGGACTCTTTGCGTGGAGGAAAGCCCTCATGTTGTTTTTAATGAGTTTGCTACGAAGACAGGAGCAATAACTCAAATTCCGAATCCGAGGACATCGGTAAGCGGCTACGGGATCTAAGCTTAAAAGACAAATCGAAAAGATCCAGCTATGTTGGGATGATGATTCGGACGAAGAAACCGAAGACAAATCTACCGAATCTCAACCAGCGAGCAAGTAGCCGAGCGAGATTGATTCTCCCGACAGTAATCAATCCCGTGGTAACTCAGGTCGATGAGGAAACCGTAGAGGTAACCGAGACCAACACTACCGAGAATAACAACTCGGGGGGAACGTCTAGTAATGTTCCCGAGCTGAATGCCCCCGAACCCGGTGACTCGGTAGATCATACTCTTGTTCTTGAATTACTTCAATCTCGGAATAGTACAACCGAAATGCCCGACTCACCTACTATCCGTGTTGAACAAATTTCGAGATGAAGAGTTAAAACATCGTAGATCGTGGCTAGATGCTCACACCTGCCGATCTTATAATTAGAGATCCTTTAGCACATGTCAAGACAAGATCCAGATTCTCGTCAAGGAGAAAGCGCATTATTTTCCCGCTTCTTGTCTCATCGAAGAGCCTCGAGAATATTGAGGATGCACTTAAAGATGCTCTCGGATTATTGCTATGCAGAAGAGCTGAATCGGTTCACGAGAAACGAAGTATGGGAGCTTGTAGACGAGACCCGGCATCAACATGTCATTGGAACCAAATGGGTCTTCAAAAACAAGCGAGATGAAAACAACGTTATAGTAAGGAACAAAGCAAGACTCGTGGCTAAAGGCTACTGTCAGCCGAAGGGATAGATTTCGATGAGACGTTCGCTCCGGTTGCAAGATTGGAGGCAATCGGACTATTCTCGGCCTACGCAACACATCAACGATTCGAGTTTATCAAATGGATGTGAAGTCTGCGTTCCCCGAATGGCGTGCTGAAAGAAGAAGTCTATGTGGAACAACCGCCCGGCTTTCGGCGGGGACATCAAGTATATAGACTCGTAAAGGCTCTATACGGGTTAAAACAAGCACCCGTGGCTTGGTACGATACCCCGTCTCGAGTTTCTTCTTCGAAAGGTTTTCGAGAAAGCGCAAAGAGACCGCACTCTATTCAAAGCATTCGACCGGAAGAAGACTTATTACTTGTGCGGATCTACGTGGATGACATTATATTCGGATCAAAGAATGTCATCATGTGTCGAGCAATTTGAAAAGATGATGAAGGATAAGTTCGAGATGTCGATGATGGGTGAAATGAACTACTTCCTTGGTTTTCAAGTCAAGCAATCTGAAAAAGGAACGTTCATCAACCAAGGCAAATACACTCGAGACCTCATCAAAAGATTCGGCTGCACATCCGGCAAATCAATCAAGATCCCGATGAACACGAATATGAAGATAGATCTTGATAAGGAGGGAGTATCGGTAGATCAAACCCGAATACCGTGCTATAATTGGTTCTTTATTATATCTAACGGCTACTCGTCCCGACATAACTTATGTCCGTAGGTGTGCGTGCTCGATTTCGGGCGAATCCCAAGCGAGTCATATGGACTCAAAGAAAAGAAGATTCTCCGCTATCTACGAGGAACACTTGACATGGGTTTATGGTATCCAGCTGATGATAATATTGAACTAACTGGTTATTCTGATGCTGACTATGCGGGATGTAGAATAGACCGAAAATCAACTTCGAGGAACGTGTCGGTTCCTTGGCGGCAAGCCGATCTCATGGTTTTCAAAGAAACAAAGACTCGGTGGCCACGTCGACTACCGAAGGCGAATACATGGCTGCTGGAAGTTGTTGCGCCCAAATCCTTTGGGCGAGACAACGGAATGAGAGACTATGACGTCATTCGGAATGAAGTGCCGATCTTCTGCGACGATACCGGTGCTATTGCAATCACTCGTAATCCTCGTTCTTCACACAAGATGCAAGCACGTGGACATCGACATCACTTCATTCGTGACCATGTCGAAAAGAAGGATATCGAAATGGAAAAGATCCATACCGACAAACAAAGGGCCGATATACGGACCAAGCCTCTAGCCGAATCCGTATTCGAGAGAACTTTCGGTAGAGCTAGGTCTCTGCTGGACCCTACCGACCCCGATCGGTAATAAGGTTTCGGGAGAGGAACATTCCAGTGAGGGGGAATGATCACTCTCGCATCGAGTAAGTTCGAGTACGTAGAGATTCGAAAAACCATCTACACGAGGTATCACCGACTACTATGTTCACCGATGTTTGCGTATCTCTACTCTAGTATCTAATGCAACAAAGATAAGCATTTATTATGGAGATTCAGCATGATTTAAATATCTCTTAGTTTGTCATTTATTGATAACAGATTACATTTAATACACGACATTCTATGCACAACTTTGCTGAACTCTGTGCGCATTAAATGCATGTCTTATCATAGTTACCCTTTAGGCATGTTTACAACTTGCATTGACTTAGACGGCTTTTGTGATCATTACCTTTTATAATATTGAATCTTAACCGTCTATCTCATAAAGTAGGTTTAAACTCAGCCTTAGATCGATAACTGTTCATCTTCTAGATATGTACATATTTCGATCAAATCTTAAGAACCGCCATATTCGCACTTAACATTTCGATCATATCTTACCTCCGAAATTCCGAGAATACCTTTGTGCAAAAACCCTCATTTGCTTATTTTCACCTCGATCAAATTCTCGGTATGCCTACATGCAGTTACTTATGTGTTGATCATTATTGATTAGTATCATATATAAAAAGTTTATTTAAAAATCGATACTGATAACAACTTCATGTAACAGGTACAATGGCGGAAACCAATATCTCTATGATATCTCCAGCAGATATGCAGAACATTCTAGAGAAGGATCGCGTGTGGTTTGAACCCACCATGGATTTCTATTCATGCGATCTGGAGTATATGGATGAGATCTTCTCAGCTCTGCGCGAGTCAGGACTGGAGAAATTTCTGTCTAGGAGGCCTTCGTTCTTCCTCCCGAGACAGGTTGCAGAGTTGTACTTGAATTCAGACGCAGTGTCTGGAGACATAGTGGCAAGGTTTGTTGCCCATTCTATCAAAACGCCACTTTGGAGCTGAAGCAAATGTCCATCAAGGATGCCTTGAAGCGGAGTTTTGATCTGCCCTCCGAAGGAACCAGTACAGTCGGGTACAGAGATGACCGAGTTGATGAATACCTTACCGTCTTCTGTGGAAAGCCCACTACATTCAGAGCTGCTTTTCCGAAGAACGACGATGTTGCCTCGGTTCGGGGCACTTGCCTATATAGTGACGCAGCCTACCGACAAGCCAAGCGGGGGTCGTTTGACCGTGTGTCGAGGCCTAAGATTCAGATGATGATGGCCATATACGACCGAGCCCAGATAAATTGGACAGAGTTCTTTCTCCGAGAATTCATGGCTCAGACTGCTAAGTTCGACAAAGCATCGAACATGCTGAGCGCAAAGGGCAAATTGCTGTATGGACTCAAACTGTCCATTATGATCGAAGATTTATGTGGATCTGAGCATATCACCTACAGTGACAAGGAGTACTTCAATGTGAAGAAGGTCAGATTTCACAACAAGACAGCAGTGCTTCAGCAGATAGGGTCAGGACCCTCAGCAATCTCTCCGAAATCAAAGTCTCAGCAGGCTACGCCTACAAAGAAAAGAACCCCTCCCGCTAAAACTCCTAAGGCACCGGCAAAGAAACTGAAGAAAGCCGTTGAGGTGCCAGCTACTGAGGAGGTTCCACAAGTGCCTGCTGAACAGGCTCCTGAGAAGACTACTCAGCCCATGCAGCTGGTTGATGAGTCCGAGTCTTCTGAGAAGACTCAGTCAGTGGAGAAGATTGTTTCCACTGAAAGGGACCAAGGGGATGCTTCTGAAGCTCAGAGCGCAGATATTCAGCGCCTAGACAGCCCCCTTTCTGTCCCTCCACTCAGCTCAGTCCCTCCAACCGAAGAGCGAGACTTCACACATGGACTTGGAGTCTCGAGATCGCATCCGAAGGTGAATCAATCGGGATGGAAGCTTCAGTGATTATATCCAGAGCATCCCGAGAAATTCTACAACTAGTTCCGAGCTTGCCGACTACTCGAACTTGTTGCTCATCGCCAAAACAAAGCAAGGCTCCACATGTTGCTGCGACATCGAGGAGTGGCCTCGTCTGCGGCGCCTTATCCTCCACTACTCCCTCGTCAGCTGCATGAAGAGGAATTGAGACTGAGAGAGGAGATAGGCTATTCAGAGCCTGAAGACCTCAGCTCAATGGACAATCTGAGGGCTGCAATGCTGGCCATGATTCATGATCGACAGCACGCCTCCGGCCCAGCACCCTCAGATGGGTCAGACCATGACGACCCACCCAGTGATTCAGGCCCTGGAAAGCCTGATGAGGGACATCCACAGGACAAGGATACCCATACTGAAACTGCTCCACCTCTCAGTATCCTTGGTCCTGAGAAGTCCAAGGCTGGTGCTTCGTCCTCAGCAGAGCCCGCTCAGCTCTTCTTTGCGATCGACTTTCGAAGCAGCGCCCAGCCAGACCGCAAAGAGATCTCGATCAGTGGCAAAAGCCTTAACTGCCCAAGGGATCAAAAATCGAGATCTTGCGAAGGCTATCCATAGGACATGGAAGCAGACTGCTCAAGCCACGACTAAAGAACTTCAGGGGCTGAAGTCTTCTGTCTCTTCATCAGCCGCCCCTGATGTTTCCGCGCTTATTTCAGAAGCGTTGGCTCAGCAGCAAGTCAAATTCGAAGCTCAGCTCAAGATCTTTCAGGAGAGCCAAGCCAAGCTGCTAGATGAATTTTTGGCTTCTAAACTGGCTCATACTGACGCTATCACTGAACAATCCGAGGCCACTGAACAAAGACTTGAGAATATCCAACTGGCCTTGGAAGACAAGATCACTGAGAAGCTGAAAGACTTCAAGGAAGCAGCTGACCTCTCTCACAAGCAGTACAAGGAAAACCTTACCATGGAGAGGAACGAGTTGCATGAGGCTCTGACTAAGCTCCACGATCGTCTTGATGAGCTGTCAACCTCCTACAAAAGTCTGAAGAAGTCAGTCCTAGTCCCTACCCCGCTCATTGATGATGCCAAAAAGGGGGAAAGTGAAGGAAAAAGGGAAGGAAAGAAGAGTACTGAGAAGGCCGACTCAAACTCGGTCTCGAAAGGGTGAGGCCCGGGGTGTTTCGGCCGCGAGCACACGTGAAACCGGCCCAAGTGGATCAGGACCCCAGCGAGACTCCTCAGGCAACCCAGACTCCCAAAGACATTATTAAGGAGGTTACTGAGTACGCTGAACAGGCGGTGGATGACTCGGAAGAAGAAGAGGCTCCTCTTCCATCACCGGTTCAAGAAGGCAAGGGCAAACGAAGCTTAAAATTCCAACCCGTCCAAAGAAAGAGATTAAGATACATATCTGGCCGAGGAGGAAGCCCAAATAGCTGCGGATGAGAAGGCGGCCGAGAAATTACGGAGGTCGAAGCGCCTAACAAGCCAAAGTCTAAGCCCCGCCAAAGGAAAGACTAAAGCCCCATCTAGAGGAGGAAAGAGAACCGCTAGACCGCTCTCCGAGAAAGCTCATCATAACGTATGAAGAGGACGGAGAAAAAAGAAAAGGAGCAAGCGACGAAGAGTGCCGAAAGGCGGGGTACATCCAAATCTAGATCTAGTACCCTCCGCGAATCGTAACAAGCTCCTCGAAGCCTCAAGAGCAAGATGCGAAATTGAAGAAATCTTTGCTCGAGATGGATAGATATCTCTACGAGAGGAGAGGAAGCTAGACGGTAGAGGCGCCGGGACAGAGGATACATTTGGTAGACCTTGAGGCACTCGGAAGCATACCGCACAAGAGGCCGGCCGAGAGTTCCTTCGAAAGCCGACATTCCTTATCGATACAGAAGGTTCAGGAAGCCAAACGATCTGAAAACACATAGATGGCTGAGATCAGACGAATGGATGCCTTTTCAGTTCAATCAGAGATGGGAATCGGCCAAGATAGAGTTTATCAAGAGAAATTATTTCTGGCGATTCGGCTCGAAATGTCTAAGGCCGATGCCTATGTCGAGTGGATGACCATTACCGAACCTCGATCTTTACCCATATATGCACGAGCAAGAATGGCGAAGGGGTAGTAGTCGGCGTTCTCGAAGCAAAGGATCATTCCTCCACCCGTAAGACAAGACGACTCGGTACATCTCGGAATGATTGAACAAGAAGTGAAGAATGCTTTGCGTTGAGCAGAGGACTAGAACAAGATGATCCAAAGAGACTTCGCCGAATACACGGGGCGAGGAAGAACACGTTCAGAATGTATGGAGTCCCACTGCCTGAAGATAAATCCCAAGGTTTCATGAATAGGATTCAGCAGTTTAAGGGTTCTCCCTCTTAGTTCTTCTTTTAGCTTAGCAAGATTTGTAATGTACTGAACTAGTTATTATATATATACAAATCTTCTTTTGGCTCGACAACTACTTGTTGTCTAAATAGCCGTGTTTGCTTTATGCTTTAACACTCGAATCATCAAGTGATTACCGACACACACACTTTGTTTATTTACTTGTCGGTTTTTGCTCGGTTAGATCTCCATGTAGACTAGACTTTCGGAGAGTTATTATTTCTCTTAGGGGGAAATTGTTGCATGGGGGAAATTATTGTAAAGGGGGGGAAATTGTTCGCCCCCGTCTCCCTCGGTAGTCTAGCACTTACCGTACAACTCCACCGATCCTACTTGTAATATTTGTAAGGAGCTCGTTTCCGAGTAAGTTAGTGTTTAGCATAGTTGATAGGACATAGATGATAGGTTTTGGCATCATCAAATAGGGGGAAATTGTTGGGTGATGATTCAATCCTCGAGCATGATCATACCGGTGGGAAATGACTCTATCTTCTATATCGAATCACGCTCGCAGCCTCGTGCTCGAACCGTTAAGAAGATTTGAAGATCCCAAAACCCTATCTCGATTGGTGAACTATTCCTTTGTATTCGTATTTGTCTCCCGAGGTTTCGGACTCGGTAGACACTCTGCTCCGGTCAAGGCGCTCGCAGCTTATTTGCCTCGGCACCGGTGCAGAAGACTCAGTGATACCTGGACTCGGCAGAGCAAGATATCGAAAGACTCGGTGATACTTGGACTCGCGGGAGCAAGATATCGAAAGACTCGATACTTCGGACTCGAGCAGAGCAAGATATCGAAAGACTCGGTGATATCGGACTCAGCGGGAGCAAGATATCGAGAGAGTCGCTTGAACCGAACTCCGGCAGAGTAGTTCACCGAACTCGGAGCCGATCTTCGATAGACTTATCTCGCCAGCCTATCTACCGAATACAAGGTCGACTCAAGAACGGCGGATAGTCTTCGGGGATCGTCGAGAATCTTTTGAAAGACAATCGGCATTGTCATGTACGAGGAAGAGAGAAGTCGGCTTCGGTGCCGTCTCGAAGTTTGTCTTTGTCTCAACCACTCCATTCACCTCGACGAATGACAAGCATACACGTGTCTTCTCACCTGCTAAAGCTGTAGTCAACCTTTTACCTAAAAAGGTGGGAAAGTACACTGTTACCTACACCAAAAGAGCCATTTGCTACCAAAAAGAGAGAGAGAGAAGAAGATCGTCTCCAACGGATCTATTTCAATCTCTGCTCTATAAATAGAGGGATCATTCAAGATTTGAAGAACGAGAGAATGCGCGCACCTAGAACACGAGAGAGCATTCAAACGAGCGATATTAACGACTAAGTCTTCCGCAAGAAACAATCGAGTTATCTCCGGCGAAAGACTACATCCAGCTCAAAAGGAACCAAGCTGAACCGACATAAGCTTCTAGTATCCAAGCGACTGACACGAACCTATAGCTAAACCCTCAGATGTTCGTCGCTCTAGATAGCTACATTCTCGTTCCTTATCCCTCTAACCCTAAGCTCACTTGTTATATCCATAGCTTAGACGAAGGAGTTCACATTTGAACCCAATCCTTATTGTATAAGGACTCCTTCACTGTTGGAGAAGTTTGTCAAACACTTTAAGTTTGATAGTGTTGTAAACTGAGACTTGGATCAGTATAAAAACCAAGACGCGGCTTTGCCCAGTGTGCAAGCTGACTGAGACTAACTCAGGATAATAAATAGCCTCCTGATCATTCGGGACAGTGGGCGTAGGATTTGAGCGATATCCGAACCACTTTAAAAATCCTGTGTCTCTTACTGCTTTCTTAACTGTTGCATTGATTTTACTATTCATACTGAACATCATATTTAAAATCAATCAACTGTCTCAGCATACTGAACTCTTTATCTACTGAAATGAGACTTAAAACGTTTTCTCACAAAAACTGATTTGGGCCTACACTATTCCGCGCACTGAACTCTTACTATAGATACTGAATTCTGACGTAGTCAGTTAGCAGATCTCAGCTGAGTCAGTACTCTTAGCCTTTAACTCGATTCGAAATGTACTGCCCGGGTTCGCCGAACCGGTTCACTCAGACACCATCCTGAATAGGACTGTTCGAGTTCGAAATCGAGAAATCGAATCAGGTGTATTCACCCCCCCCCTACACCTGACCGTACACTCGGGACCAACACGTAATTTTATACAACATGATTGTAGAGGATAAGGGTGATATGGTTACATCGTTTCCAAATGATGAAGACGATGAACCTGCACAATTCGTTCAAGGTCCAAATCCATAATTTTAAAATATGATCCGAACCAACTCCGAGTTACGTAACAACGATGTGCATCACCAACTTCGCCACGACTTGGTTGAGCATATATGGACTCGCTACAACAACAATTGATCGATTAACATTTTCATGTACTATATCGTATTTTTATTTTAAGAGTTGTATTATTTAATTTTCCATGTTATTGCAAGTTTCTAAATTATTATTATTTTTTTTAACTTTCTTACTATTTATTGTTTAATGAATTTATTTAAAATAATTAGTAATTTTTTCAATTTTATAATTATTAATTTATTTATTGAGAAATAATGTTATTGTTATTTATTTGTTGTTGTTATTAAATAATATTGAGAGAGTATGTGATGATGAGTGTTAAATGAATTGGGAGCATTGTGGATGCTCTTATGCTGAACTTTCGGTATGAGCAAATTTCTATATCGTTGCTTCAGTATACTGTACTGATCTCAACATATAATGGTATGCCGAAAAATTGCGGTATAGCGTATGAGTAACATGTTTGCAATAATTTGTAACAACCCGTAGTCGAATCTTGCAACCAACGATATAAAGTGATATAGTTTGATATACGGTATGTACCGAAATTTTGTTTTGCAATGGTATACCATAATATAGAAAATCTCATACTGTTGTCGTACCGAAAAATTTCTATATGATGATAACTGAAAATTACGATATACCGACTCGAGATATAATACTTGTAAGATTCTCAAGTTTGCCTTTGGCTTATCCCATGAGATGGCATCTTACAAGAATTTTCTCTAACCTAATCATGTCCCCTGATTTTTCATGAAACAAAAGCACTAAAATTGGACTTTATTTTTTAGATGACGAGGGTAACCCTCAGCCGCTACCGAAGTGCACACTGGGTAAACTCCGCTCTTGTGCCTTCACCGTTACTCCATCCCAAAGAGACTAGAATTGGACTTTATTAGTTGAACTCTAGGTAGCAGTAGAGATAACGACATAATACGGATACCAAAAACGACAAATTTAGTCGAAAGTAAGAAATCGTAATGGAAAACCAAATAGATGCAGAAGAAATAACCAAATTTGTTGGGTATTGAGAAAATAATTAATGTCTAATTAATTTTCTTGATAAATATGAAAAATTGGAGTTACCCTTTCGTTTCTAGTAGCGGTTCCTAGTGTTTTGTGACTTCTATCTTTCTCAAATCTTGTCAAAAATCAAAATTAAGCCTAAAAGATTTTAGATTCTTAAAAGTTCGGATACCTATCCATTTTAAATGTTGTTATTTTATAGAGTTTATTATATTTACATCAATCTTAATCGACTATATTCCTCTAACCATATTGATTGATTGATACTCGAATTTTATAATAGGTCCAAAAAGTTGGTATGGACGAGACAAAAGCTAAAAATATTTTATTTTATATTGGTAGTCAATACTACAAGTTACTATTTTAAGTTTATCTCGTTAATTAAGAATGTTCATGAATATTTTATTACTAAAGATAAAAGATAAATTGAAATCAAAGTATACGTGATTATACATACGTGTAAAAGACTAAAAAAGTAACTGCAATTAGTCAAAAAGTAAAAAAGGTAATTCGCCGCCCATCTTTTAACTTTCTTTCATTTGATCATAGAATTTCTCGAATTCTTGCTTCAATCACAGTTTGTAACAAAAATCACGATACTATAATTTCGATCGAAAGTGAAAATGCACAGTTTTTAGCTCATTTTTCTAAAAAAAAAGAATCTTCCGTTTATATCTAAAATGTGCATTGAATGGAGTGAATTTTCAAACTAATTTTATTTAAAAAAATTAATTTTTAAACTAGTCTTCTTCAAAAAATAATAGTTTTCTTTATGCCACATGAACAACCAAATATACATTATTCTATTTCATTTGAATCTTTATTTTGTTTACATTTTCTTTTTACATATTGATTTGATTCAGAATTGTAATTTTTGGACATAAACAACATGCCCTAACATTAGATCGTTCCCGATTGAATTTGATACTTGACCAAACTGCAAAGACAAAGGCGAATCCATGGCCACTAATCTTAATCTAATTAATCACTAATTTATTTAGTCCTTAATTTGATAATCATGTCTTTGTATAGTAAAACCTAGCATTTGCGATCAATGTTGTGCCAAACGAAAAAAATATGATGCTAGAGATACAAATGCTAAAATTAACCTTCATCTACAAGGTTCACAAATCCCTATCAAGATACAAATATGATAAAATTACTTATATAATTGTACAAATATCGAATTTTAATGTGGGAGAACCACTTATTCTACCCGAACATCATGGCAACCATAACAATGTATCATACGCATGCAATCACTAAATTTCTCCTATAAACTTAAATTATTTTTTTCCAATATTTCAGTTAGTTTAATTTATTTTGCATGATAAGGGATTATTTCTCAAATTTTGTATTTCTCTAAGTGGCAATTTTTTTGGTTACTCCTGTTGGCATTTTCTGGTAAGTAGGTGGAGAAATATTCTGCCTCCTGCATCCAATAATTTGAAGAGGAGGAAAAAGGAATTAGAAAGAGGACTATTTAATGGAAGACAATGACTTTCATCAATCAAATTACATTAATGTCTCATTCTATCACAACCTTAACATTCCAATAGAAAGAACTACAACCAAACAATTGTAAAATTCCAAGAAAAAAATAAAAAAATCCTTTCATATAGTTGATCGAGTAAAATTGGAGTGAAGACATGCAAATTCAACCGACATTTTTATAAATTGAGTCTATTGAACTAGTCGGTTAGTTTGTTCATTTTAAGTTATATGTCAAATATGGACGGAAAGCTACCCTAAACAATTTATTTTTCTAAAATTCAAAATTTTTATATATAAGTAAGTTTGCCGTGTATTTTTCAGCTCTCACTTTCTAAATTTCAACTCATGATAACAATTAAATAAATACTGTAATACTAAAAATTTACCCTATCATACCCATTAAAATATTTCATTTTTTTTTTAAATTTTTTTATAAAAGTAGTTAATGTGTGTATAATTGAATAAATTTATAGGTTTAAAAAAAAACTATTTATAATAATTTATCAAGAAAAATAACAGAACAACTTTAATAGAATAGTTTGAAAAGATACCTAACTATTTGAACGGAAGTGAGGAATACTACTGTTGAAATTAATCCCTATCTAATTATTATACTTCTAGAAAAATGCCACCCCATAAAATTGACACATTTTCTTGATTCTTCAACAAAACATTCATCAATTCCCAAGATTTCTTCATTGACAGATACAGAATCTCTCTCTGTCACGTTGTCTCAACTCTCACTCTTCTTCTTTGCTTTCTTCCTTTCCCAATAGGGTTTGGGTTCCATCTTGCTCTCCTCTTCTAGGGTTTTGTACCAACAGAGTTTAATTTTAATACCTCACTTTAGTTTGCAATGAAAAAGAATAAAAAAAACCCACATTTTGTTGTTCAAGAAAAAAGTTAGATCGGAATAATTCCATTTAAAAAATATTTTTTTCTTCGTGTTCGTTTTGGGTTTTTGTAACTGAGATTTGAAGGTAGAGTTGTGATCGGAAGTAATGCTTGTGCTTCTAGTGATACTTTAAGATTGAAGCCACTTGCCACTCAATGGAAGGCTGATGAAATTAATCTTTGTCTAGAACCAAAAAAGAAAACAAAAAGCAGAAGAATTTGGGTCTGCAAACATGCATTTTGCAAAGCTTGATGACTCTCCTATGTTCCGTAAGCAGGTTGGTTTTTTTTCTCTTTAATTTATTTCACCTATTTGCTGCAAACAAGCTAGGTTGAGTTGGGTTGCTCAAAACTATGATCACTGCGCTGGATTTCCTGCTTTGAATTTTGGTTGTTTGGAATTGTTGTATTAACTTTTTAACTGATATAACAGAACTTTCGATCAGAATTTGTAGGTTTTGCTCATGTCCTAGGATTCTTGAAGATATGTTTGTTTGCCCAGTAATTGTGACAGATGATATTGTAACTTGACAGTAGTACAAGTTCTCTGGGACACAGATAAAACATGTCCAATCGTTCAAACATGAACTATTTTATTTTTGTTTCCGTACAGGAAATTTTTGGACGAAGTAATGGGACTTTTATGTTTCCTCTGATAATGAACGAAGTAATGGGACTTCCATTGGATTCTGAACTTCTTTTAACTCGTAGCCTTCAAATCTTATACTGAAATATTCACACATTTCTAGGAAAGCAAAGATGATCAACTTTTTGAAAATTTTAGTATCTCCACCAGCTTATCTGTTGATCCAGAAAATTTGACCTCATTCTGTCTGTAATTTATGAATTGATCTTACTTCTTAGACATCTCATTGACAATTGTCTTTATTCGACTCATCCCTTCTACACTTGTTGTTCTCTTCATTCTTCAATATGATTTCAGGGTAGTTGTCTAAGAACTCTGTTTTTCTTGGTGAACAGATGCAGACTTTGGAGGAAAGTGCTGACTTATTGGGGGAAAGGTGTTTGAGGTTTTGCAAAGGAAGTAGGAAATACACGTGAGAACAAGATTCTTATGCTTCATTTTCTGTGGTTGTGATGGCCTCTTTTTTCATTTCCTTTCATATTTCATTGTTTCTAGGGTTCTATATTGTCAATGCTACAACTTTTGTACTCAATATATAGTACTATAAATGTTATACACGTTTTCTGGTTAACTGCTTATATTTTTTTATGTTCGTCGTGTCAATATCTAGTGGTGCCTAAAGCTCAAGTCAGTCTATTATAATTTGTTGCCTGAGTTGTGCTGAATGCTGATATTGTATTAGTATTACTGAGGAGTGGTGTAGTTCACACTATGGAATAACTAAGAAAGTGTATGACATGCTCAAGTTGTCTGAAAAAAAAGGTTGTCTTTTTTAGCAGGCTATGTTCAGTTGTTCCTGAAAATTCTTTACTTTTTCCGATAAATTCTTTTACCGCTATTTGAAAAATCTGAATACAAGTTATCATTCGAAGCTACTTCCGCAGTAGTCTTTCTCGATGAAGGAAGGGGGGCATTCCTTTTGATGTAATTGCAGATCTTCTTTTTAAAAATTAAAAGCTGACACATATATATGAAGCAAGATGCTCACTGTTCTAGTGAGCTGCATCATTCACCTATTCTTTCGGTCGCTAAACTTACCTGCTTTTCTCTTTTTCTCAGTTCTATAATGTGGAGTCTAAATTTTTAAGTATCTTTTCCTGTTTGTAGTGAAGGACTTGGTGAGGCATATGATGGAGACATAGCTTTTGCTAGTGCACTGGAAACTTTTGGTGGAGGCCATAATGACCCTATTAGTGTTGCCTTTGGAGGTATAGATAAATGTTCTGAATTTTAACTTATTGCAGTATAGTTAGATGTCACTCATAAGTATTTGTCGTAACCAATTATCACCCATCTGTCAAGAATATTTTCTTAAGGATGGTTCCTTCGTGTTTGTTAGTGATATTGATGGTGAGGGATATTGACGTGTAATCTATTGTTTCTTTTCCATCTCTAAGCGTAATCTTAGACTTGATATCACTTGGCATTCCTTGTTTGGTTGACACTGTTGGTATGGCTGTAGGGGCATTACGAAATTAAGTTATACACCTCAACACTGTAGCACGTGATAAAACGCCTCAAGAATATATTGTCATATGGTTCTTAGCACATCCTTTTTTCTGCAGGTCTTTCTTATTCCAAGTTGTTTATATCTTAGTTTGATCTTGTTTTACAATATATTTTGGTTTATCTTATTAATGAATGATGAATATATCCTGTTTATTTTCTAAAAATCTGGTACTCGTAGGTCCTGTTATGACAAAATTCACTATTGCATTGAGGGAAATTGGGACATACAAAGAAGTCCTTCGATCTCAGGTATGAACTTGGTTGAAGATTAAGGGTTGTATTAAGCTGAACATCTGTAGTTTTGGCATGCAGCCTTATCAAGTTTTATGAGTATATGTCCTTGATAATGATAATAATATTTACTTGTGAAACTAAGTTGTTTGACAAATTATCACCCATCAGACATATATTTAACTATTTTTTTATTTTTGCATGTATAGGTTGAACACTTGTTAAATGACCGATTGCTGCAGTTTGTGAATATAGATTTGCAGGATGTGAAGGTACCATATGCTTTTTGATTCCTTTAGATTTAAAGCTGTACTCTGATGCAAATTGATCGAAAGCTAAGAACTAAAATTAATTGGTAATAAGAATGTTAGAATTTGCTTTTTCCCCTAGAGTTTATGTTCTGCATAATCCACTTAGACATATCTTTCTTGTTAGCCTCTTCCTTGATGGATTCCTAATTGCATGGATTGGTGCTATTCTTCCTTAGGCGCATAATCTCTGCCACAACTTAATGCACTAATCTCTATTCTAGGTCAATTATTAGTTTATCATCATTTTCTTGAGCTTTGTTCCACTGCTATTTTGCTATGTAATTGTTGTGTCTCCTGAAACTGTTTGCAAGTCATCTTTTATCCATATGTTATTCTTTCTGTGTAGTTTAATCATTTCACTAATGGATATTAGCACGCAGGAGGCACGGAAACGCTTTGACAAGGCTAGTCTTCTCTATGACCAGGTGATGTTCCATTACCGGTACTCCAATCTTGCTTTTTTGTCTTCTAGTTTCCAATACCTTCTGTTCAGGCACCTTGTGGGTTGAAGAGTTTCGGATTCAGTAGTCTCAACTTATAGCATTGCTACAATAAATTGACATAGTAATAAACTTGTAATTTCTTGAATACCATTTATGGGCTTGGGATGAGTAAACATAATCAGTCACCCTGACCATGGATTAGCAGTAATTTGAGTTTACCAGTTTCATCACTAGGAGACCTCCTCTTGCAATATGCCTTTCCATGATCTGACTTTGGAGTAGGTGGATTTGCTTCCTCTTTTCAGTATAGAATAGGCATTATGCTGTGGAAGATGTTTGGATTAATTTGTTAGTGGATTTAAGTTAATTGACTTCTCTAGAGCAGCCAGTTGTGTTGGAAAATGCTTGTTGTGCTGCCCCCATCATCCATGGGCTCCTGAACATGTCTTCTACAGGCTCGTGAGAAGTTTTTGTCATTAAGGAAAGGCACGAGAAGTGATGTAGCAACTATCCTTGAGGGGGTAAACCATCTTGTCACCATGAAGCTAAATCATAAAGTCCATGAAATACCCTTTACTGCATGGTTTAATGTTTCCTGGGAATGTATACAGGAGCTTCATCATGCTCGGTCAACTTTTGAGCAGGCGCGATTTAATTTGGTTGGTGGCCTACTGTATATCTTTTGATTATTTATTAAGTCAGAATATGATTCAGTTGCACAAATATTCATGCATGCTTAATTGAATGTTAATCATCCAGGTTACTGCCCTGTCAAACGTAGAAGCAAAGAAAAGGTTTGAGTTCCTGGAAGCAGTTAGTGAAACAATGGCTTCTCATCTTCGCTATTTCAAACAGGTAGATCTAAATGGTGAACTAATTAGTTGAATTTCCTAATCTTTTATTTCTTTCCTTTCCAACTCCTTAAGTCATTGGTTTGCATAGGGATATGAGCTGTTGCATCAGATGGAACCATATATTAACCAGGTTTGTCTTATTTTTCCTTTCTTGTGGTTGCTGAACTATTTAAGTGTTGTTCGGTAAAGTTAATCCTCCCTTCGTAAAGTTTCGATCAAAATGATATGCAGTAATATTTAATTTTCTTTCTATATTAGTTTTATCCCTTGAATCTGAGATGTCTATCTGCCATTGGTTAGCTGAATCTGAGATGTCTATCTGCCATTGGTTAGCATTGATTGATAAAGATACTATTGCTAAAGGAATAGTATTTTTGGACATACTGTTTGAGCTCTACATAGACTCGAGAAGCATTATATGATTATTCATTTTTGGTGCAGGTCTCGACTTATGCTAAACAATCAAAAGAGAGATCCAACTATGAGCAGGCAGCTCTTAATGAGAGGATGCGAGAATATCAAAGGCAGATTGATAGAGAGAGCCGGTGGTCTTCAAATGGCACGAACGGATCTCTAAATGGAGATGGAATCCAAGCCATTGGGAGGAGCTCGCATAAGATGATAGAGGCTGTCATGCAATCTGCTGCAAGAGGAAAGGTTAAAGAGTATTCACGCAATCACTCAATCTTCCTAGACCTTATTTCTATTTCATGTTCGTATTTGGATACCTAGCTGAAGCTTGGAATATCTTTCAGGTTCAAACAATTAGACAGGGTTATCTTTCAAAACGATCCCCGAGCCTGAGGGGTGACTGGAAAAGAAGGTTCTTTGTTCTTGATAGCCGAGGAATGCTGTACTATTATCGCAAAAAGAAGCAGCAAGCCTTCTGTGAGTGGATAGTCAAACCACACACTCTTATAAAAAAGACAATATCTAGAATCCTGTTCTCTTAATATCGTACGATATAAAACACTGCAGGGTTCAGGTACTCAACTTGCTAATCAAAGGAATAGTTCTGAATTGGGTTCTGGATTGCTAAGTCGTTGGTTATCTTCTCATTATCATGGCGGGGTGCATGATGAGAAATCTGTGGCTCATCATACTGTTAACTTGTTGACTTCAACTATAAAAGTTGATGCTGACCAGTCAGATTTAAGATTCTGCTTCCGAATAATATCCCCAACAAAGAACTACACATTGCAGGCCTGCTTTCTTACCCGTAATTAGCGGGCCTATCTATTTCTTAGTTGTGCTATTATTTTTTTAAATGCACATATTGTAATGATGTTTGGTATCTATATAAATTATTCATTTTTCTTGTCAGTGCAGGCAGAGAGTTCTCTGGATCAAATGGATTGGATTGAGAAAATCACGGGAGTGATAGCCTCACTGTTGAGTTCGCAGGCTCCTGAGAGGGTAACTTTTCTGCGGCATCATATGTTAGTCATCTCTCATTTGTAATATTCTTATCATTCTTAGTTTCCATCGTTGATTCAGTGTCTACCTGTCTGTCCGATGGGAAGTGGTCATCATCGGTCCACCAGTGAGAGTAGTTCATTTGAAAGCGCCGACTTTGATCATGCAGCAGTTGAAGAATACACATCAGAGATATTTAACTCTTTGCAGATGGACCGTCCTCCGAGAAACTCACAACAGCTAAGAGCTGCTGTGAGAACTGAAAAGCCAATTGATGTACTGCGGAAAGTCTGTGGTAATGACAAATGTGCCGATTGTGATGCTTCTGAACCAGATTGGGCATCTTTGAATCTGGGGGTTCTTGTTTGCATTGAATGCTCTGGTGTCCACCGTAATCTTGGTGTACACATATCTAAGGTATAACTAGACCTTGTCCATCTGACGACTATCTTCACTATTCTAACTAACATGCAGTCAATTCTTGCTCCTCCTTGCAGGTTAGATCACTTACTCTTGATGTCAAGGTGTGGGAGCCATCTGTCTTAAATCTCTTTCAATCTCTGGGAAATACATTTGCGAATTCAGTGTGGGAGGAATTGCTACAGTCAAAGGATGTCTTCCATTTCAATCTTGGGTCCACGGGGTAAAGCTCGTCTTAACATAATAAATTATGTCTTGTTTTGATGTTTATTTTCTGCGTCACTCATCACTTATTCTATTCCTTCCTTCTGAAGCTCGTATCGGACTAATAAGCAACAAATGCTTCACTTCAGCAAGCCCAGTCCCTCAGATTCAATTTCCACTAAGGAGAAATACATTCATGCCAAGGTAATTTCTTTATCTTCGCTTGTTCTAATCCTTGAGTTAGTCGTTCATCTTACTCAAGTCTTTAACCGTGAAGTCATCTACTTAGTTATGGAAGTTATTAGCTAACCCCATCACTTGTTTACAGATATTTACTAGCAACAGTTAGATTTTGATGTAACCTTTTTCGCACACTATCTGCATGTAGCATGTAGTCAGTGTACCTACATACATGACTGTATGATAGATATAGATTGTTGAAGAACTTCACCATCTTCATTGAAATATCATAATTCTGTTCGAAGAACTTGTGTGTCTTTTTTTTTTATATAATCTATTCCAACTTGGTGATGCATATATGCCTTTTCTACTGCACAGTATGAAGATAAACTTTTTGTTCGGAAGTCCAAGAACCATCAGCCTCTAGCAGAGCAGATGTGGGATGCAGTCGGTGCCAATGAAAAGAAGACCGTATACAGACACATTGTTAACTCCGAAATAGATATAAATGCTATTTATGGGCAGGTAGGCAGCATTACCCTTGCAAAAGTAATGCTGTTGCAAGAGCAGACACCCCTTGATGAAGCTGAGGCGTTACAAAATACGCTTTTGAGCTCTATAAACCCAGCGAGTACAAGTGAAAACAGCAACAGTTACGATGATCTCGACGGATGCTCCTTGCTTCACCTTGCTTGTGAAACTGCAGAAATAGGAATGGTCGAGCTTCTTTTGCAATACGGTGCAAACATAAACGCTGCTGATTCCAAATCACGCACACCCCTCCATCGGTGTATCCTTAAAGACAAAGCCGTGTTTGCAAAGCTTCTCTTGACTAGGTAATGTGTTGGTGAGTAATCTCAGCCATGAAAAGGCTTGCTAATAGTGTATTCGCTTCAGGGGAGCTGATCTACGGGCTGTGGACGAGCAAGGAAAGACCCCGTTTCAGCTTGGTATGGAAACGAGGTTTGATGATGGTGAGGTCCTCAAATTACTGTCGGGATCACATGGATGATGAGCAAGATGTATTTGAGTAATTATACTGTAAGTATTGTAGCTTCCTCTCCACCCCGGTTTCTGTATATTCGTGGTGATGAATATAATGTTGATTGTGAGTTATAATTTGATGTGGTTGGTGAGGTTTTGTTGAGTCAACTTTTGTGTAGGAAGATTTTGCCTTCTCACTTGTATTGTCACGATTGTATTAGGTGTTGGCATGTAAATTTTATCACCTTTTAAAAAATATTATTACTAGATACGTTCTAGCATCCAAGTGTAATAGTCTGCAAAATGCACCGATAACAAATTTGATTTGGTAGTGTGGTCCAAAAAAAATCGAACCCGAAATGTTGACCACGGGTTCGAACGTCCGTAAGATCATCTCGACCCAAAAATGGTGGCGTATCGCCCAAAAAATGGTGGTCCATTTGGTGGCTATCAATCACGTTCCGCCACGCGTGCATGTGGCCCACTTTTTTAAAATTAAAATTTTTTTTTTATTGCTTAACATAGGCCCATCAATGACGCGCGTGTGGTATGACGTGATTGGTGGCCATCGAATGTGACACTAATTTTAGGTCGAGAAGATCCGGCTTGGTTCGAACTGGAACTGGCTACCAAGGTACTGTGGAACTGCCGGTTTTGTGATGTGGCCCTTGATTATGTTGGAGATCAACGACTTAGATCGTGTCATGTTAAATTCAAAACTGGTGGTTTGAATCGGAACTGTAGTTAAATTCGAAACCCCACGGTTCCAATTCCAATCGCAACAATGGTATTTTGTTTAGTAATAATGAAAATGAATATTTTAACCCTATAAAAATAATTCTGTGAATTCTACCTTCCACTGCGCAATAACAAAAATGATGTTAATTAATTATTCCTTTTGTCCCATTATTTTTATCTTATTTTTCTAATTGAGTTGTTTTATTAATTTCGTTTTATTTCTAAAAATGAAAAAAAAAATTTAGTAATAAAATAAGGCGGGTCTCATCTATCGTAGTATTTTACGGAAAATCTTATATGAATTTTTTTCAATTTAAAAATATTAGTATCATTTTAGGAAGGAAGTTTTAACGATAAACTAAAACTACTAAAAGTAATAAGATAAATATTCAGAAAAACTCCGTATTCTCAAGTTGCCAACTGGTCTGTCTTCGCCAACGTGTCAGCGGAATAATTTTAGGAATCGAAAAATGTCAATTTAAGATTTAAGAAATGGAAATGGAAATTATAAGTAATTTCTTCATGTAGTTTGATTTTTAATTTTGATCATCATAATTAAAATTAAAATATACCAAAAGCCCTTATTAATAATCTATCTATTAAACTCTTAATAAATTAGAAAGTCAAAGTCAATCCTAGGTAAATATATCCATTCATGGATAAAACATAATGTAGGTTGGAAATATGTAGGTATACTTTTACTAAGATTCTTAGGGGTGTTTGGTTGGAGAGTTTTGGAATTGGATATCGATATGAATCTGTTACATGATGTTTTTATAAAGGGTATGAGTATTAAAACTTTGCAATGATATCCAAAAAATTAGGAATGAACAAAACTCAAGTAATTGATGGGCTTCATTCCAAATCCAAATCGGATTCTTTTAAAAATTTCATCTTACATTTATAATTTATATTATAATAATAAGAATATAAATTATATAATATAATATAAAATAAAATTTATTAAATAATATTAATATAATTAAAATGTATTTTATATTTATATTTTATAACTTATATTTTATTAATATAACTTATAAAATATAAAACATATTATATTTATCATATAAATATAATTTACATTTATATAATTTGTATTTATAAAATATTTTAAATTATTATATAATTTATATTTATGATTTTTGCAAAATTAATAATATTAATTATTTATTGAAATTAATATTGATATTTCTTATATTTTATAAGTTAATAGTATATTATTTTATATTATATTAATCTTTAGGTTCATATCGTATTAGAATGAATCAAAGACATTTCAAACCTGATGGAATGAACCTAAACCTGAAACCGATTTCAAGCTGCGAACCAAACACCCCCTTACATCTCTATTTCTTTTGTTGTTCGAGTTGGTACTAACTACATAATCTTTACTATAAATTTAATAAGACAAATTGACACAAATGATCCACAACGTTTGCTAGTTTTTGGATGAATTGGTCTACAATCTTTTATTTTTTGTTTATAGTTCTCAAATGTTTGCTGATTTGGATAAATTAATTCTTCTGTTAAATATTAAGTTAGTTAGCTGTTAGTCATAAGAGTATTTACGAAATAAAAATTTCAATGATCAATTCATCCAATTTTTAAATTAAATTAATTTTTAAAAAAGATATTTTTTAAAATTATAATCTTTTTCAATTTTTTTTAAAATACTTTTTTTTTCAAAGAAAAATAATTTTTTTCAAATAATTGGTAAGAAAAAATTAATTAAAAATTTAAATAAAAAATTTATTAAAAGTAATTAATTAATAATAGTTTTAGGGACCAATTCATCTAAATTTTAAATTAATTTTTAAAAATATTTTTTTTCAAATAATTTTTAATAATGATTTTAGGAAACAATTCATAATTTTTGGGACCATTTGTACCAATTTGTCATTTAATAATGCAAAAGGCAAATATGCTTATAGCTTTTCCTAACCTGAAATGTAAATACACATCCCATTTTTTTATTCGGGATATCCCATTTATCTTATCTCACTTTAAAAATGATTAAGAATTGTTTTATCCCATTTATCATTCATTTATATGTAATAAACAACTCTCCTTAAAATCATACAAAAACAAATGACACAAGATAGGAGTACTAATTAGTAAAGAGTGTATCTTTGTATTCAAGAGCCTAACACTAGTTTCAGTTGTGATTAAATCATGGCAAAAACTTGTGTGCACCATGTTGCACATGCAACATTATTCAATTATCCAATTTTGACCCGCTTTGACCCGTATTTGATCCGTTTACTCTATTTGACCCGTGTTGACTCGCTGATATCAGCGTGACATCATTAATATTTTTTTTTTATTTTTTTTTACTTTTTTTTAATTTTTTTTTACGTTTTTTTCCTCTATATTTTAAGGACGGACGTGTCACTCCTTGCATATGAAGTGTCAATCGTAACAAACAAAAGTGTCAATCGCAACAAACAAAAAAAATTTAAATTTTATTTTTTTCTTTTTTTTAACGTTTTTCCCCATTTATTTTAAGGACGAGTGTGTCACTCTTTGCATACGAAAGTATCAATTATAACAAACAAAAATGTCAATAGTAACAAATAATTTTTTTAATTTTTTTGATAAGTAAGGCGTGTCCAAAGTGTCAATCATAACAATCAAAAGTATCATTTGTATTTGAATAAAGTATCATATATTGACTATCAATTATTTTTGAAAAAAATACTATTTGTTTCGAAAAAAATATCATTTGTTTATGAAAAAAGTATCAATTGTATATCTTTGTTTGTGTCAATCATGATAAAATAACGTGTCAATGATGAAGCAGAGTGTCCGTTTAAACTGTAATTTATAGTAGAGAACAGAGTGTCAATTGTGTGTTATTCGTGTCAATCATGACAAAAGAACGTGTCAATGATAACCGGAGTGTCTTTTTAAGCCATAATTCACAGTAGAGATCAGAGTGTCAATTGTGTCTATTGTGCGTGTCAATAATGACAAAAGAATGTGTCCATGATGAGCAGAGTGTCTATTTAAGCCGTAATTTACAGCAAGAGAGCAGAATGTCAATTATCTTTGTTGTGCGTGTCAATCAAAATAAAAGAACGTGTCAATGATGAGCAGAGTATCCCGTTTAAGTCATAATTCATAGTAGAGAACGCAGTGTCAATTGTCTCTCGTTGTGCGTGTCAATTACGATAAAAGAACATGTCAATGATGAGTAGAGTGTCTATTTAAGTTATAATTCACAATAAAGAACAGAATGTCAATTGTCTCTGCTATGCGTGTCAATCATGATAAACGAAAGTGTCAGTCATACTAAACAAAAGTATCAATTACCAATAATACCAAAAGCTAATGTACTTGTTGTAATACATATATGCATAAAGGAAATCACGAAGACATAAGGAAATGAACTTGAAGGACAATAAGGTCGACATAATATCCGCAATAAAATCCACAGTATTAACACTCAAAGGGAAGCAGACCAATCAACTGTGTCTTTTATTTGCGCAATATCGTTAAATGATCGGGCCATTGAAAGAAACATTTGACATCAAACGGAGAATTGGAGACCACTTGGCTACTTCGTAAAAGATACTCCAATTATAAGAAACATACTCGACTTCACGATGTATATATGCCTAATAAAATACAAAGAAACCACTTCACCACATGCTTCATCTCTAACTAATTACTCCGTAAATTGAATGAAGGGTAATAACTTGCAACATTGATCGGATCGTAATGGCCGGACACAACATTGTCAGAAATGAAAATTAGAACGAAGAAGGAAAGCACATTACCAGCGGCATCAACCCTATTATTCCCAATTAGCTTCTCATTCTTGAACCGCGACTCTCCGACCCGATCACAAATGTCTGCAAAACGTGAAGAGTGAGAAAAAACAAGCGGTTGAATAAAAACGAATGACGAATTGGAATCGGGATCAAAACCTGATTCCACATCGGAGTATGATTCGGTATCCGCAGAGTAATCCGAGTTGCTGATATTGAGCCACTTCCGCACCACCACGCGTCTCCACGAGAGCTGTAGGCCGCATATACATCGTCGGGAGACCATCACGAGATTGGATCGTTGATTCCGCCGCCGCGCCATTGGAGGATGAAGGCGAATAGGGCGAGAGAGAGGGGAAGGAGTGTGAGGAGCAGGAGTAGGTTTTAATTTGGTGTTTTAAATTTTTTTTATTAATGGGTCAAACCTGGTCAAAATTAGAAATTGGATCATGTTGCATGTGCAACATGATACACATAAGTCCATCTCTTAAATCATACTCCCTCGTCCTAGATTTAGTTCACTAAATTGTTGATGTGTAGAATTATATAAAATTATGGATCATTTCAAAAAAAATATTTGTGATAATTAGCCACAAGTATACTTGACTAAATTTATGAGACGAAGGAATACATGTCTGTTTCAATCTTCGCACATCTTGGTGGTCTAACGTCTTCAACTCTTATAATGAATTGCTTTCTTGTGGGAAAAATTAGCCAAAGATTGATTGTGATTGTAAATTTGGCAGATATGACAAGAGTGATGATGATATTAAAACCAAGATCACAAAATTTCTGATATACCAGAAGATGGAACCAACCAACCAATGTAAAATCTACTTACAATTCAAACTGAGCTTTCTTAAAACTCTTGTGGTAGAGGCCTTCCATCCAAGAACGCTTTGAACAGCACAAGTGATCTCTCCGGTTGTGAAAATGGAGCTTCGTGGGACGCCCCTCGGATCGTTGCAAACGAGAGCATATTACCGTACACCTGAGTCCACCCTCCAACCTGTACACAGCCACATACATAAACATTCCATCCAAACATTACATTGTCTGAATCGAGAGACGTTTTTACCTGCATCCCAGCAAACCACACTCGATAAGGCGTAGTCGTCCGGAGTTTTAGCAGCCGGGCTAGTCTGTGAACAAGCCTTCTACTCCCAGTCAAAGGTATAACTGAATCTTGATCACCACTGTAATAATAACACACAAGCATACTATGATTTATCAACACAAATCATCAACCTTGATAATGAATCTTCTTGCTACCTGTATACTAAAACTGGGATTCCCGCCTCGACTATCCGACCAACGACGTTGATCGTAGGTATCTCAAGATCAAGCAGTTCATAATCCAAGATGCTGAAACAAGTTTGTCACAAAAACCTCAGAATCTTGCACTATGTAAGTATATGTACATTACACATATGCTGAGACTCTTACTTGCTGCATACGAGCCATCGATTGAGGCCAACCAACCGCGCGTGGAAGGCCCTCTGAACATCTTTTCTGTTCAAGTAATTCACAGTTTCATCCTCCACACAGACATCAATGGTCTCACTTACTTGCTGCGACTCAATTTAGCCTTTGCATTAACATAGTTCAAGACTTGATATAAACAAGGAAGGCGATGTTATATAGTATTATACCTGAGGAGCAAGAGGTTTGGATTGAGAGAGAAGTGATGAGATGCACACATCAAGCGTGACATCATATTTGTCCACAAACTTGCTAGTTTCTGTAGTGACAAGGCTCATCACCTTGGAGCAGATTGGAGAGAGAGAGCCTCTGTAGTATTCACTCACATATCTTGAATAATTGCAATAAGAGGTAAACATTGTGTATGTTGTATCGGATATTAGCCCATGAGACCAGAAGAACTCAGCCCTCGAGTTGAAGTCTGTTGCAAATTCAAGTACTGGATTCCCAAGCTGCATTACCAACATATAATCTTCAGTTTGGGAATTGATGTTGCAGCATTTTTAGGAGTGTATGATAATAAACTCACTGCAATTCCTTTCAAGTTGAAGATTTGTCCTTTCTTGTTGGATTGGAGTATCAACTCGGCTAGTTGAGGAATGTAGTGGCCTAAAAGGTACAAAATATTGTTATAAATTTTCAAATCATAGTAAAGATGGAATTTTTACAAGAATTTTACCAGCATAGCTCTCTCCTGTGAGGTACAAGCTTCTCTCTCTATACTCTGGGAACTTGAGAAACCAGTTTTGCAAGAAAACTAAATTGTCTCTTGCTGCAAGGCAGAAATGAAAAAGATTCAGACTTTTAAGGTAAATACTAAATCTTGAAAAGTCCCATCTCCTTAGATGGAATAAAAAATCTCTCTCTCTCCCTCTCTCTCTCTCTCTTGCATTCTTGAAAACATGCCTGTGATCTTGTCGTTGACGCCTTCATAAGAGGACGAATTTGCAGCGTAAGAAAAGCCGACTCCAATAGGTGACTCAAGATACAAGATATTGGCTTCTGCAAACCAATCAAGGAAGGCGAAAACTATCACCAAATGCTACAAACTTTGAAGAATTCAAAATAAACTACAAACCACCACCTTTATTCCAACTATATTCATTCCTAACCAGCCCATTCCTCGTGGGTCTAAACGGCCCATTTTCAGAAAACGCCCCAACTCCCAAAGATGAACAACCAGGCCCTGCAATTGCAAAAAAACCAATCCAATATTGTAAACATACACACACACACAACAAGAAGAGCAATGTGGAGAGATAGAAACTATTAAACTAACCTCCATTCAACCAAAGAACAAGAGGCTTGGATGCAGGATCAATCTCAGCCTCAACAAAGTAGTAGAAGAGAGCTTTCTCCTCTCTCTCATCAACAGACACGTAGCCAGAGTAATGGTGGAACCTAACTTGGGGCTGCCCGGGCAGCTGAGATATTCTATCAGCCGCTGACAGAGAAGAAGAATAAGGCTTGGATGAGAAGCAAACTTGTGCAAATAAAGCAAAAGATGCAATCTTTATCACAAGGGATGCCATGATATTCAAAGATTAAGCTCTGGGATGAGGGGGGAAGTTGTTATATATAATAAAGGTGGAGGGGAAGTGTTCTTTTGTTGTCATTATTGGATTAACTTTTGTCGTTTTGGAGATAATTTGATTGTGATGTGAGAGAGAGAAGGAGTCAAAATCCTTCTCAATAGGCAGTGTGTGAGCTGTTGAAGTGTGATAAAAGGGAATGGAAGAACTAGCCTCTGAAATCTTGCAGAGTGCAATTGTAGTCCCCCCTTTCCTTCTCTCTCTTGATGTCTTCTTCTCTTGTGAAAAGGTTTGAGTTTTGAAAAAACAACCAAAAAAAAAAGGGAAGATTTTAAAGAAGAAAAAGAAGTGGGATTTATTCAAGACTTTCCCACTCTTACAGTCCCAATAAGGATTGTGTAGAGCATAAAAAGTTGCCTTCCAAACACTGGAGTTCATGTATGCTAAATAGTGTTGAGTCATTATTGTGTGTAATATATTATTAAAATATTGGAAAAAGAATTTTGAGATTAGAAACTTGGGTGAAAAAAATGGGGCATGTGACAGCTAAGGTAATAATTTGATTGAAGAAAGAGATGTTTGGTTGTGTTAATCATTTCTCCCAAGAAAGAAAAAACCTTCATTTGTTGCTTTCAGTATGAAGTATGCAGAGAATAATAAGACCTTTTCATTGTTTTGTTTGTTTGGCAGGTACAGAAAAATGCATTGGAAAATCAAATCTACCTTTCAAGATTCCAGATATCTTTTTACATAGGATTTTTTTTTTGTGTAAAATTCGTTTTTGTGTAATAATATGTGAATTGCTTACTATTCTCATCTTAAAGAAAATTATTCTCCATTTATTTTTTAAAAATATTTATTATTAGATTCTCCTTCCGTCTCGAATTATTCTTTTAGTTTTTTTTTTGTTTTGCTATTCTCGACTTTATCTAAAAAAAGAAAAATAACTTATGGACCGTAATTAATTTAAATTATGGAACTCACTATTTTAATACACTTTCCATCTATTTTTTTAAACTCCGCACCAAATACAACTAAAATAAAAATAATGGAATTGAGGGAGTAACCTATAAGAGCGTAAGGAAGCAAGCTGGCTAGAAATGGTGTAAGGAGATGGTCTAAAATTAAGGGTTTTTATGTCCTAAAAACAAACTGGGGCTTTAAGGATACTACTATTTTCATTTCTACTCCTAAAAGACGAAGTTCTTTCTTCTTCTTTTTTATTAGCAAGAGGAAAAAAAATTATTAGTTTTTATTTGGTATGTCACATGATATGGTAAAGATAAAGATGCCTTATTTCCGGCTTATATACTTGTATTTATCACCAATTCTTTTTGTATGTATTGCTTCACTTGGCCTTTACACTATATGTCGTTTCTTCATATTTTATACACATACATGTGTGTTTTCCATCCTTTTTTTGCGCAAAGGAAGTAAACGAGATTCTTTTAAGGGAATTTGTCAAGAATAGACACTTCATGTTTGTAATTGCAGTATCTGCCACTTCTTATTCAAAATTGCATTTCTACCCATGGTGACTATTTTATCCCTATTCTGGCATCCCGACGGCCTACCGCTATGTTGCATGGTGCACCGCCGCATAAGGTGGGTGAGGTGGACGACAAATTCAATGTTGGGTCGGTTGATCGCATGGGAACGCGCGTCTGCTACAGTGCAGATTCCCACGCAGCTGGTGATGTGAATTAAAGCTGCAGATTCCCACGCAGCTGGTGATGTGAATTAAAGGAGACGCAGCTGGTGTTATGTCAACGCAGCTGGCAATTTCCCATTATATAAACCCAAATCCTCTTATAGTGCCATCCCAACACCTGCAAAAGTTTCTCTCTCTGCCTCCCATTTAATCCATAGACCCTCACTTCCTTTCTCTCTCTATAAATAAATTCCACCCTTATTTCTCTCACTCCTTTTTTAAAAGCCGTCCGGTCCAATTCCTCCACACACTCTCTCTCTCTCTCTCTTTCTCTCTCTCCCCTCGAAGAGTCAGCGCCTCCGTTTTGTCTCAACATACCAGAGCAGAAAAGAACAGAGGAGATGGAGGATGATTGGGATTTTATATACCGAAATTATGTAATCTATATAAAATCCGAATATATATGCATTACCGAATTAAAGGTGTGCAGCTTTATCATGCGCTGGTGATGTGAATTAAAGCTGTGCACGTTTATTGTTTTTTTGTTTGATGTATGAATTTAGGGTTTGTAGAATTAATTGGGTATTTACTTCCAACCCTTTGTTGCTATATAAAGATGTTCTTCTACTTCCAATTCCCCACAACCATACTCACGTGTTCTTCTACTTCCAATTCCCCACAACCATACTCACGAGAATAGAGAATCAACAAGTCAAGTTTCTCTCCCCACTCCTCCATACTCACGAGAATCACAGCAGTTATGGATGAATATTATGCCGCTTCGCAGGTTAGTAGACGAAATCCGTTTTTTTTATCGTGTTAGCACTTTATTAGTCGTGTATTTAGGGTTTGAAATTTATTTAGGACGAAATCCAATATTTAGGGTTTGAAATCAGATATCGTGTATTTATTAATCCTAATTATAAATTTATTAATCGTTTTTTTTTCACTGTGAAATCAGATATCGTGTATTTAGGGTTTGAAATTTATTTAGCAATTGATTATCATTTATCCTGTGAAACTGTTATGAATAAATCCACGTTGGTGATAATATAGATTAATGGGTATAAACTGTTATGATTAATGGGTATAAACTGTTATGATAATATATCATCGATTATTGTTATGAATAAATCCACCTTGGTGATGGGTATTAATATTATCATGTATACTGTGTAGAAGAAATAATGGGATTAATATTATAGTTTTTAATATATCGTGTATTTTAATATTAATTATACTTATATCGTGCCTCGCAGATTTTAATATTACACAGTATATACACAGTATTGTATTTTAATATTAATTATATTAAATATTAACATGCCTCGCAAATTTTAATATTAATTATATAGATTAATGGGTATATACTGTGTAGACGAAATTATAAAGATTAATGGGTATACATAGATTAATATTAACATGCCTCGCAGATTTTAATATTAATTATAATAATTTTAATATTAATTATATAAATTAATGGGTATATAGTGTGTAGACGAAATTATATAGATTAATGGGTATATATAGATTTTAATATTAATTATATAGATTAATGGGTATATACTGTGTAGACTAAATCTATATTAATTATATAAATTAATGGGTATATACTATGTATATACTGTGTAGATTAATGGGTATATATATAATATAGGTTCATGGGTATATATTGTGTATATACTGTGTAGATTAATGGGTATAACATATTATTATATAACTATGTATTAATATATAATATATTATTATATAACTGCGAATTCAACAATATATTATATAACTGTGTATAATTGAATTTGTTTGTATGCTGATTTGTTTGTATGTTATTATATAACTGCGAATTCCATGCGATTTGTTTCTATGCTGATTTATTTGTTTCTATGCTGATTTGTTATTATATAACTGCGAATTCCATGCGATTTGTTTGTATATTATAATATATTATAATATTATTTGTTTGTATATTATAATATATGTTCGAACATACAAACAAACAATCGGCTAAACCTCAAATATTATTTGTTTATATATTATTTGTTTGTATGCTTTGATTTATTTGTTTATATATTATAATATTATTTATTTGTATGTTTGTTTGTATAATATATATTACAAAGACCTATTTGTTTGTATATTATAATATATTATAATATATTATTATATTACAAAGACCTATTTGTTTATATTATTATACAATCGGCTAATTAGTCTTTGTATTATTTTTTGTTCATGCAGAGTCAATGGTTTTTTTTAGGTACGTAGCCAAGTCGGCTAAACCTCAAATCATGATTCAGTACAAGTGGGATGTGATCCCACTGATCCGCGAGACACTGATTGCCATAGGCGGTGACACCCTATACGCACAATTGCTTCGAGCGGCCTCTTCGGCCATTTGATGGAATGGGAGGGGAGTGTTAGTGCAAGCAAAGCTCTCCACCAGCTCATGTGCCGTGAAGTGGATTTCGCCGACTATGTATCCAACAACTTTTGGTTTCACGTATCGGATTGTCATTTGAAGTTCGGTCCGCAGGAATTCGCCCTGGTCTCGGGGTGACCTCGGCCGACCGGCGGATCTTATTAAGGGTTTTTATACAAACACTAATTTCTTATTATGGGTTTTTATACAAACACTAATTTCTTATGAACAAAATAAAAGGACCAATTCCTTATGAACAATACGAAATAATGTACGAAAATACGAAATATACGAAAATACCCTAATTCCTTATGAACAAACCCTAATTTCGCCATTTCTCGGATTTTATACATGCACGCCTCATGCGAAATATATATACGAAATATATAAACCATATTTCTTTCGAATTTTCTTATGAAAATACGAAATAATGTACGAAAATATTACGAAATATACGAAAATACCCTAATTCCTTATGAACAAACCCTAATTTCTTATTTAGGGTTTTTATACAAACACTAATTTCTTATTTTTAAAAACAATAAATTATGAACAAACACTAATTCCTTATGAACAAACCCTAATTTCTTATTTATACAAACACTAATTTCTTTTTTTACAAACCCTAATTTCTTATTTTTAAAAACAATAAATTATAGATACGAAATATATAAACCATATTTCTTATTTATACAAACACTAATTTATTATTTACAAACCCTAATTTCATATATAAACCCTAAAGAAAATCGGAATTTACAAACCCTAATTTCGCCATTTCTAAAAACCCTAATTTCAAATTTATAAACACTAATTTCTCGGATTTTATACATGCCTGCCCTGTGCGAAAATGTTTAAAATAGAAAATATTTTAAATTATAAACAACATACCTTCTTCGAAAAATGATGCAGATCGATCTTTGCGCAATTTGTTTCCTCTCTCTAAATCTTTCTCTCTCTAAACTCAAGATATAATGTCTCTCTAAACTAAGGATATAACCTCTCTATGTGGGTGTTTGGAGTAGCTGAAGCTTATTGATAAGTGCTGAAAGCTGCTGAAAGCAGCTTATTTAAAAATCAGTTAGTGTTTGGAAATAAGTGCTGAAAGCTGCTGAAAGTGGGGAAAATAGTGTTTGGAAATATTGCTGATAGAAGTAGCTTATTGTTACTTTTTAATAGAAATGTATGTTTTGTCCTCAGTGTTACTAATTAATATTTATAATAAATAATAAAATTCACAAATAATTATTATTTAATATTTATTTTTTGCTTACAATTTCAATCTAATACTACAAAATACTAAATTAGTAAAATATATTCTCACAAAGTAGGGTTAGGAAGGTTAATTTTTGGAATTAAATAAAATTAGTAAGGGTAATTTCGTCCGAAAAATATGTAAGCTATAAGCTAAAAGCTCGAAGTCGGGGTGAAGCGGCTTGACGCATTCTCTAAAATCGACCCCATTTTAGAGAATCTCAGCTTTAAGCCGGTACTTCCAAACACTACGACACAAGCTTAAAGCTGAAGCAGCTTAAAAAAAGCTTTTCCAAACACCCCCTATATATAATGGCGTAAATCTTTCATGAATTAAATAATGTAGAATAAAAAATAAAATAAAACTATTGCTTTTTAATTGATTTGTCACTGCATACACATAAAATTTGTCACTGCATACACAAACCGCATGCATGCCATGATTTCGGGAAATTTGTCACCGCATCTACCATGCGCCCGCTTGTGATTCGAAAAATTAAAAAAAAGCAATTGACATTTAATCGCAATTTCGTAGAAGATAATAAAATAATTAAATCTTAATTAAATGATTAAAAATTAAATAATTAAGTATTTAATATATTCGCCGATGATTAACTCCATTCGCCCATAATTTTTTCACTAATAATTTTTTCGCTTAATTTAATCAATTTGCCGATAATTTCATCAATTCGCCCATAATTTTTTGAGTTGATTTAATCATTTTCGCTGATGATTAAATATTTAATCAAATCGCCGATAATTTCTCCATTTCCGCCGCCGATGATATTTAATCAATATGCTAAATAAATTTTAATCAATAAATTCGAGGATATTTAATCAATATGCTGCCTAAATTTAGAATTAATTAACTTTATTTCGATTTAATCAAAGGGAATCAAATTCTGCTGGCATCACGTAAAACTAAACTGTCAACTGGGCAAACTTTTTCAAAATACACGCAGTCAACATTTTCAAAATTCAATAAAGTAGACACATCATTGGAGTAATCATGCAGTCAACTTTTGCAGATATCAAGACAATAACACACAAGTTGACAGCCCACAGGCCACACCTGCCATGCGCAGGCTACTACCTAAGCCTACATTTGAAGGGTAAAAAAGAGAGTTTGGCTATGTGTGCATTTTTTGTATAAAATGTGTATTTGTGCATTTACACAATTAAAAATGGGTATTTGTGCACATGGCCCGCTATATTGTTAATTCCAAAGTTAATCTTATGATACAGTTTATATAATATAATCATAATAAGTCATTTGTAAAGTGGCAAGATCGTTATTATAATTAGGGCAAGATCGTTATTATTAAAATAATCTCTCTCTCTCTCTCTTTCCCCTTCATCATCACTACCTACTCCTCTCGTCACACCTTGTCTATTCATTTATGAGAATTAAAAAATAAAAAGCGCATTTTACCCACTTTCTCATTTCAAAAATAGCTTTTGACCACTGAAATTAATGCATAACCACCGTCTCTATCTAGATTAGTTGAAGAATCATATTGTCTAAATACGCTAGAAATCCTTTGTCCCAACATTTTGTATCCCATTCGGTGGCCCACCAATCACGCTCCGCCACGCGTGGGGCGCCACCTTTTTATAATTAAAATAGTTTTTATTCTTAATACGGCCCACCAACGCACGCTATGGCGGAACGTGATTGGTGGGCCACCGAATGGAGACACGGGAAATGAGCCAGGAGGAAGCGGATTGGTCTAAATAGTGCCGCATTTGTCAATTGATAGGGAGGTTATACTTTAGCCATTTCTTTATGATCAAAAGTTTTCTTTCTTTCTTTTTCTAGAACATGGACTTTTTATTGAAATTAAAGTGAGATATAACTTAAAAAAGAATGTTTGCAGAAACACAACATAATAATTATGTGTGTAGACGTGATCACAAAAATCATAAATTCATATCGAAATAAATATAATTAAATTGATGAAATTTAGTTCCATTAGGCACCCAAATGGTAAATGAGTTATCTTGTGATAAAAGAGAAAATTAATAAGATCGAATTCAAATACTGTAAATGTTTTTTTAAGGTAAATATGTCACACATGATTAATTTAACTAAATAATATTTGAATTGTGATTAAGCCATGGACTCATCTATGTGAAAGAGAAAAGTTGCATGAAATTAGACCTCATAATGTAATGTATTGGGAAAGTATGTAGTGGTAGGAAAAGGAATTGACAGAGAATGATGGCAAAGTTAAAAAAAGGAAGGAAAAAGCAATGGATTTTGGAATTTGGAGAAGTAGCAGATGATTGTGTCAACAATCAAATGATGTGCATAAGGAGTGTGTGAAGTGTACATCTTATCCACACCTTACATTGCATACTTTCTCCGTCCACTCCATTATAAGCGATTCATTTATATAATTGGAGTGGCGACGTGACATAGTAAGTTTGTGCAATTGGTATGTTTATTTCAACTTTGGTCATGTCGCGTGTCTCAACCTTTGTGACGTGGGCCAGCCATTGTTAGGACAGAAAGGGTGGGAACGATAAATTGAAAATGCTAGTGTTGCTATTTTGTTTGACAACCTCCCATTCCTATGTCAATAGTTATGTGTTTGTGATTTTGATAGTATTATGTTTGGAATTAATTATAAATTTTAAGCCGTTATTAAATTTCAAATATTTTCTTCATTTTTTAATATATGTTTCCGGAAACCAAGAAAAAGTGGTGTGTATTATATGAATGATCAATCAAAGGTGCGGAGCAAGTTGATATAATTACACTTTTTAGTGTATTGGGAATGTGCATAGTTTATGTTAAAGAATTAATTTATGTTGTTAGGATTGATATTGGACCAAGATTTGCCTTTAGATTATCCACTCTCTTTCTCTCTACTCTCTCTCATCTTTTGGTGCGTGGCCACTATAATATATAGAGGGCACATGCTTCATTTGTCGTATTTTGTGTAACCACTTTCTTCCTTGCTTTCTTTCTCCATTGTTTTTGCCAATTCTCAATCACCTACACTACACCCCATAGCCATGAGTCACGGGGACATACATTATGTGTGTTTTATATAATAATAATAATAATAATAATAATAATAATAATAATAATATAGATACAAGTACAAACATAGAAACCTGCAGCGCATGCAAAAATCCCATGACAACATAAACAGACACCTTCCATTTCTTTATAATCTTTGTCACCACAACCTTGTACAATTCAAATATGATAAAATTTCACCATTCTTCCGGCCTTTACGTTAATTCCCTAATTCAATAATTGTCGAAATTTGCGTGTTCAAATCTGCTATGCAAAGCGTATCACAAGATGGATAAGAAAATTAGTTGATATATTACACAGTAAATAAAGTAATTAACAATCTCGTGATGAAATAAAATAAATGGCTTTTCGGATGGATGAATTTCCCTCCTACACTCATAATCTAAAGCTAAATGCATAAAAATATACCAAAAATCATTTCTTCTTTGAAATGTTTGGTTTCCATTCATATCAACGCCTCAAATAGATAAATATAAATCCACAAAAACAAGGATCCAAACTACTTTTAGCATATAGATAAAAGCACAATCATCTTCGGAAGATTGACCAAATATATACACCTACGAAAAGCATTGCTAGATGTGTGGTCTAACTCATGTAAAAATATATATGTCATTTACACTATATAGGGTGCTGCACTTGACCAATTATCATTGATGGTATAGTAAACCTAAGATCTCACCGGAGAATTATTGATGACTGCTCCGGCTATGCAGCAGATTTTGGCCCATTACCCTCCTGCTCTATTTCTTTACGGGATGTTTCCCACAGTCTGCGCTCGAAATCCAGTTTCCGCAGCTCCATTAGACCTTGCTCCACTGCAGGAACAAATTCACTATTACATGTCTCTATATTATTCATGGTGATTCAACCTAATAAGTATAAGTGATGGAATGGACAACTGTACAGTATCCAGAATACGATATAACTAACCGTCAACAGCATCATGTGAAGTTGGTGTTTGTCCACTACGGCTGATCCAGAATTTGAGTTTCTTGCTAGCTATCTCCTCGTCTATACCATAATCTTTGGCTCTTCTCCAAAAGTATGTAAGCCATGCCTGTATTTCACCACCATAATGAACAATAAACAGAGTATTCTATCAGCATAAAGCAGAATTCTATCAGCATAACTTTTCAAATGAGTTCCTATTTATTCATCATTTCGCAGGCGAATCATATTAAGAACAATCCTTCCCCATTTAAAAAAGTTTTTAGTGAAGTAGCAACGATTTGAAATTTGAATAATGAACATTGAGGGGTAGATACTAATATAAGTGAAAGACAATGAACTACATACAGACATACCTCTTTGAAGAGTACATCCTCAGATTCCTCCGGGCTCAGTTCTGTAAAACAAAAATAATTAAGGGGAGAGTTTATATGTATAAAAGCATCAATCATCAGCCAGTTGTGTGAGATAATCTCCAGAAAGATATCTGTTTAGTATTATAATCTAAAAGAAAATCTGTGAGCTGCATAGTTCAAACAAACTTAATTGGTTTTTGGTCTCAAGGCACCACGACTACATATAGAGAACTACTTTTTCTTTGAAATACGTCTTTCATCCTTTCTTTTCCGAATTACACAAATCTATCTTGAATTTTACCAAATTATAAACTCTCCCTGTGGTCAGTCAAGTTCTAATTACACACCATTTTTAACTTTTCCCTAATATCATTTCCCATATCCCCTTGTGTTTTATTATATCAAACTAGTACTATATCATAGACATCTGAAGCCTCTTGCAATTATCGAGGCCCCAGCTAGCTAAAGTTAGACATATACATATATTTAGATTTTTTTTTCTCATCACTTGATGCTATCTGCCAAGCCCACAATATTCCTGGATTTTAAGATTTTAGGTTCTTCAAACCCAAGTATTTCAGTAACAGTTAAAAGGATAGAAACAAGTAGCCATATTACTAACAATAGAGAATGGGTTTATTCTAAAAGAAATAAATCTGAAACACATGTGAAGTAAATTTTATAGATTCGATATTTAGAATTTGCTAATGAAAATTGTGGTATTCAAATGCAGAAGTTTATAAGTTATAAATTATATGTGAAGAAAACTTAGTATGTATATTAAGTATTTTTCATATAAACTGCATCACTATGAACAAATTTAATGATATCTTGATAAATTTGGGCAAACAGCAATGGGATTGAAACTTGTCAGTGGCAGAAAATAAAACGTTGTTATAATTATAAATCAGATGGTAATGGAAGCTAAGAAAGAGGGATATTGCTCAAGAAAACCTTAGGGGGATACCTACATCTGTACTAAAGTAAACCTCAGTGGACCTTCAGTCGGTATAAGTAATTTAATCCAAGAAAGTGTAAAACCCCTATAGAAAATTTGACACAAAGGAAAATTTGAAGGGTTTTTTTTTTTTCCGCTAATCATCATTTTCCATCAAAACCAAGGTTGTATGCGATGGTAAACATTAAGGACTTGATGTGAATATTCTTCGTGGATTCTTATCTATGTCTATATCATATCCCATGGGGGTAAATATAGTGGAAGGTGAATTCCCATTTTAAATTGAAGAAAAACATGTCAAGCTAAGATGTGAATGCATAAAAGGAAGCATAGGAGCTTACCAAATGCTTCCATATACTTCGTATCAATAGATGACCTGAAATCTGCCAAATGAAAAAGATTTAGAATGGAGAGAAATTAAAAGGAACATATATTAGATGTTCGCTTGTGCTTTAAGTTAGATTTCCAGCAAACTTAAAAATAATAGGCTTATAAGCTTTCAGAAAGCAATTATGACAGAGGACAGCTTCACATGTAATCTTTCCAGTACTAAAGACTAATATTTGCCTTGGCATTTAACATGTCTAAAGACACAAATGAAAGTTTTGATTACACATCACATCTAGTTTTCTTAATACCGAAAAGACGGGCTTGAATGAAAATATTGAATTTGAAAATTGAAGAGACAGTTATAGAGAACTAAAAGTTCTCTGGTACCAGAAAGAGTTTAAACAGAAAGATCATATTAATCTGTTAACTGTCTTCCGAAAGTATAATAACATTCCATTAGAAACATTGCAAGAAATCTGGCCACCTGATGATGCTTTACAGATACTAAGAACAAACCTGCAGTTGAAGTCCTAGTGGAGTTTGGACGTCTCAGTTGTGCGAATGCAAGAACAATAGAATCTTCAACCTAAATGATTAAAAAAAATTCCAAATAGGCCAACCAATTACCTAGATCAAGCAACTGCAAGAATCTTCATTCAAAAAATTAAGCATGATTCATACATGGAAGGAAATGGAAAATACTCCTTTAGCGACCATACTTGGTAAAAATGATCCCTTTGCCCGGTATTACGAACCATTTGATAATGAACAAATTTGAAAGAATAGTTCACAAAATGAAAATTCAGGGCATGCATCTAATATCTTCCTCAAACAAATCCTGGAGAACTGCTTAGCTGTTAAATGCAATGACATCTTTAGATTACTTCAAGTGAGTGAGAGTGTTCATATTTGGGCATAATTTTCATTTCAGAAATAACTACGTAGAATGTTCTTAAAAATTGAAAAGAATAAAGAAAAAAAGGGAGAATAAGTTTAGACTGTATAAGTAATAAATTATTCAGAAACCAAAAAGACTCCAGTAGGCACAAAATTTGCAAGTGCTAGAATTTGGTTAATAGAAACCTTCAAAGAAGCTAGTTCTTTTAAACCCATTTCAACTGCTAGCATACTCTCAATGTTTCCTTCTGGAGTAAGATCATTGAAATCCTCAACAAGTGTGCTTCTTTTTGGGTTGTTATAACCTGCACAACATATGACGGGAACAAAGCTGTTGTATTCCAAAAAAAAGAAAATGAATGCATACAAAGATCTTGGCTCAAATTGCTTTTAAAGGTCAGAAGTTGGAAATCAGCAACAGGAAACTAGCCTTTCTCCCAGCGTTCTTCCTTAGCCTTCTGTCCGGCAGATAGAACAATCTCCAAAGGAAGAGGGGCCAAAGATGACCAGTATTCATGTTTAGACTCAGCAATATCAGCACATATGCCTGTTTGAAGGAAGAAGGGAAAAGAAACAAATAATAGTAATTAAAAGTAAGTTCTCGACTTAGATTTCTACCTAAGAAGCAAAAGAGACGAACACATTCAATATACTTTATTACCATATTGAGCAGCTAACCCCCAATATCTAGCAAGCCAGCATCTTTTAAGAACAACTTCTTCCTGCAAATGTGAATTTTCAATAAACTGCAGATAACAATAGTGATTTTCAAGCAACACTGGCCACCAACCATTTCATATTGGGTCAACACCATTCTTTGCGTCATCGACCGAAGTGCTTTAACTTCAGACTCAGTTCCACGCAGTTGTTCAACAACAGTTGCAGCTTCTTTCTTTGCAAGCTAAATCAGCAACAATGTCACATTTTTAAATGCAGTATGCTGGATGAGTACTACTTAAGTACTTATTACTAAACAAATCCAAGTTAATGATTCGCACCTTGATATCATATTGCAATGATGACCTTTCTACATCTACATCTTTGGCAAGCTTGGCCTCTTTAAGAGCAGCCTAGACCAAGTTTAGAACAATCAAGCAAATCGTAAAGGGGATCAATATGCCGAAGAGGACTAATGATGACAATTAATGAAATTAAAGTCCAATGAGGACTATAAAGAAAAAAGTTACCTCTCTTTGACGCAATGCAGCTTCCTTTCTGAAAATCATTAAAAATGTAATACTAGAATATTCACAAATGAGAAAAAGGAGCCAGAACAGATTTTACTTATATACCTGCTCAAAAGTTTAGCTTCCAAAGAAACTCCTTCTCCAAGAGCAGCTACCTGAAGATAAAATTGTTTAATATTTCGAGCTACATAATTAGAAAGTACGAAAACTTGAACTCAATTATGTAGCCTTAAATAGATATAAAACAAAAAAAAAAGCGGAATATAGTGATTTTTAATATGAGGGAATATTCTGAATGAGCAGCCATAGCTCAGACTGGCTAATGGAGAAGCCAATCTCCAGCAGTCCTAAGATCCAAAACTGAGGATGTAAGAGTTTACAAATGGGTCCATGGTAAATGTAGATAAACATGATTTACCATACAATAGAAGAAACCTGCCCCCATTAAATACAATAAACAAAGTGCTTGCTCCACATCTTAATTCTAGGTAGCCCCAGGAAATGGATAACTAGGGAATTTTGCAATTATTATAACTTTGAAACAACAATATTTGGATGAGAAAACAGTAAGTCCAAACAAGATATATAATATAGAGCGAGCATACAAAATTGGATATCACTGGATTGATACATTATACAGGTCATGTGAGCTAAGAATGATATGTACCATAAGACAAGTGGAATCTGAAGTATGCTAAAATAAAAATTACTTTTAAATCTAAGTGGATATAAAGCCTAATAAAATAGAAAAGTAATTTACAACTAGGAGATCGTTTTATCAGCAGAGTTCCAACAGAGAAATTGCTTGCACATTTCCTATGACAGATGAATAACTCATCTGGGTCATAGTTATTTCAAAATGGTAAACTAACACCAACAGTTTGAGGGCAAAGAGCTTGTGAATGTAAACAAGTTGTCTTTCAAAGTTTATAGATGCTAGATGTTCTTCTTCGGATCTCCTAAAGCAATATAAGGGTTAGCGTACAAATATGCGAGTGGTTGAAAACTTTGTCGCTTCAGTGTGGCTGGGCAGGTCATATACATAGATACAAACATACACATAGAGCATATCAGATATGCAATTGACCTACCAAGATACCAGAATATATCTTTTGAGGTTTACTATTAGAAGCCACTGATGAAGGACTCTTCCAATATAAGCAAATAGAATGAGAATGCATCAATCACCTGTTTCTCGAGTTCCTTGACTCTTGCTTCAGCTGCTTCACAACTCTCATCTGCATGTCTCAGCTGTAAAATCCGAAGACAAATAATAAACATTGGCTAGCAGGTCCTTTGGGAATAAGAGAAATTCGGGGAATACAAGACAAATATACCTTTTCAACAATATTCTCATTTTCTTCTTGCAGCATATCTAGCTGTTAAGAAATAGATATTAGTTTAGTAAACAACCAAAAACAATCACCTCCTTTAGGATCTAAAAGAGCCCAAGCATAAACAAGTAGAACATACTTCATCACGAAGTGCAGAAGAAGCACGCCCATCTCCTGTTAAATTTATCTGTCCCAAATCTGGGGAGAACCTGCAGTTAATTTTTGATACTGTTCAAATCAAATAGATTTCCACAAAAAGTCATTACATGATATAAGGAAATTATGCAAGCAATGGCAAATATGTTGAAGCATAAAGAGCCTGCAAGTAAAGTCCGTTCTATGATGTAAGAATAATACATAGTCCATGCACTAAAACATTGACATGCACTAAAAGATGGATTTTGAGTACTTCTTTTCTCTCTGCCGGCTGCTAGGAGGATCAATTGGTGGAATAGGTACATGAGTCTTCAGAGGAGGCCTACTAGGAGGTACAATCGGCATTGTTCTAGTTGATATTGATGGTCTTCCTGTTGAAGTTGATCCGGCTGGTTGAACATCCAATAGGCTGCCTGTGACCTAATAACCAATTGTTGCAAACAATCAAAGATACGAAAATCGCAATTAACATTCATAAGGTTCCTTCGCAACAAAATGCATACCTCTTGCAGAAACTATGCATAAAATTACACAGATCTCACTATGAGGTGAAATTTTCCACATTTTTTTGTTTCCAAACAACAATTTCACCAGTAACAGAAGCTCGCCATAACCACATTTGAATAAAATTCACTCAGATAATATCACATTAAAAAAGGTAAATTTAGTTATTCTTAAGATTGAGCTACCAAACCATACCCAACATTGCTAGCACGAGATGTTAAATCATATTCAGCTAAAACAGACAAAGCAGGCTGCAAAGTAACACCATTTAACTTTTCTTCCAAAATTGAATGAACTAACCAATTAAATCTCACCCGAGACGCACTAACACAGCTACATAAATTACCGCATCGGAAGACGATCTACTGATCTTAGGAGACGAAATCCCCGGCTTGACGCCGCCACTGCCGTTGCTAGCTCCATTAGACTTAACAGGCGGCCTGGAAAAGGAAAGCGGAGGATTGAATCGGAGTCCTAAACCACCATTATCGTCTCCAACACCGGCGTCGTCCTCATCGTCGTCGTCCGCTGCGGCGGCTTGCGAAGCCATGACCTGAGCCAGCCGCTGAGCCGCGGCTTTGGCGGCGTAGTTCTGAGTTCGCTTGATGTTGGAAATGCCGCTGGCGGAGGACGATCGAGCGTGGTGACCACGCGCCGGCGAGGAGCCGCCGGACTCGCTGCTCCACTGTCGCATTTTCTCCATCTCCTGTGCTGATTAATGCGGGATCAAGACGATGAAAAGAGGAAGTGTGCGCTGAACACAGACGGGAGAGAGGAAACACGGCTGTTGTCGGTGCGTCCGCCTAGATCTTCGAGCGAGGAAATGGCGCTGTTTTTCTGCTTGTCGGAGAGATTTATGGAGGTTTTCGGATTTGATTGTGTATGATAATGGTTTAAACAGCCATTGCTGTAGAAATTCTATTTATAGTACGTGGCTAATCACATTATGATGATAATTCAGAGGTTTATGATATTAATACTTGCTAATTGTCTTTAATCACTCGATTCCTTATTTATCATCTAATCTAAATAAAAAATAAAAAGCAGTCAACATCAGGCTTGCTCCAATGAGATCTAATTTTACATGTATTTCTATTTTATTTCTGATTAACATGAATATTAAATTGCTATTTTCTGAAAATTAGAATAGTAGTCTCTCATTTCTTTGGTTATTAAAAAAATAATCTCTCCATCCCATAGATATAGTCCATTATTTCTAATCGGCCACTATACTTGTCCATTTTTTTTGCAACAAATTAAAAACTTAAACTTAATTATATATAACCTAATCACCTCAAGTTAATTAAAAGACTTAACATTTACTACTTTTACTAAAAACAAATACCCATATACTACAAAAAAATACTCCCTTCGTCCCGCCCGACTTGGCTTAATAGGTTTGTGCACGGTTATTAAGAATAGTGGGTAGTTGTGTGTAAAGTGGTATAAAGTGGTGGGACCCATTTGAATTTATTAGAGTATTATTTTAGTTAGTGGGCAAGTCAAGTGGGACAATGAAAAAGAGGAAAGAAGCCAAGCCGGGTGGGACGGAGGGAGTATTTCTTATTATCTTCATTACCAAATCCTAAATATCTCTTGTTCTTCATCTTTGCGCCGCTTCTACAAACTCCACTTCTTGTTCTTCAAGAAATTGATCTCTTTCTTCGAAATAGCGGCTGACGAGATGAAATATGAACCGTGGGTTGGTCTCACCGCTTCTGACTTCTTTCATGGCTCTCCCAAAAAAGGCGGTAATTGGGTGACGGTGCAGACACCGTGCAATGGGAAACTACGTGAGGCGACCACCGGAATCATCAAGACTGTCGCCGCCGCTGTCGACAAATCCGCCTTCTATAGTGGCCGAGATGGCGGATCATATCAATCTCCGCCGTCAGCACGAGGCTGACGCTACCGGCGTAATAAAGGAAAACAATTTCCTCTTCAGGTCGAAAGCAACCGAGATCTAGCCACGACAGCGACCGAATCTATCCTTCCTATAGAGCAAGAGGCTTTGATCGGCCCGATTTGAGCGCTACTGTGGTCGGCGTCGCCCCCCCTAGCACTTCCGAGGTTGATTCATTCTGTGATCGACCAGAGCTAGAGCTTCATATTGCGGATATGCTTCGTATCTGGGTCCCGAAGTACTTCAAACGGGTCAGATATTTCCCTAGAATTGCTTTGTTGTTTTCTTTACTTGGGACCGGTTGAGTTGAGCACGTGTGGTAGAGGAGGATTTTTGGTTCTAAAATGATGAAGATGGTCACACGATGATCTAAATTTGTTTCATATCGATGAGATACATTATGATTGAGATATGCTTATTCTTAATTCTATTGCCCTGCCGTGCATTATTGTGTTGCTCTTCTTTGTTGGGATGAGATTCGATAGGACAATATTTTATAGATTTGAAGATTTACCCCTAGCTGAATGATGAACCTTCGATTATGTAATAGCTTAGTTTGAGTTCAGCATGTTAGGAACTCAGTAGGCTAGAGTTCAGTAGCTGCGAAGTTCAGTAGAAGACCTTGCACTCAGCTGATGGACTCAGTATCGAGGAAGTCAGTTGGCCAGCCCGATCACCAACTGAATCTGCAAAGGAATTCGTGCCACACGTACTGAATGCTCAGAAGAATGTCAGTAGGAAGACACTTCAGTTGAAGGTCCGGGGATTCAAAGGGAGTCAACCTTGATGTTTGACAAACCTCACCTAACAATCTACCTCGACCAATAAGGAGCCGACAACGCCTTACCTGCTCTGACAAAAGCTGATCCGAGGGGCGAAAAAGAGGCGTATCTCTACAAATGCACCTACTCATCAACTTTCAAATTTAAGTTGTCATTTTTCTTGTTGTTTCGACACGTGGCTAGACCCTCTCCAACGAATCTATTCACAAATCGAACACTATAAATATAGGAGAGTCTTCATGCAGAAAGACACCGGGAACCAAAGCTTTCAACGCACAAACGATCTCTAGCAAGCTCACTGCATATCCAACGAAGAACTTGAACTTAGAATTAGAATCTTCTTTAGTTCTTCTCTCTAGAGAATACTTGTTCCCCTTCTCTTATCTAAGCGAGCTAAATTGTATATCCTTAGCTTAGAAACCCCGAGGGAGTTTACATTTTTGTGAAACGTTCTTTATTGTAAGAACTTTCTCATAGTTGGAGAAGCTCAAACTCTTTAAGTTTGAAAATCCTGTAAAGTCACTACGACTAAAAGTAGAATATCTGTCCTGTGAACAGATCACTGAGACTTGCTCAGTATAAGCAAACAAGTTTGTATCTGTCATGTGAACAGATCACTGAGACTTGCTTAGTATAAATAATACAAGTTTTCCTGCTTGGGTCAGGACAGTGGACGTAGGACCCAGCGTGTCCGAACCACTTTAAAAACTTGATGTGTTAATTTACTTTTGCTTTCCTTAACTGTTCATATTGCATAAAACTTTATTTCATAAACTAAGCATGAAACCGATTTTCCAACCGAGACGTTTCATAGGGCCTACACTTCCGTACACACACTCTAATACTGAACTACTGTTCAACTGACATAAGTCAGTAGAGCTGAACTCAGTAGAAGAAATCTCTGCCCACGCAATCTGAAAGTATATATGGTTTTCTGACTCAGTTCAGTAGCACACTCAGCTAAAGCTGACTTTTGCGTTTGAGAAGAATTTATTTTTAGGTGTATTTACCCCCTCCCCCCCTCTACACCTGAAGCACGTCTCATGACCAACAATTGGTATCAGAGCGGTGTTCTTATTGATCATCGTTGTCTGAATACAGGTCTATCTCGAACAAGATCCTAGGAAAACCGTTTTCAGTGCATCTTGCATCTCTTCATTGCATGCTATATCATATCTTTCTACAATGGCTGATATTTCATGGATAAGGACGGTACCCATGTTCTCAACAGAGAACTACGCGGTATGGCGGGTGAGGATGGAAGCTCATTTAACTTCGCTGCATGACAACATGACCGACATCCTGGAGAAAGGACCTATTGTTCCTATTGGTCCGGAGACGAGTATCAAGTGTAGAGGGGGGGGGATGAATGCACCTGATTACAAGTTTTTCCTCAAACGCGAAGGACAGCTGAGCTGTAGAGTACGATTGATAAATAGTGCTAAATAGTAACCTTCTGATCGCGGGTCAGAGTGGCTCAACTACTGAGTCTGTCCTACTGACTTTTGTCAGTGTTAAGAACTCAGTCGGAGAGTTTTGTGCGGATAAGTGTAGGGCCCGATAGACTTTGTCTCGATTTGAAAACGTGTTTTCGCAAACCAAATCAGTTTTGGCTGGTGAACTTTTAAATACATTTTATGCAAAGTATGAGTTTGTAATTCGGTTTGAAAACGATGCAATAAAACAATAAATAACACAATCAATTTTTAACGTGGTTCGGATACACAAGATCCTACATCCACGGTCCTGCTGAACAGGAGGTCTTGTTGATTAATCTGAGCAAGCCTCAGCAAGGTATCTGTGCGCTGGACAGACCCTTCTAAGTTATAGTCCTTATCGACTTTACAAATCAAACCGAAGATTGAAGGGGAGGGGATTTTCTCCAACTATGAAGGAGTTCTTATAATAAGAACGATTCACAGAAAGTGAACTCCTTCGAAGGTTCTAAGCTATAGATATAACAGTTGAGCTTAGACAGAGAAGAGGGAACTAAAGAAACTCAAGAGAGAAGAACTGCAGATATTCAACAAAGCAAGTTCTTCGCTGGATCATCGTGAATACGCTAGAGAGTTTGAATGCTTGAGCGTGTATTCCCTTTTGATATCCCGTGCGCTGAGCTCGGAAAAGCTTCTCTATTTATAGTCGTGACCCATGCATTTGTCCGTTGGAGAAGACGATGTCACGTGTCACAAACGTCTAAAGAAAACGACCATAAGTTTCGAAGTAGCGTCGCAGAGTGGTTGGTCACTGTCCATGAGAGCAACTTTAGTGGTCAGAGCAGGTAAGGCTTTGGTTGTATCTCATTGGTCGAGGTTTGTGGTAGGTGAGACTTGTCAGACATCAGTCTTCATCTGAGTTGACTCTCACTCATCCTCGTATGATCCTCTGCTGACTTTCGAATGACATTAAAAGTCGAGCAGTCGTTTCCTGTCGGATATAGTAGATCTGGCACGATCGTACTGACTTCTTCATCTGAGTCGGCTGATAAGAGTCTTCTACTGAGAGCAGTTACCTGGTGACTCTGAAGGTTCTGAGCTCTATACTGTGTCTTCATTGGAGGTCAGCTGATGGGAATCTTCTACTGATAAGGGTCAGTTGGAGACCTGAGAACACGAGCTCTTACAGACTGATGACATGGGGTTCTGGAATTTAACTTCCTATTGAAGTTCAGACCAACAAGTACCCCTTACAAGACTTAGACAAAAATAGATAACGAAAATAAGAACAGTCTAGTCTATTACATCATCTAGTCCGAAAGACAACACACTATGGGTACAAGACGGGTTTTGGGATCTTCAATTCTATAGCGATAAATCACTATAATTTCCCCCATTACCGAAATAAAGCAATAATACATGAACTACACGGATTTGAAGGAGATATCGTCTCGCCCGCAGAAGCGACGAACGTAGTCATTGAGCTCATTCTCCTTGTATCCAACTGGAGAAATCCCTGAGTCTGGCAACTCAAAAACTGATTTCAGAGCCTCAAATAGGCTGAGGTCTGCGTGGCTTGCCTCCCACTTCTGAGGGGCAACCTCCCTCATGTAACCGATGATGGTTACCTCTGCGTCTGTATCCTCCACGGAGCGCAGGTTATAGTAGAACTCGGCCACCTGCCGGGGCAGGTACGCCTTCGGGTGCTTCGTCAAGAGAAGCTTTAATCCCGACGCTTCGAGAGCGGTCAGCTGGTGACTCTGAAGATCCCTGATTCTCATTCATCCTCGTATGATCCTCTGCTGACTTTCGAATGACATTAACGGTCGGGCAGTCGTTTCCTGTCGGATATAGTAGATCTGGCACGATCGTACTGACTTCTTCATCTGAGTCGGCTGATAAGAGTCTTCTGCGAGAGCGATCATGGGTGACTACGAAGGTATTGAGCTCTATACTGTGTCTTCACTGGAGCTCAGCTGATGGGAATCTTCTACTGATAAGGGTCAGCTGGAGACCTGAGAACACGAGCTCTTACAGACTGATGACATGGGGTCTGGAATGTAACTTCCTACTGAAGTTCAGACCAACAAGTACCCCTTACAGGACTTAGACAAAAACAGATAACGAAAATAAGAACAGTCTAGTCTATTACATCATCTAGTCCGAAAGATAACATACTATGGGTACAAGACGGGTTTTGGGATCTTCAATTCTATAGCGATAAATCACTACAATTTACTCCATTACCGAAATAAGCAATAATACATGAACTACTGATGACAGTTCAAAGTACCCTCTAAGTTATGATCTAATCAATCAATGAGTCATAACCCAACAGTTCCGATGGTCGACTCAGTCAAACTTGCATTGGACGGAGCAACATGTGCCAGAACCGGCTCGAAGGTTCCTAAGGACAAGAGCCTCTTCACTCCTGAAGAGAAGAAATTGCACAACCTCAATCGAGTTGCGCGAAATGCAATACTGATGACCCATCCCGTACGCAATAGGGCGGGTAATACCCGCCCCGTACGAGCGTGGGGCGGTTCCGGACCCGACCCTTACCGGGTCTGGGGCGGTTCCGGTTCCTGCCGCGGACCCACCCCGCCTTGCCCTATTTAGACCCGTCCCGTAACAAATTAGAATTTAGAAGTGTAAAAGTGTTACTTGTGAGATTCGAACCCGCATCAATAATTTCTTTATATGCACTTATGCCGTTTGAGCTAATGTTCACATTTGTTAATATTTTACATGTATAGTTATATATATGAATATGACATACTAAAATAAAAACAAAAAATTTGCTTATAAAATATAATATTAATTTTTTAGAATTCAATATACTATATTCAAATTGTAATTACGGACATGTATTTCGAAAATGAAATTAACATTTTTATTTTCAAAATTTAAATTTAAAACTATTTTTTATTTCTAATTTTTTATTCTTTAATTGAAATGGATTATATGTATAAATACAATTATAACGATTGAAAATACATCTAACGACCCAATTGATAAAATATCCACGTAAAATAATTGATAAAATATTCATTCCCATTTATTTTGTCTAGATGCACAAATCTTTATGACTTTATGATTTGTATTTTGTTTATTACGGAATATTCGAACATATGAAATTGTGTTTGTTTTATGTTTGTTGTAGTAGTATTGATGATAACAGATTTTGCAACTTGATTAGTTCGTAGTGAATAGTATTTTTGCAGTAATGAGGAGCAAAAAAAAAAATGCGGGGCGGGGCGGGGCGGGTAGGACCCGCCCCGTGCGGGTAGGACCCGCCCCATGCGGGTCCGGTTCCGGGGCCAAAGGAGCAGACCCGTACGGGTCCACGGGGTGGGGCGGGTCCGCGGGTCCATTGTGCGGGGCGGGTCCGGGTAGTATGATACCCGGACCCGACCTGCCATTTTGCCATCCCTAACAGCAAATGAGCTATGGGATGCTATCGCATTACTGAGCCAAGGAACTCCACAATTCAAAGAGAACAAACTGGAGTTAGAGCTGCAGAAACTCGAGGCATTCGATGCTTCCTGGGGAGTCCATAGATGAATTCAGTGCGCGATTCACAAACCAGATCAACATCATCAACGGATTGGGGAGAACGCTTAGCAACAAGGAGACCAATACCAAGATTCTAAGGACTCTTTGCAGGCCCAAGTGGTATTCTTTTGCTACGTGTATGAGGAGATCTAACTTAAATTCTTTTACTCCTAATTACGTGTTTTTAGAGCTAAAAGCAGAGGAGTTCGAGTTCAACCTCCCACACACCCCCGGTGCTGAAGCTGAAGTGCCAATGGATATGCATACAAGGCATCAGTTAGCAGTCCCAGAGCAAGTCCCGGAGGAAGTCCCTCAGCAATAAGCCAGTCAGCCGGAAGCTCAGTAACACTACCAACTACCGACAACTTGGTCGAGAAGTTTGTTCTCCTTGCTTTGCGAAATACCGTAAGGAGAAGGAGATGTTCGAAGGAAGATGAAAAAGGCTTCCCAAAAATATCAAGTTAAGAGAGATCATAGTCACTTGAAAAGTAAAACTAAACCTCTACTCGATTGCGGGGAATACGAAGCCTGCTCCTGCCGAACAAAAAGACACATCTAGAAGGGATGGCAGAAGCTCAGTATGTTACAACTGCATAAAGCCAGGACACTTCTAGTACGAATGTCCTGAACTCTCAGCAGCTGAAAGAGCTAAAAGGCAAGCCCGATGCGACAAGTTCGTCAGGAAGAGGCAAGCCTACATAGCTGGGGAGTTGTCCGATTACTCAAGTGATGAGGAATTGTTTATGGAATTGTGTGATGATGATGCCGCATTTATGGCAATCGAGACAGAAGATGTTGAACCGTGTGTAATGGCCGGAGAAGAGGCTGAGGTAAATTTTGAACACATTATATGCCCCTCTTCACCTTGCACACACGGCACAAGCTCTGCTGCAGGAGAACCGCTGGATATAGTTCTTGCATACGAGGATTTGCTTGAAGAGCAAATTCAGATGAGCCAGCAGTTCAGCAAGACAATTCAGGAGATTGAAATCCTGAAAGCGGAAAATCAGAGACTTTCGAAGAGAAGTCAGGACTCTACTGAGTCTGAAAGACTTGTTCTGAAACTGAAGGAAGAGATTAACTCTCTAATGACTAAATCTCAAGACCAAGAAGTACAGATTTCAGTATTGACCAAAGACGTCTCTGAGAAAGAGACTGAAATCGCTAATCTCAAGGAAAAACTCACACAGTCCAGAGCAGAATATGAATCTCTGAGAAAGAGTGATGAAGTGTGGAGAACCTTGATGACATAACAATACATTGGAGCCAAGGAGAAGCTGCTAAGATCTCAGAGACCATGCTCAACTAAGGAAGGACTTGGTTACACTTTTGAAGCCTCCACTTCAGGACAGAAGAGCTCCACCAAGCTGGCTGATAGGTTTGCCCAAGGGGTGACTCAACATGCATACTATACATCCCCTCAGGCAAAGAACAAGCAAAAAATTCTAGCACCTCAACCGAGCAACAAGAAGATGACCCATGGTTCTAGTCCCAGAGCACCAAGAGCAAATTCAGGGGAGACCAAGAAGGTCAGGTGGGCCGAGCAGTATGGCCATCAATAGCTAACTCATCCAGCTCAGTACAGTTCATACTACTATGAGCCAAGAGTCAGAAGCCCTAAGGTTCGGAAAAAGAAGAAAGTTGAACCCCAAAAGACTAAGAAGTCGGCTCCTCCAAGCTCGGTGGAGAAGGTTACTTACAACAAGGGCAAGAAGAAGTTTGAAGCCATCGGGGCTATCGACAAGTTTGGATTCTTAAATCTAACAATTAAGGACCCAAGTCGAACCCAAAGGGTACCCGAATGCGTTTTTTGTTTTGCGGGTGCTAAAGGACCATTGGATTGTTGATAGTGGATGCTCAAGACATATGACACATCAAAAGAGCCTCTCCGACCAACTACGTTTAGCAAGATGGAGCCGAGTGAGTTTGGTGACAATTCCAAAGGCTACCAAGGGGATACAACACATTAAAAGTAGGGATCTGCGGCAGTTCCTAGAGTATCTTATGTTGAATGACTTCAACATAATCTCCTTTTTGTGATAACTCCAATAAAGTGACTTTTGACGCGGGTTTTTGTGATGTTCTTGATAAATCTATAGGAAAAACTGTGTTATCAGGATCGCGGCGAAGGAACATATACTATGCTGAATGGAATACCGCCGAACTTGAAGCCTGCCTGCTAGCACACATGAGGTCAGATGAAAAAACATCATGGCTGTGGCACAAACGACTGAGCCATCTAAACTTCAAGACAATGAACAAGCTAGCACGGGATGCTAAAGTCAGAGGACTGCCCAACGAAGTATTCAAAAGACATAAGAACCGTGAGGCATGTCTGAAGGGGAAGCAAACAAAGTCAAGCAATCCACCTATTTCGTCACCCTCCACTGATGGAATCCTTCAGCTGCTGCACATGGACTTATTTGGGCCAGTCAATCTAGTGATGATCAGAGGAAAGAAATATACTCTAGTAGGCACTAATGACTATTCAAGATATACTTAGGTGATATTCATCGCCAATAAATCTGACGTCAATTCTAAGCTGCCGAAACTAATGAAGCGGCTGAGCGTCGAGAAAGATATCAAGATCCAAAGGATACGCTCAGATCGTGGAACTGAGTTTCTGAACTCGATGGTGAAAGACTACTGCGAAGCTGAAGGCATTGAACACGAGACCTCAGTGGGACGTACACCTCAGTAGAACGGACTTGCTGAAAGGAAGAACAGAACACTCAAAGAAGCAGCGAGGACGTTACTCGTAGACTCAGGTGTACCATTGAAGTTCTGGGCAGAAGCTACTGACGCTGCCTGCTACACCCAGAATCGATCTTTACTGACACAGATGCACATGAAGACACCATATGAATTATGGAAAGGGAGAACACCTTCTATTTCACATTTCTATATTTTTGGTTGTTCGTGCTTTATTCACAATAACGGAAAGGACCAGTTAAAGGTCTTTGATAGCAAGTCATACCAAGGAGTTTTCTTAGGACGCTCCACGGTTAGCAAAGCTTTCAGGGTCTTTAACTACCGGACCCTTTGCATGGAGGAAAGCCCTCATGTTGTATTTGATAAATTTACTTTTGAGAGCAAGAAGTCAAACTCTCAGCCATAAGCTGAAGAGGTCAGGAGCCAGGTACATGATCTAAGCTTAAAATATAATATCGAAAAGATCCAGTATTTTTGGGATGATGATTCAGACGATGAAATTTAGAATCAACCAACATGCAATGTAGCTGAACAGATTGATTCTACTGAACATAATCAATTCAAGGTAACTCAGGTCGATGAGGAAACCCATGTGGTAACTGGGACCTCTACTGAGAATAACAACTCAGGGGGACCTATTGATGTTCTTGAGTTAAATGCCCCTGAACCTGGTGACTCAGTAGACGCAACCCTTGTTACTGAATTGCTTCAATCCCAGAATAGTACAACTGAAATTCCTAACACTCCTACTATCTGTGTAGAATCAATTCCAGACGAAGTAACAAGACGTCGTCGTTCGTGGCTAGATGCTCATTCTTCCGATCTTATAATTGGAGATCCATCAGCTAGCGTCAAGACAAGATCCAGATTCTGTCAAGGAGAGAGCGCTTTATACTCCTGTTTCTTGTCGACTCAAGAACCTCAGACAATTGAGGACACGCTGAATGACGCTGACTGGATCACTACCATGAAAGAGGAGTTGAATCAGTTCACTCGAAATAACGCATGGGAGCTTGTTGACAAACCTAGACATCAACACGTAATAGGAACAAAGTGGGTCTTCAAGAACAAGTTTGATGAAAACAACGTCATTGTCAAGAATAAAGCTCGACTTGTTGCTAAAGGATATTGTCAATCTGAAGGAATAAACTTCGACGAAACATTCGCCCCAGTCGCAAGATTGGAAGTTATCCGTCTATTCCTAGCCTATGCAACATATCAACAGTTCACAGTCTATTAGATGGATGTGAAGTCAGCTTTTCTGAATGGCGTGCTGAAGGAAGAAGTCTATGTTGAACAACCGCCCGGCTTTCAGCAGGGACATAAGGTTTACAGACTTAAGAAAACTTTGTATGGGTTAAAACAAGCACCCAGTGCTTGGTATGATACCCTCTCAGACTTTCTACTTCAGAAAGGTTTTCAGAAGGGAACAGTGGATCGTACCCTATTCAGTATCAAGTCAGGAGAAGACATTCTACTGGTGCAGATCTATATGGACGACATCATCTTTGGATCAAGGAATCTGACTATGTGTCAGAAATTCGAGCAGATGATGAAAGAGAAGTTCAAAATGTTGAAGTCCGATATTTTAGCTGAGCCGACCCTACCTACTGAGGTCTCCTCCTCCATCCCAACCTTAGTTCTTTAGGCTAGGAGCAGAGCCATTGAAGAGGTTGCCGATGAGATTCCCAAGATCCATGATCATAAGGATCTCGTGGAAATAACTTTCCATGCTCGGGTGCAGATACGTCTGAGATTCCTTGAGTGGGATCTGCTAGAAGAGACGATCCACCTTAAGATGGTAGCTGAGTTAGTTCAGGAGGAACAACAACTCCAAGAAGAAATCAGATATGGTGAGCCGGCTGACATCGCCTCGCTCGAGGAGGTTAGAGCCGCCATGCTGATGCTCCTCCGCATCCTAACTCAAGGCGAGTCTTCCTCTCAGACTCAGACGCCTCCTCCTCCTCCTCCTCCTCCTCCAACTGACTTACCCAAGAATGTATACCAGGGAGGATCTGCTGAGGGTAAAACTCCCAAGGATGATCAACAAGCACCTCCTCCAGAATCAGGCTTGATCATCCCGACTCTGTCCATGACTCGGCCCAAGAAACAAAGCAGATATCAGGGTGCAGAGCTTAAGGACATCAGCATGGAGTCAATTAATAAGGTTATCAAGCATCAGTCACACAAGAACAGATCTCTTGCGGATGATGTGAACACTAAGTGGAGCAAGTTCACTGAGGCTCAGACGAAGACGCTGAAAGACCTTTCTACGGAAGTGCAGAGGATCAGCACTCCAAAGTCAATCAACGCTGAAGAGATCCTCACTAAAGCACTTGAGGCACAAAAGACCGACCTGACTGCCCAATTCCAAACCATACTGCAGTCCCAAGCCAAATAGTTTACAGAAGAAATTGCTGCTGCAACAGTCGAGTCCAGAAGGCAGTTGAGGAGCGCGACAAGTTCACAGCTGATAGTATTTCCAAAGCACTAACTAATCAGCCACGACTCCTCGCCAAGAAATCAAAAAAGGTTGCTTCTCATGCAGTGGAAGACTACCTCCGACGCTTTGAAGAGAACAAAACTGCTCTACTGAACGCCATTGATCAAGAGTATAACAAGCGGTGGGAGTCCTACACTGATGTAGCCATTGATATACCCTCAGGACTTGAGACAGTCAAGGCCTCAGTAGATGAACTGAAGAACAAGGTCACTGCCCTGGCAATGCTTATCGATGATGCCAAAAAGGGGGAAAATAGTAGATCTGCTCAGCTGAGAGCCCTCCTTAAGGCAGAAGAACAGGCAGCAGGACCAAGTTCAGTAGTAATTCCGGTTGGACCCAGCTCAGTTGATGCTGATAAAGGGGATGAAGCAAGCAAGGGGGAAGGCCCTGCTGAAGAGCCAACAGACTCAGATGTGACTGAGGTGACCATATTTATTGAAGGGGTACAGACTGAAGAGTCGCCACCTCCAGCCAGGACATCTGATAAGGGTAAGGCCCCTGCTAACCCCAATCCACTGAAGCTGAAGAAGCCCAAGTTCCGATCTAAAGAAGAGCAGATCGCCTTTGATGCCAAATTAGCTAAGGAACTTGAAGAGCAGGATGAAGAAGATTTCAGCCAAAAAGGGCGTACAGATCCGATCTCCAGCGCCTACTCACGGTAGATCCGTAATTCCTAGCCGATCGAGATCTTGAATTGCTCTACCCAAACAGATCCCAAAACGAGAAGCCGGGCGCATCCAAGTCTAAATCATCATTGCCGAGCGACTCGGAAGATCAACATGTCCCCTCTCTTGCCCTCCAAAGAACAAGAGCAAGAAATGAAGGAGACATGGGACACAATTGAGAGAGCATTAGATAGAACAACTAAGGCCGACGGATCGATCGAGAAGATAAGGAACGTATACGTCTAGCTGATCTGGAGGCCCTCAGGCTGCGGACAAAGAAGGAAGCTCGGGAGAGGGTCCTTGTGAAGGATAGAAGTATTCCAACTACTTCTAGGTATTTCAGGCGAAGGGAGCCAGTCAGTGAAGTGAAGAGGATTATTTACAAGAGAACTGATGACTGGGTGCCCCTTAAGCTGAATCAGAAATAGGAACAACTGAAGATCGACTTCATTAAGAGATTTTATATCTGGAAGGTTGCTAATGAAGGATCCGACCCTGGTGCTTATTTCAAATATTTTCTAACTGCTGCAAACCCTCCTCTCCTTGCTGAGATCTAGACTTTGCTTAAGCAATCAGGCAAGACGCTGAAGGCACCTGTTTTCAGAATTCTTTCTCCTCCTCTCACTTACCAAAACAACATTTGCAAGAAGGAGATTGAAGAAGAAATCAAGGATGCTATTACTAACAAAGCCCTGGACAAGAATGATGCTGAAGACTTGATGGAGATCAAGGCCCCGAGGAATCGAGTATATTCAGGATATGGCCTTGAACTTTCGGAGAAGAAGTCTACTGACTTTAGAGCGCGCATGCAACAATTCAAGAAGAAGCAGAGCTGACTCTCTCTCTCCATCTCCTAGTCTTAGTCTATAGTGATAGATTGTCTTGTAATGTAAACATGTCATTATATATGACATCTATTGCTTTGAGCCTTGACATCTACTCATTGTCTTTATGACTATTTTGCTTTACTTTCAACACTACTGATCACTTCAGTGATCAGATTACACTCACTCACATTATCTGACCATCCGTGATTTATATGCTTATCTGCATAGAAATATTTTCTTGCTATTATTAAGGGGGAAAGGGCTCTTATATATATAGGGAGAAATTGTTTTCTAAAATGACTTAGGGGGATATTGTCTTTCAGATATTTTTAGAAGGGGGAAATTGTCTTTCAGATATTGGTAGGAAGAAATTATTGATTAAGTGTTGATTAGATGATAAGCTACTAAGAGTTATGATCCGTTTCTGAGCTATGATATTTTTAGCTATATCGGCCCTGATATCTCTATGATTGTGTTAATTTGATAAGGCTCTGATACATTCTTACATGTGATTTCTCTGATACTTTCTTTTCATTATATAGTCAACATTGATATGTTGGCTGGAGCATTCCTTGTAATAGATCTTAACTCAGTAGTAGTAGCTCTTAACCTTGCATGTTTCTTTTTATAGAAGATGTAAAAGGTTTTGGCGTCATCAAATAGGGGGAAATTGTTGGGATGAGATTCGGTAGATCAAAATTTTATAGATTTGAAGACCCCAAAACCCCTAACTGAATGATGAACATTCGTTTATGTAATAGCTTAGTTTGAGTTCAGCATGTTAGGAACTAAGTAGGCTAGAGTTCAGTAGCTGCGAAGTTCAGTAGAAGACCTTGCACTCGGCGATGGACTCGAGATCGAAGACGTTAGTTGGCCGACCGACCACCAAGCGAATCGCAAAGGAATTCGTGCTACACGTACTGAATACTTTAGTTGAAGACACTTTAGTTGAAGGTCCGAGTATTCAGAGAGGGTCAATCTTGATGTTTGACAAACCTCACCTAACAATCTACCTCGACCAATAAGAAGCTGACAACGCCTTACCTGCTCTGATAAAAGCTGCTCTGAGACTGAAAAAGAGGTGTATCTCTACAGTGCACCTACTCATCAACGTTCAAATTTAAGTAGTCATTTTCCTTGTCGTTTTGACACGTATCTAGAACCTCTCCAACGGATCTATTCACAAATCGAACACTATAAATAGAGGAGAGTATTCATGCATAAAGACACTGGGAACCAAAGCTTTCAAAGCACAAACGATCTCTAGCAAGCTCACTGCATATCCAGCGAAGAACTTGAACTTAGAATTAGAATCTTCTTTAGTTCTTCTCTCTAAAGAATATTTGTTCCCCTTCTCTTATCTAAGCGAGCTAAATTGTACATCCTTAGCTTAGAAACCCCGAGGGAGTTCACATTTTATGAAACGTTCTTATTGTAACAACTTCCTCATAGTTGGAGAAGCTCAAACTCTTTAAGTTTGAAAACCCTGTAAAGTCACTACGACTATAAATAGAATATATGTCATGTGAACAGATCACTGAGACTTGCTCAATATAAATAATACAAGTTCTCCTGCTTGGGTCAGGACAGTGGACGTAGGACCCAACTTGTCCGAACCACTTTAAAAACTTGCTGTGTTGATTTACTGTTGCTTTGCTTAACTATTCATATTGCATAAAACTATATTTCATAAACTCAACATAAAATCAGTTTTCTAACCGAGACGTTTCATAGGGCCTACACTTCTACACACACACTCCAATACTGAACCACTGTTCAACTGACATAAGTGAGTAGAGCTGAACTCAGTAGAAAAAATCTCTGCCCACGCGATCTGAAAGTATATTTGGCTGTTTGACTCAGTTCAGTAGCACACTCTCAGCTAAAGCTGACTTTCGCGTTTGAGAAGAATTTGTATTCAGGTGTATTCACCCCCTCCCCCCTCTCCCCCCCATCTACACCTGAAGCACGTCTCAGGACCAACACTTGCTTCCGCTTTGCGTGGGCTAGCTGCCATGTAGAATGCGATACCTGCTGTCTCTTGTTGCCTCTGCTGTCTTAGTCTATTTGATGATTAAATTTGCTCTTTCTTTCTGTGGGCTGGCTGTCATCTACGATGCAATCTTTGCTAGTTTGTGATGATCATGAAGTGAACATGCTATTGCATGTTGTCTCTTGTTGCCTCTTGCTGACTGGGTCTATTTGATGATGATATTGGCTATTGATTTGTGTGGGCTTGCTGCCATATCTGATGTAGTTTAAATTTTTCATTATGTCTTTAAGTAAGAATATTGCCCTTGGATCTCTATGTTTCATGGCTAGTTGTCATGTCTCTAATGTCCTTTTTGGTGTTGTTGTATTGCTCTCTCCCGTACAATCTACTTAGATTGATTAACAAGCAACTATACAACTTCTAACCAAGTTGTATATCTTTACAAAAATTGGCCTTCATCAATCTGTTTTTTTTTCCTGCAGTCCATGCCCCAGACACTATCTTTCGACAACGATCGAACTACTCAGCTGCTTCTTTGATCTTACCTCGGGAGGGTCGGCCTTTCCCGCTGAACAAAAGGAGGAATTGTACTATGTTGTTTTTTTAGCAGTGGAGAGATCTTTTCTCTTCACCATAATGCTTTAGAAAATTTGAAATTGTAATGTGTTTAGTTTCGAACTTGTATTTTGTGGTTACTTAAGTTTAGGAAAAGGAGGAAGTTTGAAACTTTTTTTAACAGATTTGAAATTTCTGGCATCACGGGAGAATTTGGCTTGTCCGCTGTTGTACTGTGCTGCCATAATTTTATATTCTTCGGTCTTGTCATTTGCAGTTTATTATTCTCAGTTTCATTTGTCGTTTTTAACTGTACAACATATATCCAATTAACAAAACAAAATTAATTTTGTTTTTTTACTGTACAACATATATCCAATTGATATCTTCCATTTCGGCCTTATCATTTATTTATTATTGTACAACAAAAATGAATTTCAACATAATAATAATAAAGTGAAATATTAAATTTGAGATTAAATGGAAGAGAGAGAAATAATGGAGGAGAGAAAGAGATTAGCAACACACTTTAATTCTTGGTGCCACCACTATCCCACAATTAACAACATTCTTTAAAAACCGCGCCCAAATGAAAGTGGATTATATCTTTGGGACGGAGGAAGTAATGTTTTATAATGTGTATTATTTGACCTTTTGAGTGGTTGATTATTACTTTTTTTTAGAAATAAGACATTTATAATTGGACAATCAAAAAAGAAAAATGAGATACTACTAATAATGAGACGCATGGTCATTTGTTTAATCACACATACACATCATTATTGTATTTGGTAAACTCACTTTGTTAAAATAATTACCCAACATAACAAAATAATTGCATTAGACTAATTATTTCAGGCGGAAATAACTAAATACAGCGTTCCAAATATAGGTGGAGGGATATATAAGCAAGCAAATTGTTGTTACACAATGTATAAATAACAAATGGGAAATATCGTCCAATTTCGGATACGTTTGCAAGAGTTTATTTAGGACTTATTTCATTTTAATTCATATCGGCAATTTTTAAGTGTTTGCAAAATCTAATTTCTATATTGGCTTATCTAAAATTAAGCTTCTAAACAGTTTAATAAAGCGATTTTTCTTAAACAACCATTAAGATGTTTTTATGTTTAAAACGCCATAATTTTCTGAACTACAAAAAATATGTATTTTTATTTAATTCAAAAAATCTAATACTTTTACTTAAAAACAATTATTTTTAACTTTATGCAAAGGTAAATAAAAAGTGTAATACTTATAAAATCGTTAGTAAAAGTCTAATTTACAATATTTAATCACAAAATAACTCAGTGTAGATACGATTGGATCATCCTCAACATCTTATGGGGAGTTGAAGTAAAACAGTGCATAGATTATTGCACACGCCACTGAAGAATCTGTGATACTATAATGAAGAGTCATATATTTTCAGGTGAAATGGTGTTATTTAATTAATTATTACCAACTAAATTTGCTTAAGGCGAAAGCAATCGATAGTCTTTTATTTGTCCCTCATTTATGTAATAGAGTTGCTCACGATGTTGCAAACAATACCGATTAATGAGTTTGCTAGCTAAAGGTGTAGTTCCACATCATGTTAGATCGCCATGGATTTTCTGGTCCAAAAAAAATGTAAGGATCATTATGTATGTATTGGTAGATCATGTGTTAATATTATATTATTTATTTGATTTAAAAACATACATATCACCACTTAATTAGTGAGCAACGTAATTGTCCTCAAGATTTGGGCAAAAAAATTCCAAGTGATATTAGATTGACTCTTGCTATTTTTTCCCGCTTTTCTTTAAATTAAAAAGATATGAATTAGCAATCAAAATTTATTTGATTACTCGAATCGAATTGAATATCACAAATGTTAGATTGTTTTTTACATTTCTCCAGTTCTCGTATTGAACATCATTATAAAATATATGATTAGTTTTACAAAATGTGGTATTATTCTTTTTTACCCATTTTCCTATAACAAAAGTCAAATTTAGTCAATTCTTATATTTGCTACACAAAATACCCAATTTTACTTATACTACCCTAACTTTATTAAAAAGTTGACTGCCACCAATTATTTTCAAGTGTTTTCTGGAATTCGAGATGAATTCAGTCAAGAAACAAATAAATACACATAAATGTATATATAGTAACTAATCCCGCTCGTAAATAATAAATCCCGCTCGTGTCCCGCTCAATCCCGCTTGGCAACAGTAAGATCCGCTCGGGCTCAAATTCCGCTCGGCGTTTCCCGCTCGTGTCATGAGATTCAAGTGGGCGGCTAGTCCATCAACATGTGAAGATAATAAATACACACATAATTATTTTAGTTATTGATATATCACGTATACGAATCAATATTGATTTTCATTCATAGTAGATTTGGTCTTACGAGGCTAGTCCAGATTTAGGAGTGATATTTGCAGAAAGGTTGTCTACAACTAGATTGCCTCGTTGGAAGAATTGTTTCTTCGATGGAGGCCAACCGCGTAGACTTAACAATTTATGGCATCGTCAGGTAAAAATATTTAATTTAGAGTTGATTTATAATTTTTTAATTTAATGTTGTTTATATTATATATATATATATATATATATATTATATATTTAATTTAATGTTTTTTAATAATATTTTATTTAATGTAATTGCAGCATGTTGTCCGAGATGGTCTCACACCATCCGATACGGAGACACAAACTCCGAATTGACGTAGTATCAATGGAGACGATCGATTTCATATGTCCTACATTCCGACTGAGAATCCGTTACAGCCAACGATCATAGGGGATCATGGAGAATGAGAGCTATACCGATTCAGACAGCAGACACATCGTCCATCCAGTTCTAGAGGAACTGGACTAAGGCAACGCCGTTCCACTGAAGGTGGTAAGTGGGTCCGAATGGAGGCGAGACCGAGGGAGCCCGGTCACCAGCAATTCTTGACCGTCGAAGACGTCCGAACAGTTGTGAGGGAAAAACACCGGACCCTACGGCAGGAAATAGTTCACGACGTTAAGAACCTATTTCGGTCAGTGTTTGGTCGATCTAGCAGCCGAGGCTTGGCTTCTACGTCCTCTCACGTGGGAAGTAGCCGTCCGAACCGTACACCGCACGACCTTGTGAGGAGTGAATCGATGTCGATGGGGCACCATTGTGATCGGGATGTTTGTGAGGAGATGGGGGATAACTCTCCCCGGGCTGAGGACATAGCCGACTCGGTGTACCGTCCCGAGATTATGGAGATGGGGGATTACTCCTCCCGAGTTGAGGACAGAGCCGACTCGATGTACCGCCCTAAGGTTATGGAGATGGGGGATAACTCCCTCAAGTTGAGGACAGAGCCGACTCAATGTACCATCCTAAGGTTATGGAGATGGATGAGTCGAATAATGAAGACGAGCAACCGGTCATTCCACCGACGTAGGGTCGACATACCGTGTACGAGCATGGATGTTATGCTCCGGAGTCGGTCTGGAGCATGTTTGACTTGTTAGGATTTTGTATACTGGAAGCAGTTTTTTATGCTTGTATACAATGTGTTTTTGTCCTTACTACTATTTTATTCTCCTATCTGATAAACATATATATTTGCACATGTAATCATTTATCTTGTATAAAAGTTAGATTTGTGTAGTGTGTCGGGACAAAGTGGTTTGTCTTGACTGCTTGTCTTTACTGGTACACTTAAGGTGGTGTATTGATGGATCACAGTGAGATGTGTTCTCCTGACTGACCTTAGTGGAGAATCAAGATCTCGGTGAGATAACTGGTCTTAAGCTTGGCAAGAATTCAGCTGAGTGCATTTGACTATCTAACACTTTGACCTATTATGGTGAACGTCATCGAGACCAGATCTACCTATCTTGGGTGCTAGTAGTCATTTGTGGATCAGGCTGGTTGTCTGTATCTTGCAACCGTATCCTAGTCAAAAGGGTTGATAATATCCCCTGAAGAACTCGTAAGGATTAGCACACTAAACACGACTGGTTGATTAAGTTCAGTTGTGTTAATAAGGTTGATTGGTACTACTCACGAATATATTAAGATGTTAATTAATTTAAGTTGTCAGTGGGCTTAATTAATTAACGAATATTTCTATCTTAAATACGAGGATCGATTAAGTCTAAAATACAAGCCCATGCTCAAGTTGGGATAAAGGGTTAAGTCAACACGGATTCTCTAGTGGAATGAATCTGTGTTTATTAATTAATTTTGCTCTGGGCTGAGCATAGATAATTAATTAATTTGAGGCTCGACTTTATTTCTTGTATTAGATCCCTGATCTGGCCCAATTAGCTGCCTAGTTATTTATTATCTCTCAGAAATCATTATTAAGAGATTAATGTATTTTGCATTATTTAATAATATTATTTATCATGAATTAATTGGCTGAGCCAATTAATTGATGAATAGTTGTAGCCCAATAGATTAATTTATTATATTATGGGCTTATTATGTGGAAGCTCATTAGGAATATAATTAAATTAATGAACTACAAATATTAATATAATATTAGTTTTTTGAAGCCTATATATATTGTTGGATATGAGTCAGTAGATTGATACTCAACTGTTCTAGGGTTAAAAGAAATTGGGGGAAATCATAGTAGTACTATGGAATTGAAGATCCCAAAACCGAGCCGATATCCGTAGATTAGTGTGTCGATAGGATTAGGCGATGTATAGGTTAGACTTGATGTTATGTTTATTGTTTTTGTCTAAGTCACATGCGGGGTAGTTGTTGAACCGATCTTCTCGAAGATACTTTTCGAACCCCATGTCATCAGTGTAATCGCTTGCGTTCTTCGTCAGAAGCTGAATGCTAAACTCAGTTGGAGACAGCGCATCAGCTTACCCGATCTCAGTAGAAGACATTATCAGCTGATGGTCATCAGCGGAAGAACCTATGCAAGCACAATACCTTCGCAGTCGACCAACTGACTATCAGAAGCTCACTTCATCAGTCAGACGACTCAGCCGAAGAAGACAGAGACGTATTCAGTCTACGGTACCCGACAAAAAGCGACCCTGCACCTGAAGTCTTTTCGAATAGTTCAGCAGAAGACATACGAGGTTGTTTGAACGGTCAACTCTGACACTCTCACCAACTACAAACCTCGACCAATGAGAAGCCGACAACGCTTACCTACTCTACAGTAAAGCTGCTCTCATGAACAGTGCATTAACTGCCCTGCTGCAACTAGCTCGAATTTATGGCCGTTTTCTTTGGAGGCTTGTGACACGTGGCATCGTCGTCTCCAACGGACATATGCCACAACTCACAACTATAAATAGAGAAGGATTTGAAGATTTCAAAACACAGAGGATTATACGCGAAATCAAGGGAAAGCATTCAAGCTCACAACGCTCTAGAACCTTCAAGCTTATCCAGAGACGAACTAGTTTTCATAGAACACTTCTTGTAGTTCATCTCTCTAGAGCTCTTTGATCCCTTTCTTCTCTAAACTAAGCTCATTGCTAGATTCATAGCTTAGATTCGAAGGAGTTCACATTTAGTGAATCGTTCTTGTTGTAAGAACTCCTTCTCAGTTGGAGAATATTCCCTCCCTTCTAAACTTAGGTTTGGATTGTAAAAGTCGCTAAGGACTATAACTTAGAAGGATCTGTCCTGCGTACAGTTTCCTTGCTTTGAGACTTGCTCGATTAATCAACAAGTTTCTCTCCGCTGAGTTCGGGACCGTGGACGTAGGATGCGTTATCCGAACCACGTTAAAAATCGCTTGTGTTATTTACTTGTTTTATCGCATTGCATTTAACCCAGATTTTAAATCATCGGCTTGCATAAAACGTATCTTAAAAAGCACGGCCCAAAAGACTTTACATTGCGAAAACACGTTTTCAAAAGAGACGACTCCGGGCCTAACACTTATCCGCACTACGGTCTCCGACCGGAGTTTCATAATGCCGACGTCGGTCGGTAGAAGAGCTCGAAGCCGACTCACTTTGACCCCAGTGATCGAAGGCTTATTTGGCACCTGTTCATCGGTTTGCAAACATCGGCTTCGGTGACCTTCACCGAGAAAAAGAAACAGATCTCAGGTGTATTCACCCCCCCTCTACACCTAACTTTTCGTCTCCGGACCAACAATTGGTATCAGGCGCACGGTGTTCAACCGATCGCCGGTTACGTAATCGTGGTCCTCTCGACCCGATCCCGAAAACGTTTTCTCCGCACAAGCATCTCTTCATCTCATCCCTATACTCGTTGCAACATGTCTGATATGTCAGGTATTCGGATGGTGCCGATGTTCTCCGTTGAAAATTATACGGTTTGGTGCGTGCGTATGGAGGCACATCTTACGTCACTCCACGACAGGATGGCGGATGTCCTTGAAACAGGACCCATAATCCCCATGATCGACAGCGTCATATTTGCTGCTGGAGAAGGCGTAGGAGCACAGACAGGTGCAAAGATTCCCAAAGACAAATCTCGCCTTCACACTCGAAGAGAAAAAGCCGCACAATCTAGGCCGAGTGGCACGAAATGCTATACTGACTACGCTCAGTGACTCACACCTCGGCAGAGTGCAAGATTGTAAAACAGCAAATGAGCTATGGGATGCTCTTGCTGTACTGAGCCAGGGAACCCTCAGATTAAGGAGAACAAGCTCGAACTAGAGCTTCAGAAGTTCGACGCCCTTACTATGGAGCCAAATGAGACGATTGACGAGCTCGGTGTTAGATTCACAAACCAAGTCAACGTCATCAATGGGTGCGGGAGGATGTTCACCAATAAAGAGATGAACACCAAGATCTTAAGAGCGTTACCTCGGCGTAAGTGGCTTCCATTTGCTACTTATCTAAGACGTTCGATCTAAATTCTCTAACTCCCGATGTTATCTTTTGGGAACTAAAAACGGAGGAATTTGAGCATAGCCTACCCCGGAGATGCTCCGGTGCTCCAGGTGACACCCACATTGATCATGCCTTCAAGGCAACTGTCAGCAAAATTGGAAACAAAAATACTTCATCGAGCAAGGCAGTAGCAGCTGAAACAAAGTCATCTGAAATATCTGCTTTGTTGATCAGCTCGCGCTGATGGCTCTCAAATATCAAAGAGAAAAGGAGAGAGTCGGGAAGGCGAAGAAGTATCACGAGATTCACCCTCGGGTAAGAAAGATTATCAAAAAAGGGAAGAATCTAATTCTACACTCGAATGCGGGAAAACAGAGCATGAAGCTGCTAGTCCTTCAAAGGACTCGGTCGGAAAAAGCAAGAGCGAAGCAAAGTCTCTACATGCTATAACCGCAAAAAGGAGGGACATTATCGCACGATCGTCCCGAACTCTCGGTGCTCAAAGAGCGAACGGCGAGCCAAAAAGAGAAAAATTCGCCAAACAAAGGCGAGCCTACATAGCCGGAGAGATATCCGACAACTCAATTGAAGAGGATACTTTCATGTATTCCTCGAAGACGAAGCCGCATTCGTCGCAGTTGAGGAAACAAATACAAGTCCCGAAGAGTCGGCCGAATACTTGCTTGATGGCGGGAGAGAAGAGACCGAGGTAAACTCTAAACCTAAAACAACCTCTTCTTCACATAGCACACACGATACATGTTGCGTCACGAGATGATCCTCTAGGCGTTGTGCAAGCGTATGATGAACTACTAGAGGAGCGGATTCAACGAGCGAGAGTTCGTAGAAACGATTCGGGAACTTGAACAGGTAAAGGCTGAAAATCGAGACTTTCTTCGATTGTCGGGTCTCTACTGCGAGTCAGTGGATCTAGTGGCGAGACTCAAGGAAGAGATTAAATCTCTTATGACTAAGTCTCGGCTTCAAGAGACTCGAGATCTCGGTTCCGACCAAGGACAATTCGAGAAAGAGACCGAAATAGCTCAACTCGGTCGAAGCTCTCGGACGTACGGAAGGATTATGATTCACTCGGAAGAAGTGACGAAGTCCGGAGAGGGACGATGGTCGAACAGTACCTTGGAGCTAAGGAGAAGTTGGAAAATATGCTCGAGCACAACGGCCAACCTGCGTGAAGGAAGGCCTTGGCTACAAACATGAAGCTTCCACTTCCAAGAGCTCGGACTTGCGGATCGATAGGCTCGTCGGAGGGAAAGTACAAGCTGCTTTGTCACTCCACCTCGGGCGAAGAACAAACAGAAAATTATTGCACCTCGGTCGAGCAACCGGAAGAAGCGGTGACCAATGGTTCCAGCCCGAGGACACCACGATCAAACTCGGGGGGGAACCAAGAAGGTCAAATGGGCGAAACGAGTATAGAGAACCACCGTGTATGAGCATCCGGCTCGGTGCGGTTCATACTACTATGAGCCCGGGGTCGGGAGAAGCGCTAAGACTCGAAAGAAGAAAGCTCCCGAACCCAAAGTCAACAAGAAGTCAATATCTCCAAGTCCTAAAGAGAGAGAAGGCGACAAGGTTCGGAAAAGAAGAAGTCTCGAGACTTCTAAGGTTCCTAGGCGAGATCCGGGTTCCGAAATCACCCACTAACCTTGTAAGGACCCAACCGAACCAAAGGGTACCTAAAAATGTTTCGTTTTGCGGGTGCATAAGGACCCTTGGATAGTGGACGGCGGCTGCTCGAGACACATGACACATCGAAGAGCTCGCCGACCAACTACGTACAAGAAGATGGTCCCGAGGTGAGTTTGGTGACAACTCCAAAGGCTACACAAGGGGATATGGAACACCGAACATTGGGGCCGCCTCAATTCCAAGAGTAACATATGTTGAAGGACTTCAACCTAATCTCCTTTACGTCGATCAATTACGTGATAATCTTAACGAGTTATCTTTGACGCTGGTTTTACGTGATGTTGTTGACAAATCTACGGGGAAAAACGGTGTTGTCGTGCTCGCGGAAGAAGAACATCTATGTTGCAAACCGGAAAACCGCAGAACACGAGGCTTGCTTGCTTGCACGACTAAATCAAGTGACAAGTCGGTGGCTATGGCACAAGAGACTCGGCCACTCTGAACTTCAAGACTATGAACAAGCTCGAAAAGAACTCTAAAGTCGGAGGAGCGCCCAAGGAATCTTTTATCAAAGATAGAAATTGTGAAGCATGCACGAAGGGAAAGCGAGACAAAGAAGAGCAATCCACCTATTCCTTCACCTTCCACCGATGGAATCCTTGGCACTCCACATGGATCTTTTCGGGCGTCTCTCCAGTGACTATAAGAGGCAAGAAGTATGCCCTAGTCGTCATAGACGACTACTCGAGATATACTTGGGTCATCTTCATCGCCAATAAGTCTGATGTTCAGACTGAGCTGCCTAATCTACTGAAAAAGCTCAGTGTGGAAAAGGACATCAAGATACAGAGGATATGCTCAGACAGAGGAACAGAGTTTCTAAACTCAGTAGTTAAAGAGTACTGCGATAAAGAGGGAATTCAACACGAGACATCAGCTGCACGCACCCCTCAGCAGAACGGACTTGCTGAACGAAAGAACAGAACACTCAAAGAAGCAGCAAGAACGCTCCTAGCAGACTCTGGACTACCCTAAAAGTTTTGGGCAGATGCTACTGACACAGCCTGCTACACTCAGAATCGCTCACTGCTTACAATGCAACACATGAAGACGCCTTACGAACTGTGGAAAGGGAGAATTCCTTCTATTTCTCATTTCCATATTTTTGGGTCATTTCTTGCTTTATCCACAATAATGAGAAAGATCGGTTGAAAGTCTTTGACGAAGAAATCTGATCAAGGAGTATTCTTAGGATACTCTCGGGTCAACAAAGCATTCGAGTCTTTAACTATCGGACTCTTTGCGTGGAGGAAAGCCCTCATGTTGTTTTTGATGAGTTTGTTGCGAGAACGGGGAAAGATACTGAGCCAAACATCGAAGATGTCAGCGGCAAGCTACGGGATCTCGGATCGAATGATAAAGGCGAGAAGATCCGGCATTGTTGGGATGATGAGTCGGACGATGATGAAATTCGGACTCGATCAACAAGCAATGTAGGCGGACCCTGGTTGATTCTCCGAGCGTGAATCAACAACGGTAACAACGGTCGATGAGGAAGCCCCCGTGGTAACCGAGACCTCTACCGAGAATATAAACTCGGGGGAACGTTAAATGTTCCCGAGCTAAATGCCCCGAACTCGGAAACTCGGTAGATCCTAATCTTCTTCTTGAATTGCTTCGATCGCGAACGATTACTCTTCGAAATGCCTAACACCATCTCCACCTTCTGATAAAGGTGATAATGATGATCAAGATGAGGAGATGGATGGAAAACCCAAGGAAGCAGACCAGGGAGAATCTGCAGAGGGACAAACTCCCCAAGAGAAGAGCCCAACACCACCCATAGTCACATCAGGTGAGGCTACAACTGCTCCAAGGACGGTAGGGAGTAGTTGATCTCGTTCTCGAGCGAGAGGCTCGGAACCGGCTCTTATCGAGTACAACCCATCGATTCCGTGTCCTCATGTTGCGTCAACAGGGCTATCAAACGCCAAGGTGAGAAAAATCGACTCCTAGCCAAAGATGTTCATATCAAATGGGAGAAGTACACCAAGGCTCAGAACGAAGCTCTAAGTAAGTTGGCCGCCGACATCTCAATTCCTAAAGAGGCTTCTCAGCCAGATTTCAAGGAGATAGTTGAGCAGGCCCTAAGTGCTCAAAAGGCCGATTTAACAGCATAGAGTCAGCAGCTGCTTGCCGCTCAGCATAAAACTTTCTCGGAGCAGCTGACTCAGGCCATGAAAACAGTTCAAGGCTTCATAGATGAGAGAAACAAGATAGCAACCATTTCTCTTCAAACAGCCATCAAGCAACAGTCGAGGCCTTAAAAGCCATTCGTAAAGAAATAACGTAATCAAATGATCAAGCTCTGCTGAAACTCCGTCGAGTCGGCCGCTCGATTGAAGAAATCTAGAGGCGATCGGGAGAAAGACTGGGAAAACTACTGCAACTTGGTCAGTGATTTTGATGACACAGTTACCCAGATCAAAGATTCTGTGCACAATCTGGAGCAGGACGTAAAAGCTATCCGCACCTCCCTGGCAAATATTGCTGATGCCAAAAAGGGGGAAGATATTGTGAAAGATGAACCTGATACGGATACAGCTGACGTCCAGATTCTTGAGGGACAGGCTCAGGAGGCAGGACCCTCCTCAGCAGCAGAGCCCTTAGCCGCAGAGATTCAGGGGGAACAGGCTCCAGAGGCAGGACCATCTACTCAGAAAGGTACATTTACTGAGGTCCTTCTCCTTGATTTCCCACTACAAGCCACCCCCATCTCTTCTTCAGTTGCACACATAGATGAAATCGCTCAATTCCTTGAAGAGCCAGCTGAAGAAGAAGAGTCTCAACAGCTGCCGCAGAGGTCGGGGAAGGAAATCGCTACTGAATCCACTACTCCTTCCTCCCCGGTCAAGAAGTTTAAATCAAAAGCGGAGCAAGAGGCATTCGACCTCAGAATAGCCCAAGAGCTGCAAGACAAGCTGGACCAGGAGCGTCAGCTAGAGGAGGCAGCTGAAGCAGCGAAAAAGCCTAAGAGCAAAGCTATCAGGGGCAAAGGAAAGAGAAAGGTCATTAATACAGTCGAAGAGCAAAAGAAGAAAGCTCAAGAAGATTTTGCTAAGGCTCTTCCGACTGAAATCAAAGCTACTGCTCAGAGTATTCCCATATCTACTCTTACACCTGAGCAGATAGCAGAAGAACAAGCGACCTGGGAGGTGACGCTGCAAGGACTGAGTCTCAGACGAGGAGACACTAGAGCAGCCGCTCTCCGTGAGAAGAAAAGGATGGCTGACCTAGCAAGAATGAAAAGCCTATCTGATAAGCCAGCGGCCGATCCGAGAAAACAGATACCCAGAGGATCGAGGAACAGGAGGACTACTATCAGAACTCCTCGTATGAAACTGATTCCTGCACCTCATGTGGACAAATGGGTACCTGCTGATCTGAATGATCAATGGGAGACTCTCAAAGAAATGTTTGTTAAAAATCTGTATGTATGGGGCTTCTATCCGAAAGACATTCCGGCTGATCAACTGTTCGAAGAGTGCTTTAATGAAGTTTTTCCAGAACTCGGAGAACGGTTCTTGCCTATCATGAAAGAACCGAACATTCTCGTGAAAGCAACTCGCATTCGAAGATATCCTCCTCCCATGGCTTGCTAAAGGCATTATCATCACAAAGTCTATCGAAGAAGAAATCGAATCTGCGGCACTATCGGCATGAGTTACATCCGCATAGACCGGAAGATCAAGAGGAAATCCGGGTTTTGCGCAAAAGGATTTATAAATTTTCTGCTGGACCCTCCGGTGATCGCTCGGCGGATTTCAAGAAGAAGACTCGGAGCTTCAAACGACGCCAGTGATGATTTCTCCTCTTTGTTTTTGATAATTCTTTGTAATAGCATAGGAACCTTGTACTTTGACGATCTATCTATAAGAGTTCCTATCGCTTGCTAGACAATCGCTCATTGTCTTTAAGCTTTTTAGTGTCATGTTTTCACGACTGATCACCAAGTGATCTGACACACACTCACATCAGTTTCTCTGATCTTGCCTTTCTCTCACCTGCTGAAGTTCATTTACTCTTATCGGTTTTTCCTCGGATGCTTTAAGGGGGAAATTGTTGTCGATAGGACGATATCTTTGATAGATGTTAGAGTATAGAGGTTTTGGCATCATCAATTAGGGGAAATTATTGGATATGAGTCAGTAGATTGATACTCAACTGTTCTAGGGTTAAAAGAAATTGGGGGAAATCATAGTAGTACTATGGAATTGAAGATCCCAAAACCGAGCTGATATCCGTAGATTAGTGTGTCGATAGGATTAGCTGATGTATAGGTTAGACTTGATGTTATGTTTATTGTTTTTGTCTAAGTCCTGTACGGGGTAGTTGTTGAACTGATCTTCTGCTGAAGATACTTTTCAGAACCCCATGTCATCAGTGTAATCGCTTGCGTTCTTCGTTAGAAGCTGAATGCTAAACTCAGTTGGAGACAGCGCATCAGCTTACCCGATCTCAGTAGAAGACATTATCAGCTGATGGTCATCAGCGGAAGAACCTATGCAAGCACAATACCTTCGCAGTCGACCAACTGACTATCAGAAGCTCACTTCATCAGTCAGACGACTCAGCCGAAGAAGACAGAGACGTATTCAGTCTACTGTACCCGACAAAAAGCGACCCTGCACCTGAAGTCTTTTCGAATAGTTCGGCGAAGACATACGAGGTTGTTTGAACGGTCAACTCGGCACTCTCACCAACTACAAACCTCGACCAATGAGAAGCCGACAACGCTTACCTACTCTACAGTAAAGCTGCTCTCATGAGCAGTGCATTAACTGCCCTGCTGCAACTAGCTCGAATTTATGGCCGTTTTCTTTGGAGGCTTGTGACACGTGGCATCGTCGTCTCCAACGGACATATGCCACAACTCACAGCTATAAATAGAGAAGGATTTGAAGATTTCAAAACACAGAGGATTATACGCGAAATCAAGGGAAAGCATTCAAGCTCACAACGCTCTAGAACCTTCAAGCTTATCCAGAGACGAACTAGTTTTCATAGAACACTTCTTGTAGTTCATCTCTCTAGAGCTCTTTGATCCCTTTCTTCTCTAAACTAAGCTCATTGCTAGATTCATAGCTTAGATTCGAAGGAGTTCACATTTAGTGAATCGTTCTTGTTGTAAGAACTCCTTCTCAGTTGGAGAATATTCCCTCCCTTCTAAACTTAGGTTTGGATTGTAAAAGTCGCTAAGGACTATAACTTAGAAGGATGCGTCTCGCGTACGGTTTCCTTCTTTGAGACTTGCTCGATTAATCAACAAGTTTCTCCTGCCGAGTTCGGGACCGTGGACGTAGGATGCGTTATCCGAACCACGTTAAAAATCGCTTGTGTTATTTACTGTTTTATCGCATTGCATTTAACCCAATTTTTAATCATCCGGCTTGATAAAACGTTTCTTAAAAAGCGCACCACCAAAAGACTTTACATTGCGAAAACACGTTTTCAAAAGAGACGACTCCGGGCCTAACACTTATCCGCACTACAGTCTCCGACTGAGTTTCGTAATACTGACGTCAGTCAGTAGAAGAGCTCAGAAGCGACTCACTTTGACCCCAGTGATCGAAGGCTTATTTGGCACTGTTCATCAGTTGCAAACATCAGCTTCAGCTGACCTTCACTTAGAAAAAGAAACAGAGCTCAGGTGTATTCACCCCCCCTCTACACCTGACTTTTCGTCTCCGGACCAACATATATTAATATTCAGTTTCTAAAGAGAACACATACATTCATATTTCGAACGCATACGCGCGGTTGAGAAAGAGAGATAATATCATTTTTCTTCAGTTCTCTGACCACACTGAGGAAGAAAAGGGCCGGGATACAGATCAGAAGATCTGAAATACGAGCATTAATAAAAGCTGCAAGAACATATGTGGAGGAAGGTAATCAATTCTTTCATTCTATCCCATCATGACTATTATGACCCTATTTACGGAGAGTGTCCGCCTCGTCAGAGCTGGTCATACAGTGCACAACCCACACACCCACTTCCTTTCGACGGTGGCAATTGGCGTCAATATTATGTTCCCGATCAAGAGCAGCCTTCAGCACACCCGTCGAGGTTGGTGTATCGTCTGCCAATCCTATACGGATCGAGCCCACCCTGTCTATTGACCACAATTGGCTTGATATATTTTTCGTTGATTCAGTTTATCAGGTACCGTATAATTTATATATTTAATTTAATTATTTAATTATATATTTTTTAAATTTAGTTAATTTAATTTTAGGCATTGATGACTCCACATGTTAGCCCCCTCGGAGCCCCAATGATGAGCGCTCCTATAGTCGTTGAAAATTATCGGCAACATTGGGCGTCTGGACTATGGTGTTTCATGTATACTGCGAATTATGTTGTCCCACATACACTTTTCGACGAGCTCGAGAATCCTCGTAAGGAGTTGGAGCACGAGACCATAGATTTATATATGGGAGCGTTGAGGAGGATGAAGAATCTCGGGGGTATCGATGTGTTGGCTACGCCCTACTATCATCAGACCGTGATAGTCGATTCGGCATTCTTTGTAAGTAATAATAATTTTTCTATTTATTTAATTTAATAATTACTAAGATTTTTTCCATTTATTTAATAGAACGTGATCTGCTGAAATTGGAAGAAATGCATTCCGAAGCCGGATAATGACTGCAGATGTGGACTTAAATTATCGGCATTTCTCGATGCCGAACAAAAGCCTGATGTAGAATATTGTCGGTGCAAACTTGACCGTCGATGCGCAAAAGTGGTATACTTCCAAATACGTAAGTATTTATATTAATTTCGCTTAGTGGTTTATTTATATATTACAAATTATTCATATTAAGTATTTTTATTATTTTTGAAGTTGTTACTGCCATGTCTCTGCTTCAATCACTGGGTCACTGTTTAGATCAACCTTTGTCATTGGAGGATTGAATTTTATGATTCTCTTGACCACAAAGGCGATGATTTTACCCGAATGCGTAGGATAAGACAGTTGAGACCTCTGGTGAAGCTGATTGGTCCTTATCTGCAGTACGGCTCCTATTGAGACTATAATGAATTCGGGTATCAGGATCCCCAAGATCGGTCGCCCACTGTGCAGATAATGCCCCCTGAGAAATAATTGGTTCAGCACGACTCGTGGAGTCGTGGACCGATGGCGTGTATGGTAGTGGAGCGATTCATTACCACTTACCCCAAAGTCGAGTGGGGCAGTAACCTCAGCAATATAAGCATTTATCCTCGATTGATGGCTCTGAGGACACACATCCAGGTTTATGATTTTGTTATTTGTATTTGATTGACATATTTCATTTGGATTTATGACTTTTGATTTTGTTTTACGGTATTTCGAATTTCTGTTTTTCGATATTTTCGAATTATAACATGATTACAAGGGAACATAATTACGAAATCATAGATTACTTTGACAATTACAAATCAAGAGCAATTATGTCATATTAAAATGCTTCTGACTCTAGTGAGTCGGGCACATCCGTTCTCGGACACTTCCTCCTGGTATGACCAACCAAACCACATATGCTGTATTTTTTCGGACCACGTGTTCTCCCACTAGATGTACTTGCTTCGGCACCTGAGGACTGTCTACTATTCTTCGGTCTCCCTGCTTGCCGTGTAATTAATAGCGATAACACAACCATTGAGACCACATTAGCTCTGCAGCAATTGTGAGCGCATTATCTCCGTTCACGGACACAACTATGAAGCGATGTGAACGGTCCTTTGACGGAGCTAACTTTAGCTCTACAGCAATTGTGAGCGCATTATCTCATGCCATGGCTTTTGCTCGATGTTGGTCACACCACTATTCCACCATGTGACCTATTGCCTCGATCATAGAGCATATTGGCAGTCGTCGTGCTGTGAGCAGCCGTGAGTTGATGGATTCAACTATGTTTGAGGTCAACTGTGTGTACCGGTGAACGGAAGACTTTGATCTAGCCCACTTTTTCAGTCCGACATCCATTAACTTCTCGTATGCCTCACGATAGGCTTGGCGAATCCCTTCCATCGCATGATCAAAATCATACGTCGTATATGCATAGGCAGCATCATGATAGTAACAAGTACCATGGGCTGCTTCCGGATAAACAACCTCTATCACGTTAGCTATGCTCTAGTGTTGATCGGAGATGATCATTAAATGCCTTGGCGTCGTATATGTTTCACTCAGTCAGGATATGAACCACGTCTAAGATTAATCGTTCTCAATTGGACCTACACCGAAGGCTAGTGGAAATATTTGGTCGTTGCCATCAATTGTAGCAGCCACAAATAACACGCCTTTATTCCTTCCTTTCAAGTGAGTCGCGTCGACCACAATCAAATCTCAGAGGTTAAATACCCACGTACCACGGGAAACATTAAAAAAAATAAATAATTGTTGGAAATGACCTTCTGAATCGACTTCGAGATTAGTCATTGTACCTAGATTCGTTGTTTTCAGTATGTAGAGGTAACGAGGAAGCATCTTGAACGAATCTGAGTATCCATAAAAAATCATCGCCACAACACAATTGCGTACTCGTAGAGCTACACTCTAGTTTGCTTGGAAGTCGAATTCTGCCTAGATAGTTGCCATAAATTCTTTCGGTTTTAACACGGATTTTTGACGGCGCATTCGCCGAGCAACATAAGCAGCGAGCGCCTTTGCACGCATCCTTCTTGGACAAGTTTGCGAAAAACCTCGATTACATGTGTGTTCGGCATGCAAGCAGTTTACAATCCACAACACATCCATGCGAAACGATACCCGTAGAAAAAATGGGCAATCACGACTCCGTCTGCATTTATACTCAACCCGACCAGGGTCAGAACGAGCCACTCTAAAATCGAGACCTTGTTCCATGTGCCTAAGTGCAACAGCAGCAAATAAATCCTCCTTCTCCCAAAATGTCGCCCCTTTAAGGAGTGAATAGTCCACAACGTGATCCAGATCTTGAACCATAGGTGAGTCGGATGCATCGAGAGGAACAAGTGGAAGTAAACCATCACTTACTTCTTCGCCGCGACCATATATTATTTCGTCGCTTGGAGGGTAACGGTTTTCCGGAATGAGCATAGATATCAGTTGATTCACACCACCTTCTCGTCAGATCCATACCGCGAAGTCGCCGAACGTATATTCATTCTATGTACCAGACACCTCATCGTATTCTTCGGCAGATGAACTATCCAAATTATTTTCTTCGTCACTATCGGACACAACAAGTGTATCCTCTTCGCGAACAAAACTTTCCTGTTCGCGAACATTCTCAGCCCGATTGCTACCACCCGCTTGCTCTTGAAAATTGAATCTTGAACCAAATTGTTCAACAACATCGGGTGTACGATAAGATTGAACATTGGACTGCACAAGAAATAAAGTCGGCTCGATTTGTGTAGTACAAAGACGAACTAGGTCCATATCGATCGCGAGAATGGACCTAAGCGTAATACCATGATGAGAAACGTAGGTGTAATAAATTTTATAATTTGACGAAAGTGAAAAAGATTAAGATTGTATTGAATAAATTATCGTAAAATCGAGATAGAAATATTGTTCCCAAGAATGCAGACAACTCTAACTTCACCGCCAACATACTCAGACAAATTGTAAAATTGCCCGTTAAAATGAACAATAATACTATACCAACTTTCCATTTTTCTTTTCTGGAGTGTGGAGGCAAAATTCTACAGAATGATTTTGTAATTGAAAATGAAATGAAAGAGGATAGAGTGTGTTCGATTTTGGACTTCAATCACGGGTATTAATAGAGAAAATTTCATGATAGGTCGATTCCCACCGTATAATTTGCTGATAAAGTGGAGCGGGACTAGGAATGGAACGACCGGCACTTGACAGTACCGAGCGGGACTCTGTGAGTGAGATTCTGCTCCCCCTACCAAGTCAAAAAAGTCAAGCGGGACTTGGCAGACCGAGTGGGATTTTCCGAGCGGAATTCTGCTCCCCTTCCAAGTCAAAAAGTCGACCAGGACTTGGCAGACCGAGCGAGATTTCCTGAGCAGGATTCTGCTCCCTGCCATTAAAAAATCGAGCGGGACTTGGGTAGGCCGAGCTGGACGTCACGAGCGGGATTTTGTATTGAAGAGAGCAGAATTTGGCCGCGCGAGCAGGACGCGAGCGAGACATGAGCGGGACACGCGCGAATTTTTGTGTTATGCTTCAGATCCCCGATTCTAATTATTTACGTACGAACGAAGCAAAATAACGAACTTGCAGGCTGACAAGTTTGAAAAGTAGGGATTTTTAAGGAAAAAGGGGGTATTTTTTGTACCAAATATAAGAATTGAGTAAATTTGACTTTTGTAATATTTGGGTATTTAGGAAATTGCCCCTTACAAAATTATGTAGAACCACCAAAATCAAAATTCATGCCATGATAAGGTACATAAACTTAATTGCTCATTTATTAAACATTATGGCCAAATTTCCTTAAAATCAGTAGAAAATTTTCTGGCAAATAAATTAGAAAAAATTTCATGCTGCAAAGAAGAGTGTCATTTGAGGAAAAGGAAGGAGAAACCTGTAAGAAATTTAAAAATGGCTAAGATAACCAACTTTCCTCTTATATCCTCTTATATCTTATGGCTAAGATAAAATAAATTGGTTTGATGACTCATTATTATCCTCTTATATTTGCTAAACAAGATAACCAACTTTCCTTGTACTACTCTCACTTTTTCAAAAAGTAGACTGTCTCCAATAATCTTCAGGTATTTTCCCAAAACTGAGACAAATTAAAATAGAAAACAAACCAAAAATCAACGCAAGTGTAATTTTCGCACAAATTCCCGCTCTTAAAATGGAATCCCGCTCGAGCTCACTTGTGTCACGCTCAACAACGACTCAATTAAACGTGGCTTAAAGTCCCGCTTGTTAGAAATCCCGCTCGGCCCATGTCGCTTCGCACGTTTAGCAAAGTCCCGCTCATCGAGCGGGACTGAACGAGACTTTAACCAAACTTGGATTTGAATATTTAGATCTTCACTTTCGGTCATTCCTTCCCTTCGCCTCCGAGAACTAAAATCCCACTCCTGGCCTCCGAGTACTATTTTCGTTTATTTTCGTGCAAATTATATGTTTTTCTAATGAATTTCGGAGCATGTTTTATTTTTTGTATTGGACCATAAATTTTATAAAATTTGAGTATGAATTATGATATTAAAGTATTGGAGCATGAATTATACAAATTTCGAAGATGAATTATTGTTATTTTTTAAGCATGTATTATGATTTAAATAGCTCACGTTTTTCGTCGAAATCATGACTTTACGGCCTTAATTTTTCGTCTAGAATTTAACATGAAGTATTTTTTGTTTGAGTTTATGTTGAAAACAACGAATTTAACCCTTTTTTCAAAAAAACCGACGAACTTAAGATCAAGTCTCGCTTGGCGAGCGGGACTCCCTTACAAGCTAGCGGGATTTGATCTTGGGCGAGCAAGATTTGATTAAGTCACTGGAGTTTCGATTTCTTCATACACAGAATCAAATCCCACTCGACAAGCGGGTTTTCCCTTTGTATTGTGCGAGATTTGCTTCTGTGCCAGCGAGGTTTAAATTTTTTTTATTTTTCTTTTTGACTTCCCCTTTCCGGTGCAACATAGGTATAAAAGAATCAGTATCCTCGATACGGTTCCGAGACTTTAAATTGAATAAAAGACTAAGATTTTTGAGACAATTAAGAAAGTTTTAGAAGCAGTCGAAGATGACAAATTAGTCGAAGAATTTAAGAATGGTTGCTTTTGTGAGTTTTTCGAATGGAGGGCGGGTAGAAATGTGGCTATGTCTCTTCACATATTGATGTGTCATGAGATCTAGCCCGTCGGAGAGAACTATACCGCGATAAAGTTTTGCTTATTCGAGTTTAATTTCTAAGTTTCCTATTTTGATTATGCCCTTGTGACGGGTTTTACATTCGGAAGGAGCAATTTTAATCCAAACGGTACGTACGACCCTCGTCACTCAATTGTGTACGCTAGTCTACAGGGACCGAAGGTATTGATGGATAGAGATTTGCTAACAAAGTTAGAAACTGGAGCTTTGGGGTTGGATGAGTTGGGGTACTTAAAGGTGGCTAATGTTCTAGCTGCGATGCTTTTTTCTCTTGGTTACAGCGACATGAGAATGATTTGACCCGTGGATTTGGATATTAGTTGAAGGTTTATCGACTTTTTACCAGTTTTCTTGGGGCTTCTACACCTATGGTGCACTTCAACACTGATGAACAAATTATAATTCTCGCAAGTGTACGAATCGGTATAGTACTTAATCTAGCAACTCCCGAGGTCGATTTCACAAGGACTCAGCTGAATTCTAATTATCCTAATTATTTCACTATCTACTTGGTCCTAAACTTGGTTTGATTTATTCTAAACTACGGAATTAAAATAGCAAGAAAGTAAAACAATGTAAAAATAAAGCGAAGTGGATTAATGGGTATGGTTTAAAGATTGATGAAGAGTGCGGATATTTAACAATCACTATGCTTAAGATGATTAATTCGTTCCCATTCTCTAGCTAGCATTTATAAATTTCTTTTATTGGTTCATCCACTAAGGCTCTAGGGATTTCGTATGATGGCGGAAGATCTCTAATTTATAATCCTAATGGTCAATCAAGTGATCATATCATGAACCTAAAAATCGTATCACGCATAAGGATTTAACGAACCATCTAAGCTATCCCAAACCAATGGTAATAATCTAGACTTTTAATTGCAGGGCTAAATAAATAACCGGATATGATCCGCAGTATTACCCATTCCCTATATTCTCTATAATTATCTAAAATGATGGCCAATCACATTAAAGAATCATAGATAAATCAAAAGCAAACTTAACAATTAAGAAACAAAATAATTCATTCATTCCAAAACAAGGGTTTGAATCAATTAATCAAAAACATAGATCTTGCTAAACTCCCACACAAGGGGATTTAACTACTCATATTCGTAGGAAAACAATCACAAAAGATGCAAAAATAATCCATGAAATTAAAGTATTAAAAACCCTAATCAAAACTAGGAAGTAATAATACAACCTAGAAGCTAGCGGATTGATCCTCACACTTGATTCTCCGGTTGTGGTCTTCAATCTTCGTCTTGAATCTTCAACGGAGGGTGCCTTGGGTGTTTCTCTACTCTTGGGGGTGGAAAAGGTCAAAAATATAGTGCGTCGGTTGAAAGAATAAAGTTTGGAGGGGTTTATATAGATTTTTCGGGCGTAAAAATCGTGATTTGAGCCGCCAGAGATGCGGACCGCGGTCCGACTCCTTCGGAAAATTGCGTTTTTGTGGGCGAGAGTACGGGACTGCGGTCCAAGACAAAACGCGGACCGCGGTCCGGGTAGTTCGGTCCTGGCAATCCGCAACTCAATTTCTTGCACTGACTAATCCTGCGAAAATCGCAATATCTCCTCCGATAACCGTTGGATCGTCACGAAACTTTGCCACAATGCACCTAACACGTAGAAGTACAATGTGGACGGTGGAGGTCGGATTCTAAGATCGTTAGACCCATCTGCCACTCGATTTTCCCAACTGCCTTGTTTCAGGGCCTCCGAAATCGGTTCCTTCAACATCCGACCTCAAATCTTCTCCATTCTTCCTCCAAACGACTCCATCTTTGCCTATAGTTTTCTTCCTTTAGGTGCCAAATCCCTTCAAATATGCTCAAAATGCGCAAGCAACCTACAAAACCAAAAAAACCATTGAAAGTATACGATTCTAAACAAAACAAAAGCTAAAAATTGATAGAAAATGATAGAAATAGGCGTAAAAAGAACACGATGAGATGGTATAAAAACCACTCATCAATCACTAATGTAGTTTTGTTCCTCATACTTCAAAATAAATTACAAGGAAATATCATTTTTATGGACCGCTTTAAATTACTTTATTTGAATTTTCTAAGGAAATCTTGTTCACTAATCTATTTGTTTCTGAATAACTGTAAATTTGGTCTTACGAGGCCATTCCATATTTAGGAGCTACATCTGCAGAAGGGGTATCTCAAAATGTCATGACTCGTTGGAGGAATTGCTTCTTTGGCGGAGGGCAACTGCGCAGACTTAACAATTTTTGGTCTTTAGGTAAATATTTTGGTAAAATAACGTTTATTTATAAATTATCTATATACATAATATTAAAATTATTGTAATTGCAACATGTTGTCTAGCTCGGTCTCATACCAACAGTTCTCGAGACACGAACGTTGTACTGGCAAACTGCAAATGCTGCCAACGTTGTTGAGGTGGTATATGCTCCGACCGAGAATCCGCTACGGCCGACAGTCATAGGGGGCGATGTGGAACGTGAGCTTTACCGATTTGCCTCCAGTTCTAATGGAACAAAGGCAGCGTCATCCAAATGAAGGTGGTAAGCGGGTCCGAATTGAGGAAGGACTGAGGGAGTCGGGCCACCAACGGTATTTGACACTAGAAGACATCAGATTGGTAGTGAGGGAAGAGCATAAGAGCCTTCAGAAGGTGATTATAAGGGATGTAAATAATCTCTTTCAAGGGGTTTTCGGTCGATGCAGAAGCCGAGGATTGGCTACTTGTTCCTCTCACGTGGAGGGTAGTCGTCGGGATCCTATGCAGAGCGAGTTAGTGTCCATAGGCCACGGTCATGGGAGATCGGTACATGAGGAGAGAAGGGACTCGGTGTACCGCCCCGAGATTATGCAGGGGGACGCAGAGTGTCCTTATGATATGAACATGGAAAAGTCGGATTAGGATCATGGTCATGATCAGGAGTAGCCAATAATTCCACCTACGCAGGATCGACATAGTATGCATGAGCGTGGTCATTATGCCTCGGAGCAGATCGAGAGCATGTTTAACCATTATGCCCCTATTTACAGAGATTTCCCGCCTCATCAGAGCTGGTTGTACAAAGCACATCCCATCCATCCACTTCTGTCAGATGATTACAATTGGCGTTGGTTCCATGATCGTACCACGTCGAGGTGGGTGCATTGTCCGCCAACCCAGTACGGCTCGAACCCACTCAATCCTCGGACGTCGATTTTTTAGATACATTCTCCATAGATTCAATTTATCAGGTACCCTATTATTAATTTAACTAATTCAATTTTTAATTATTAGTGGTATTATTTATTAATTTATTTTTTAATTATAGACATTGACTTGTCCACGAGTTGACCACTCAGAGCCCCAATAATGAGCCCTTTGGTACTCGTCCAAAATTATCGTGAGCACCGGACGTCTAGATGTTTCACAATAGCTGCTAATTATGTTGTCCCTAGAAGTTTTTTAATAAGCTCGAGGATCCGAGTAAAGAGATGGAGTAAGGGACCATGGATTTATACATGGCGGTGCTGAGCGCGAATGAAGTCTCACGAGGGCGTTGATGTGTTGGCTACACTCCATTATCATTAAACTGTTATCACCAATTCAACATTCTTTGTAAGTAATAATATTTTATTTATTTATTTATATAAATCATTAGTAACATTTATTTGTTTTAATAGACCGTGCTCTGCCAGAAATGGAAAAAACAAATTCTGGAGTCGAATGATGACACGCATGACGTGGACTACAATTACCGGGGATTGTGGAAGCGAATGAGAGCCTGATGGAGTACATTGTCGGAGCAAATTTGTTTGTCAATGCGCAGAAGTGGCATACTGTAAAATACGTAAATATTTATTTATTTTTATTCATTTTTTTCCTAATTATTTTTTTTTAAAGATTTTTTATTAGTATTTTTTTGAAGCTGTTACACCCTTGTTGTTGAACTTCAATCTCATGCATTACACCCTTACATGTTTCAATTTCTACTTGCATCCTTTTATCTTCCCCTCTTTCTTGGGATTCTGTTGGATCAGAAAATAGTCTAGTGATCAAGAATACTTTCTAATCTAGGCTGTTTTCTCTTCAGGTAAGGGGTGATCACATTTCTCACGACGAGAGTTATATAAGACAAAAATGATGTCTACACTTCCGTAATGGAACTGCAGCTCGTCGTACTTGACAAGAATTGGATCGATCACTACAAAAATCTCGATTACATTATAATCTCATGCGGAAAATGGTTTGTCAAAGCAACCATCTATTATGAGAACAACATACTCCGCTGCAACTATTGGCAAAAAGGAACATCACCGACCTCGACATCAACTTTGCATACCACATAGTCCTCTAAAACGTTTTGGATTACATCGATGCATCGAAACACAAGGAGATGATCTTCTACCCAACCTCCACCCTAGATCACTTCGAGAATAGAAAGTGGTTCAGCGACTGCAAAATTAATTTTTTTTTTAAATTATAATTTGAGTTCAGTTTCTTATCGATTCTATTTAACAATAGGTTGGAAGCACTTTTTTCTATGTATGACTTCAATTTGTTCTTAATTTCGTATCTGGATCATTAAAATTTTTATTTTGATGATTGTATACATAGTCGTAAGTTAAATACCGAATTAAACTTGCAAACCAGAAGATTTTCCCACGCTTAATTATGATTTCAACTTCTTCTTGATTTGATATCTCGATTATTTATTTAATTTAACATTTTGATAATCTTTTACATAGTCGTAGTTAAAATCTCGGATGAAACTCGAAAATCATGAGATTCCTAAAAAGACAAATCAATGTATGTTTCCGATTAATATCATATACCGAATGAAACTTGCAAACCATGAGACTCCTAAAAAGACAAATCAACGTATATTTTCAATTAATATAGTATATACATTGTGCAGAGCCGCTTAAACAATGCGATATATTAATTTTATATTATTATAATTTTATACATGATTGTAAGTAAAAATACTCGAATTAAACTTGAAAACCATGAGACTCCTAAAAAGTCAAATAGCGTATATTTCCAATTAATATCACAATATGATCAAATATATTGATTATCAATGGATAGGGTATGAACACAACACCGTTCGAGAGGCGCTTAAATGATGCGTTAGTATATATTTTATTACTCCATCGTTAGAAAGCTCTCACAATGAAGTAATACTCTAAGGGGCCGTTTGGTTCAACAAGAGAACATGAAAGGAATCGTGAAAGGAAAGGGTTTTGGAATGATTACCCTTTTGTCATCCTCGTTTGATTTGAATCCAAGAAAGGGAATGATTTCATTTCCTTCCATTTTTAACTCGTTTGATACATGCACATGAATCGATTTTTTATTTATTTAATTTTTTTAGTACTTAAACAATTGAAAATAGACTATAGTTCAACAAATAGCTTAAGAAAGACCAAAACTTGCCAATACAATTAAAGTTCATTAAAAAAAAGTCATTATATAAAGTCATTGCAATTCGTTAAAAAAAAAACAATACAATATATAAAAATCAAATTATGTGGCATTCAACTCGCCAATTGTTGAATATAGTTTGAGCTAATGAATTTTTTAAATTGGTCCAAGGGTCTGATGTATCAATAGAAGTCAATTACTCAACTTCATTGTCTTCCTCATCTACACCATCGTCATCTGAATTTATATCATCGGATATGTCATCGAAAAGAGATCCGGGAGGTATATATCTCTTTATAAGGTTATGTAATAAGCAACAAGCCATGAGAATACGACTATGTGTATCGAGACTAAACGAAGAAGGGCTTCTAAGAATTTCCTCCCATCAGGCCTTTAAACCATCATGCCTACTTATAACATCACGTAATACTAGATCATCATGTGCTGAACCCTCCCAACTGCTTAAAACATAACTATATTCCAATTTCAAGTGAGCATACTCCAAAACATTCATTGCAATGGTACCCTTTCGTGTTTGGTATTTCGATTAGTCCTCAGATGGCACAATTACATTTATCATTGTGCCATCAAGTGCACCTAAGCAATTCTGCTACACAAATAACATTTTTCAATGACATTTATAATGCAACTACTGCTCTCCTAAGGAAATGACAAGATAATTTATAGAACGCCAAAATACTTCCACCTATCATCATTGCAATCTTCGGTTATAGGAGAATATTTCTTAAGCATTACATGGTGCAATCTCAAAAATAACTTTCAAGCACTCATGAAATTGTCGACTAATAGTTTTACCACTTCTATAAAAGTAAGCTTCTATACACCTATTTTTCTTGTGATGTGCTATTGCCTACAAAAACATTGCAACAATCTCCTCAACAATCATGTTTATAGTCTCACTTAACTCACCAACATCTCTTATCATATCACATAGCTTATCAAAGGCATATCGATTCATACGAAGATGATTCCTACACAAAACATCACTTTCTCTTATTAATCTATTTATGTTGAACATTCACAATTTGCTTTTAAGACTCTCATTTACCAATACTTTCGGTGTATTATACTCCCTCCGTCCCATAATTCTTGTCCCTTATTCCTTTTTTGGACGTCCCACAATTCTTGTCCCTTTACCTAAAATAGCAAATTATTACACACACTTTTTCTAAGGGCCCTACCATCTCACTCACAACCAACCACTCTCCTAAATTCCCGTGCCCAAAAGAAAAGGGACAAGAATTGTGGGACGGAGGGAGTACAATATTTTCCTCATCGCATACTATATCAACATCAAAATTACATTGATAATCATGCATATTTCCATTGATGTTCCATTTATCTTCTTCTTCTCAAGGAAATTCCATTTCTCTAGAAAAAAAAGCAAAAGAAAATACGATTCTGCTACTATTTTTACCGGGGTTTGAAAATAAGAGTCTGTGACAAAAAGACTTCCATGACAAAGCACATTCGTTAAAATAACTAAGGCCAAGTTCACTAAAATAGTTAAGGGTACAACAATCCAGATTCAAAAGTTTGCCCATGATCAAAGTGAATCTTCTGGTAAGAAAACAAACTAAAAATGGGGATTAACTTCTTAGTATTGTCTTATCCCAATCAAGTTTAAACTGATGTCAATGCTGACAATATACAAAGATACACCAGCATGTCTACATGCATAAAAACAAAATATAAGCATATGAAGAACCAATTTTTAGAAACTCAAAGTGTTCAAACTCATACAAACACGGATACAGTCTGCTGAAATAAACGGAAAATAACACGGATACATAAACTACTCAAAGAATAGAGCAGGTAGAGCACTTAAAGAACCAATTCATCCCAAAACTAGTTCCTAATCCATATCAGATATCAAAAGATGCAGCAAAAGATAAATAAAGATATCAAGTATGATGCAGAGAAATAAAGAAATCATGACCTTACAAAAGACTGAAGCATCTTACTGCGAATTTCAGAAGAAAAAGCCTATTGAACCCAATTGAACTAAAATCAGATGAACTGAACAAAATCCTATTGAGAAACAATAAACTGCACGGAATCGATTATGGATTTTGGTATGAGAATGGAAGGGAAGGGAAGTGAATTTCTGGATTTTGGGTTTCTGCGAACAAAATCATATGAATCTCTGGTTTTGGGTAGGTGCTGTAGATCTGGAGGGATAGGGAGAGAGGAGAAGAGGGGGTAGGGCGAGGGGAAAGAGAAAGAGACGAGAGAGAAGACCGTACCTGTCAGCGCCGGCGGTGGCGGCGAAGAGCTCGGCGGCGGTGGTAGGAGTATTTATCGGATGAAGAGGGGAGGGAGAGAGAGCAAGGATTCTATCGTGTAAATTTTTAAATTTCGTAACGTACAATTACTTTAATGGTATACGATAAAACATAAAGTGTTTAATGTAAAATTCGAATTGGAAGAGAGAAGAATGGGTGAATGAATAGCGGAAAAGAATTCTAATCCCGAGTCCTGGAGAGTTTCAAAAGTAGAATTTGGTGTTTTGAAAACCCATAATCAAATTTCCTTAAAACGCGAACCAAATACTAATCTTTTCCCTTTCTTAATTACCCTAAACAAAACAGAATTCAAACTATTTATGTGTTCATCCTTGCAATTGAACCTAGAGAAGGCCCAAATAAGATGCCCATTTAAAGACCCAGTGGCGCCTCCTCGGCTCCACCACAGTACATCTCCACTTTCTCCTTATCTCTCGCTCACTAAACTACTCTCTCTCCTCTTTCTCTCATACTAACACATGGCAACAGAACATCAGGAGCTGGACGTCCTAATCTCCACCGTCCCATCACCCAACACCACCATAGCTCCGCCAGCAGACCCGCCTCAACTCGACAATCCCACTACCACCGTTGCCGCCGCCACCAACCCCCCAAAACGACAGCGCCGGCCCAGCGTCCGCCTCGGCGAGATCGGCGGCGACCCACCTTATGATGGTCCCCAGAGACGCCCCAGTAAAACATGGCGCTTCCACAAAGACCCATCTCTGGCCGCCAAGACCTCCAAGACGCGCCCTTTAACAAACCTTGTCGACGGCGCCGCCGCTGCCGGAGACTCCAACTTCCAAGATTCGGTCGAAATAACTGAGAATTACGCCGATTTCAGCCACCGAAAGCCCAAAATCAGGAAACCCACTAAAAGGGCCCGCACCAATTGGAATAAATTCGACTCCGCCGCAGTTAACAACGGTGGAGGCGGAGCCGGCGTAATTGAAAGCACGAGCTTTCTACAAGAAGATAATGGCAATAGTAACGAAGAGTTCCGAGACTTGGAGGGCGAGGGCTTGGAGAGTCCAATTTTGAAAGAGCAGCAACAGAGCCCAATTAACTCCGCGGGGAACATGGGATTACAGTTCTGGAATCATCAGAGAAGGGGAAGCCGAGCGCGCATTAACGGTGTGCATCTTAATGAGGTTAATTCGCCGGAGAAGAACAATGAGGGGAATTCAGGGGTGAGGGAGTGGTTAATTGGATTAGGGTTAGGGAGGTACGCTCCGGTGTTCGAGATACACGAGGTTGATGACGATGTTTTGCCGATGTTAACGTTGGAGGATCTTAAGGATATGGGTATAAATGCGGTGGGTTCGCGGAGGAAAATGTATTCCTCCATTCTCAAACTAATGAAAGGATTCTCCTGAAATGGATTAGTTAAGTAGTTTGCCTTTTGTTTCTTCTTGTTTTCTTAACAACTTGACTAATATTGGTAATAAGTTTTGTGGTTGTTTTTGGTTTCGTCTTGTTTGTGTTCCCTAGTTTAACTGTTGATGTACAGAATGTGGGAAACAGAAAACAGATTTTTCAGAATTAGAGTATAAATCCTTGAGGCATTTGAATTTAGTCTTGATGTTATGGAAGCTAATAAGATTTTCATCTCTTATATTTTTGCTGTCCTTTGATATTGGTTTAATGTGGTAGCCTGTTCTGAATCTGCAGTTTTTCACTTACTCTAATGTTGTTATGTTTGACTGATGTCGTAATTCCTAAATAATGCTAGAATTGATAGGCAGGGATGTATTTTTGTTGAACTTGTATCATGTAGAACTTATATGAATGTGAATATCTTATGTGTTGAGACTTGAGAGTATTGTATGCTGATGAAAGTTTAGCTTACTTGAGGCATAACCGCAAGAAAGTTTGGTCGAATGATAGTTCTCGACACACAATTAACTGGGTTAAAATTGATATTTTAGATTCCATTCACTGATTATATTTGATGTTTGAAGAAAAGGTGTATGTGAACAAGGTTGAGAGTGCGCATGTGCATAGTGATTTGTGGTTGTCTGGATGAAGGAGGATGGTTGCATTGCATGGGGTGAATTTTTTGTAGCCTAACAGAAAGCCAGTAAAGAGCAAAGCTGGTTTAAGTAGGCTAGTTAAACTTGTAATATGTTAGATTTGCATTCTACTCGGTGTTAAGTGCTGTGTTATAAATATTCGTAGTTAAAACTCGTAGGAAAGGGTTGTGTTTAAACCGGTTACATGTTTAATAAGTATCCTCTCTCTACTGAGCCTGTGTATTTTGTTCAAGTTTAATGCCGTTGTCATCTTATTCGTACTTGTATTCAACTGTTTGGTGTCTACTAGTTGCTATGTGTGTATGATCTTGTTGTTTATTGGTTTATATGGAGTGGAGGCATCAATTCAAATGGGATGGATAGTTGGATTGATGTAGATTGTGCTAACTAATGCAGTTAATTGTAGAAAGTTGTGCTTGCTTGCCATCCATATTTGATGATAATTGATTCTTATTATTACTATAAATTTCTATTTTTGTGGATGAATTTTGTACATATTCTTGGTGTTAAGATTCCTATAATTAATGGTTTGTATTAAATTGGCCTATTTTTCCAGATGAGTATGTGATAATTTATGCTACTGTTTGACCCGCTAGATAAGGTCAAACCACATGGGTTTAGTAGTGTATGGTTTCTTTTGAATGTAACGATTATGAAAATGATACTGTACGGTGTATGTTCTTTAATTTTTGGGTAATTAATTTATGGAAAACGATATTGTGTGGTGTTTATTATTTAATTTTTGAAAGTAATTAATTTGTGACAACAAATTCTTAGCCCTATTTAGAAATAAGACGTAACGCCTTTTTGAGAATATAAAACACTATTAATGGGACATAGAGAGTATATTTGGATAAGTTTGATAGTAATGTATGTATAGGATTAGGTTCCCATGCAAACAAGGGTTATAGTGAGAAGTATGAACAAGTAATAATCGTGGATCCATCCAATTAGGTCGATCCAATGTTTATAGATCAATTTCAGCTTAATAAGATCTAAATCAACTATAATACACTTTCTTTACAAAAGTGATACACTAAAGGTAAAAATAGACTTTTGCCATCAAAATCTATTCAATTTAGGGGGGAAGGGTTTTTTCTTTCATTTCTCACTCTTTTCAATTCTTTCTTCATAGACGAGCGAAATGAACGGCGGAGAAGAATCACCTACATCCTCCATACCCTCGCGACACGAACTGTGGCGACGTCATCTTCCATCTTCCTCGATCTACGAAGAGAGATACGGTGGCAGCGAGTTTGTGGGACGCGAGCACAATTTCTCTATCGAAGAGAGGGATGACTAGGAGGACCTGAAACAAACGTGCTTGTTGATGGCGGCGCCGTCATTGGAGCATGGCGATGCACAGTATGACCGACGGCGGCGCAGGTTCTATTTCACCTAAATCCTTTATTCAAAACCCTATTTTTTGTAAATTTTGGCCCTAATCTAGAACCCTAATTGAATGTCTATTTTGGCCACACAGCAGGAACCCTAATTGAAAAGTACTTTCCCCAAATTGGAAACCTTAATTGAATGTTTATTTTCGTCTGGTTTTTTGATTTTGCAAACATGTTGCTGATTGTTGATGATAATACACTTATGAAAACCTATATATTTTTGTCTTGTTTTCTGATTTTGCTACCGATATTGAATGTCTATTTTGGTGTGGTTTTCTGATTTTGCAAACATATTGCATGTTGTTGATGATTTTGCTACAGTAGCATGATTCTAGATTTTGCAAACATGTTGCCTTACTCGGCAAGTTGTTTGTGTGATACACTTTATTCTGCATTTTATTACAATCTCACTACTGGGAAATTTGCTTTTAGTAAGGAAAAAACTTTGCGAGAAGAAGCATTTAGTCGCTAAAAGAATATATTTAGCGAGAAATAAGCTTTGTGTTACAAGTAGCAAGAAATGAGACCCTTCATCGCCACCTTTTTTCGCTATTAGATAAGAAAAAAGAAAATCAAATTTCAAAATATGTTTTAGCGAGGACTCAAAGCCTTCCTTGCCACAATTTCCTCGCATACATAATAAAAAATAAAATCAAAATTCAAAATACTTATTAGCGAGGCTTCCTCATTTAAAAGAGTAGATAACTATATAAATTCAGAAATATTAACCAATCTGACTTTACCCATCTTTTTTAAATGAACTTTTTGTAATAAAAATTATTAAATATAATAGAAAAGGAAATTAAATGTTGTCCCTCGATTATTTCACTTATAGAAATTAAATCCTATAGCCGTAAATCTTCTCGTCGTCCGCACATGTTCTTGCTGATTCTATAGTTTCCCTCCAACTTCTATCTAATCAGCAATAGTTACTGACGAATTCGCGCCCAAATCCACCATTTCTCATGATAATTTCTTTTTTGTAAGAGTCTTGGTTGAAGTGCCCAAACCCACCATTTTTCGTCGCCAAAACTTTTTTTTGACTCTGCAAAATAGGTTTTATCTCTCCTTTCTTTTTGATTTGTTGATACTCTTTGCTAAAGCTTTTATTTTTTAGATTCTTTTACTCAAGTTGTTCTATATTGTATTCTTACTGTTCTCCATTCTTTTATTCACAGGTGTAATACACCCGAAACTGATTTTCTCAACTTAAACACAAAGTCCTTTTTCAGGATGATGTCGCATCGAACAAGTTCAAGCAGACCGTATAAGTCGTTCCGAATCGTGTTGGCAGTGACCGACTCTACCGAGACCTCGCTTAGCCGACCGAGAGTCGATTCGGTATCTTGCAGATAGAGTTCAGTGGTGCGGAATAGTGTAGGCCCAATTCAGTTGAAGTTGGAAAACGTTTTTATCAAAACAGTTTCAGTTGATTAGTGCAGTCTATTTAGTTTGCCTTGAAACTCGGTTGAATGATTTAAAGAAGGTTTTTCGAGGATGAACAAGAAATCAATGCAAATGCTTAAGAATAGAACACACGCACACGTAGATTTTTAAAGTGGTTCGGACACAAAAATCCTACGTCCACTGTCCCGAAAGATCGTAGAAGTTATTTATTATACCGAGGTAGTCTCGGTTGGTTTGTCTGTTGGACAAACACCGGTCTTGAGATTTATACCGAGTAAGTCTCGGTTACACGGTTATCAAACTGAGTGTTTGAAAACTCTCCAACTGTGAAGGAGTCCTTTACAATAAGGATTAGTTCAAAGATAAACTCCTTCGTCTAAGCTATGGATATATGCTATTGAGCTTAGGTTAGAGGGATAGGGAACAAGAAGGTGGCTTCTAGAACGACGAACAAACTGAATATAGCTTTGGGTTCGTGTATCGTCGCTTGGATACTAGAGGTCGGATGAAAAAGTTAAGCTTGGTTCCCTATGAGCGAATGTAGTCTTTCGCGGGAGATAGATTCTTCGAACTTCTTGCGGAAGACTTAGGCTTTTCTGATTAGCTCGTTTGAATGCTCGTGTGTTCTTGGTAGTTAGTTTTTTCGCGTATTCGTGTTCTTTTTCTCGTGAGCTTCAAATTTGATTTATCCCTCTATTTATAGAGAAGAGATTAGGATAGATCCGTTGGAGACGACGATCCTTTGTCTCTCTTTTCGGGTAGCTAACGGCTCTTTTGAAGTATGGTGGCAAGTGTCCTTTCCCTTCTTTTCCGGAAAGTTGTTGACTTGCGGCTTTAAGTAGATATAGGTTACGTGTATGCTTGTCATTGGGTCGAGGTTCGAAATTGGTTGAGACAGAACGGACTTCAAGGGATTTGAAGTCGACTTCTCTCTTCCTCGTATTGACTCGATGAAAGGTGACTTCAAAGATTGACGGTCGAAGAAGACTCCGTCCGTTGCTCGAAGTCCGATCTCCGATTCGCAAGCATTCTCCCGCCCGAGTCCGCTCTACTTGAAGATCGGCTCGAGTACAGGTGAACTACTCTCGCTGAGTCCAGTTCTACCGACTCCTTTCGCTTCTTGCTCCCGCCGAGTCCAAGATTTACCGAGTCTTCTACTTCGGTGCCGAGGCGGATAATCTACTCGAGTGCTCGAACCAGAGCAGGGAGGTCCGCTGAGTCCGAACAAAACAAAATACAACGTAATGGTTCACCAATCAATATAGGGTTTTGGGATCTTCAAATCTTCATAAATACATTCAGAGCACAGGGCTACTGACTGTTTCACAGCATAGAAGACTGAATCATTTCCCACTAATATCGACACTGCTGAGGGTAGAATCATCACCCAACAAGATGTGCTTTAAAATTGAAAATAGTTGTGGACATCATTCTTTTACTCAAGATTTTATTGCACATGAATAAATTCATTGCTTTAACCATATGGACGAATTGTGGAGTAGTATTAGTATGGTATAAGATCTAATTTTGAACTGGTATGGTATCCTACTGTTGAACTGGTATGGTACTCTATGGACGAATTTAAATAAGTAGTTCACCAAGTTCTCTTTGTCCACAACTATTGTATTATGTTAAAAAAAGGGGGTTTAATGGCAGAAGAATTAGTCTATCAATTTCTTCCACATTTTTCTCATAGATGATTGTTATTATTTAACTGGCATGAGTCTTCAAGACTTTGGGTTAAATGACATATCTCTTGTTGAAGATGCATATTTATTCATTTTTGCAAGCATCATTCAAGCTCTAATGTTAATGACTTTATTCATGCATCATCACCTTATTCTTTTTTTTGTAACTGACTAGATTTACAACAACTTATAAAGTAATTTCTCTTATGTTGCATCAATCTGAGTTTGTGATTGAAGGAGGAGATAACTCGTAACTTTTGTGAAATGTTTGCAGTTTTGTTTAATACAACTTTGGAAAATTAGTTATGAGATGTATGCTTTCAAACCTTTTTATTTGATTGAGAGACCAACTTGTCTTGTTGACTATCTATCTGCAATTCGTTCGTGATTCAGTTTATTGATATCTCTACTACGAGGATTAGGATTGAAAATTTTTATCGACAACGTGTTTTGTGAGGCTATATGTGATTCAACGACGTACATAGTTCATCTATTGAGGGTTTTATAACAATCAAAAGCTCATGGTCATGGAATAGTTCACTGCAGAAGGTGTTGGTGAGGCTATGACCAATCCTTTATCCTTCGCTTTCGTTTTTGATGGTGCTTATATGTTCAATGAGTTTTAGGTACCTTTTTGTGTGCTTATAAAACTGTCTCTTTTAAGCAATATTGTAGGTATATTGCCTTGAAAACTAGTTTGTCAATAATATTTATAAGAAATTCATTTGGGTAATGTCTAGAAAGTGTTTTGTTTGCATTTTGTTCTTCCAAATATTTAAGTTTTTTCTGGATGCTCCTAAGAAATGTTCACAGAGATTCTTTCTCTGAGTTGCTACAGCACAATACTTACTAATCTTTCTACTTCCATGTTTATTTGCAGGCTTGCAGCTTCTCCACCCACAAATTCCCTGGTGTTTGAGAAAATTATTATATATTAAAATAAATTATATGCACAAATTCCATGATGGTTTGCACTTTGCACAAATTTTCACAATTAATATCAAAATAACTCTACATAGTAATTATGATGTAAACTTAAAATTAATATCAAAATATTATATTTTTGTATACAAATTGTGTAAATTAGAATATATAATAACTATGTATTTACTCATAATTAATGTGCAATGTAATAATTACATATCAACTCACAATTTATTCATACTCATAGTTTTTATATATCAGTACAATAATAAGAATTAATTACTATTGGACTGTCAATATATAGATATAATATGGTAGATAAATATATGATATATATGTTATCGAATTAATTTTATGCATTCAATATATATACATAGAAATATAATTTTCCATATGTGGATCTTACTTGTGAAAATTCATATATAATGGTAAATAAATATAACTTTCATTTAATGTATACGTGGTAATTAGGCATAAATGAATTACATTAATTTTCAAAATTTAGATCTTATTCTCGAAATTCATATATCATGGTAAAGAAAATCTAACATCTATAGTTGAAAATAATAAAAAATAAAGTCATCTACTTTATCAATTTATATCTTCCAAATTCTTTTATTATTTACTTCACAATTTGTATTAGAAAATATTTTATATTTTGTTAAACTTTTCTTGTTTCAATTAGTTATTTTTAATGAAAACTTTAATTATTCATCAATATTAGTGTATATGATCGATCTCATAAGTGAATTTCTTTATAGTTTGGAATTTTATTAAATAAAAAAGTGTTAGGATATATTAAAATTAGTTATTAGTCTAACAAGATAAAGATAATGTCTACTCTAAAAATAAAAAACATCCGTATCAATAAAAAATTATTAAATGAAATTTGTAAGACTAGTTAATGTTGCTTAGGATTGATGAAAATAAACATTGTCATCCTTCATCCATAGTTTAATATGGTTAAGGCTAAGGAAAATATCCAAACTTATAAGACTCTACAAAATATTATATATTATTGTTATTTTTAGGAATATAAATAGATACTTTAATTATTTTATCTTGATTAAGAAAAATAAATAGACATAAAATATATAACTTTAAAACCACAAACCCTTTGTCTTCACCCACCACTTTGAATTTTCAATTTTTTGCCCAAAATTCAAAATTCTAATAACAAGTTCTGAAGGATGTTCAAAATTTTAACAGCCCACCAATTGCATATACAAACACAGCTATATATATATATATATAATTTCTATACTCCCTCAATCACTATTTCACATCTTCTCTACGTACTTCTTTCTTTCTTTTCTTTCATTTCTTCTCCCTCGTTCTCTATTTCTCAATATCTCCTCTAGTTATTCTAACCACCAATAAGCTAAAACAATATCATGCCATCTCTAATTTTTATCAGGTTCTTTATTTTTTTTTTGCGGTATGTAAAAGTGTTGTAATGGAATATTGAATTTCTACCTAGAGCTTTAATACGAGACTAAATTAATTTTCGTTTTTATTAGTTTGTTGATTTCTATTTTTCTTTGCCCCATCATATTGGTTGGTTTAATTTAAGTTTTATTTTTTAGTGATTGAGAAAAAATATGGAAGTGGCCATTGGAGATGTAAAAGGAGGAAGAAGAAGCAGAGATGGAGATTGTTCCCCCAACCACTATGGTTTATAATATGGAGATTGATACATTTTATTATTGTTCATGAATTCCATTTTTATTTTGATTTTTTCAATTTTGTTTCTTAATGATTACAATATGCAGATTTGTTGAAATTGAAGATTGAAGATAAATAGATGCAAATTGTTCAAGGGAATGGAGTGTAACATTTTTGCTGAATGTCTTGTAGATATTTCCTAGCTTTGGTTGTTAAATTGTTACTTTTCCTTATTGGTACATGTAAACCTTAATTATTATAATTACAATTATGTAATTTTTACCATTTTGTATTAAAACACTACAAAAAATCTGTCTTTTACCGACGGAAAAATCCGTCGGTAAACATTAAAAAATCCGTCGAAAAACGGTTTATCGACGGATTACCGACGGAAAATAATCCGTCGTTATAGAGCTTGTCGGTAAATTTTACCGACGGAATTGAGGTCGGAATTTTCCGTCGGTAATCCGTCGGTACACTTGTCGACTAATTTTTTGAAATTAAGGCGACAATTGACCCGCCGGCTATTGGAGTTGGTAGTCAGCGGCGATCCGGTGGTGACACTGGCCGGCGGAGATCGGACGCTAACGGTGGCTGGCGGTGGAGGCCTGTGCGCGCGCGTGCGCACATGTATAGCAAGATCCTTAATAGCTTATGAAGTAGTTTGATATATAAAGGTGGAAAAAGTTTGTCAAAAATTCGATGTGGGATGCGGAAATTTTAAATTTGCCGACGGATTACCGAAGGAATTTTCCCGTCCGCTAAATACCGACGAAAAATTCTGCCGGTATTGCATTGCCTTAGCAATGTATGAAATAGCGACGGAATTTGCCGTCGGTATTTAGCGACGGAAAATTCCGTCGGTAATCCGTCGATAAACTTAAATTTTGAATTTCCGTCGGTAATCCGTCTGTAAATACCGACCCGTGTTTTGTCCGTCGGTAATTAGCGAAAATTTTGTAGTGAAAGATGCTTGATTAAAAGTATTACTGAATTGGCCAAATAAACTAATTAATTATATACTATTAAATTACAATAAACAATTCCTTGATAATAAGCCCATTGCATTCTATTTTGCGAGGAAATTATCCTTATTAATGTTATACTTTAATGAGAACATATTCTTGCTAATGTTATGACCATAACGTGAGGAAGAATTTCTTGCTAATAAGTTTAGTTTGCGAGGAAATTATACTTCACTAATGAATTTATTTATTAATAAAAAATAAAATATTACTACAATGAACCCATCTTTAGCGAGGAAAGATTATTTATTGACAAGAAGAGGTATATCGGACTTTTAACATTATAGGACATAATTGAAAAAGAGTATTTTGGTATTTTCATTGGTGATGAAAAGTTCTCCTCGATATTAATTAATCGTCGTTGGTCCCGAGTGTACGGTCAGGTGTAGAGGGGGGGGTGAATACACCGATTCGATTTCTCAACTTCGAACACGAGCAGTCCTATTCAGGATGGTGTCCGGTCAAAAGCGTTGGCAGAGACCAAACAGTTGTTACCGAATCGTGTGCGGCAAAGAGTCTCGACTCTACCGAGATCTCGCTAGGCAGACCGAGTCGGAAATTCAGTATCTACGCGTAAGAGTTCGGCGTGCGGAAATGTGTGTAGCCCCAAATCGGTTGAGTGAAGTTTTATGAAAGTCTCGGTTCGAGAGATATAGAGTTCAGATATGCTGAGACGCTTGATTGATTTTAAATAAAATGTTCAGGTATGAATAGTAAAATCAATGCAATTGGCCAAGAAAGCAATAGAGACACGTGGATTTTAAAGTGGTTCGGATATCGCTCAAATCCTACGTCCACTGTCCCGAAAGATCGGGAGGCTATTATTTATCCCGAGTTAGTCTCGGTCGCCTTATGACCGGGGCAAAGCCGCGTCTTGGTTTTTATATCGATCCAAGTCTCGGTTTACAAACATCAAACTTAGAAGTGTTTGACAAACTTTCTCCAACGCTGAAGGAGTCCTTATACAATAAGGATCGGGTTCAAAAGGTGAACTCCTTCGTCTAAGCTATAGATAAGAACGGTTGAGCTTAGGGTTAGAGGGATAGGGAATATGAGTGAGTAGCTTGGATCGACGAACAATGAAGGTAAGCTATAAGTTCGTGTAACGTCGATTGGACACTAGAGGCTTTGTATGTCGGTTCAACTTGATTCCCTATGAGCTAGAATGTAGTCTTTCGCCGGAAGATTGTTCTTCGAGTTCTTGCTAAGACGTAGTTCTTTGGGTTCTTTGCTCATTGAATGCTTTCTTGATTTTTGCTCTGGGATACGTGCATTCGGTGCATTATTCTTGAATAATCCCTCTATTTATAGAGCGAGAGATTGAAATAGATCCGTTGGAGACGATCTTCTTCTCTCTCTCTCTTTTGGTAGCAAACGGCTCTTTTGACGTAGGTAACGGTGCCGCTTTTCCTCCTTTTCCTAAAGTGTTGACTTGCGGCTTTAGTAGGTAGGATGACACGTGTATGCTTGTCATTTGTCGAGGTGAATAAAGTGGTTGAGACAGAACGGACTTCGAGGCTAATTGAAGCCGACTTCTCTCTCCTCGTATATGACTATGCCGATTGCATTTAAAAAAGATCCCGACAATTCGGAAGATTATCCGCCGATCTTGAGTCCGACCTTGTATTCAGGTAGATAGACAACTGAGATAAGTCTATCGAAGATCAGCTCCGAGTCCAGTGAACTACTCCCCGCGAGAGTTCGGTTCACTCGACTCTCTCGATATCGCTCTCGCCGAGTCCAATATCACCGAGTCTTCTACACCGGTGCCTGAGGCAAATAAGCTTACCGAGCGCCTTAACCAGGAGCAGAGTGTCTACCGAGTCCGAAACCTCGTAGACAAACAACATATACAACGGAATGGTTCACCAATCGAGATAGGGTTTTGGGATCTTCAAATCTTCGACAAGTACGAGCACAAGGCTACCGAGCTTAAGATCGGCATCTAAGACCGAATCATTTCCCAAAAGAGTAACAAGGTCTTTGAGGATGGAATCATCACCCAACAATTTCCCCCTATTTGATGATGCCAAAACCTATCATCTATGCTAAACACTCAACTTACTCAGGAACGCAGGCTCCTTACAAAATTACAAGAAGGATCAGCTGGGTTGTCCGGTAAGTGCTAGACTACCGAGGGAGACAGAGCGAGTAACAATTTCCCCCTTTACAACAATTTCCCCATGCAACAATTTCCCCATGAGAAATAATAACTCTATGAAAGTCTAGTCTATCGAAATCTAACCGAGCAAAAACGCGACAGTAAATAAACAAGGTGTGTGTGTCGTTAATCACTTGATGATTACGAGTCTTAAAGCATAAAGCAAACACGGCTATTTGGACAACAAGTAGTTGTCAAAGCCAAAAAGCAACATTGTATATATATGATAGTCGGGCTAAAGTACAATACAAATCTTGCTAAGCTAAGAAGAGAACTAAGGAGGAGAACCCTTAAACTGCTGAATCCTATTCATGAAACCTTGAGATTGATCTTCAGGCGATGGGACTTCATACATTCTCGAACGTGTTCTTCCTCGGCTTCAAGTATTCGCAAGTCTCGCTGGATCATCTTGTTCTAGACCTCTCGTTCATCGCAAAGATTCTTCACTTCTCGTTCAATTACTCCGAGATGGACTGAGTCGCCTTGTCTTCCCGGGGTGGAGGAATGATTCTTGCTTCGGGAACGCCGACTACTACCCCTTCGATTACGGCTCAGGCAAATATGGGTAAAGATCGGGTTCGAGTAACGACCCATCCACTCGACGTAGGCATCAACCTTAGACATTTCGGGCCGAATCTCCGTAAATAATTTCTCTTGATAAACTCAATCTTGGCCGATTCCCATCTCGATTGAACTGAATAGGCATCCATTCGTCTCGATCTCGGCCATCTATGTGTTTTCGGATCGCGTTGGCTTCGAACCTTCGTATCGGTAAGGAATGTCGGCTTTCAAGGAACTCTCACCTTTGCCCTCTCTTGCTCGATGCAATTCAAGTACCTCGAGGTCCGCCAAATGTATCCTCTTTGCCCGGCAGCCTCTAACTGTCTAGCTTCCTCTCCTCGGTAGAGATATCTCTCTCCATCCGAGCGAATATTGCTTCAATTTCCCGCATCTTGCTCTTGAGGCTTCGAGGAGCTTGTTCGGAGTCGTGAGAGGTACCTGGATTTATTTTTGGACGTACCTTGCTGCTGAGTGCCTTTTTGCTATTGTTGTTGCCTCTCCCTATCTTCATCATCCTCGATTATGAGTTTTACGGGAGGCAACCTAGCAGGCGCTTTCTTCTTTCCACCGCGTCTTGGTGCCTTTGTCTTTCCTTTAGCAGGCTTAGACTTTGGCTTGTTGGCGAGCCGCATCGGCAATCTCCTAGCGAGCTTCTCATCACCGCTATTTGAGCCTCCTCCTCAGCCAGAAATATATCTCTTGGTTTTCTTCTTTGGCTTGGAGGGGTCTGGGAGATCCATTACTTTCTTACCTTTTCCCCTGAACAGGTGGAGGTAGAGGAACCTCTTCTTCATCATCTCGAGTCCTCTTCTTTCGTTAAGCTACTGCAACCTCCTTGATGATATCGTGAAGGAGTCCGGGTTACATGAGTAGCCCGGGATCTCGAGCCACTTGGGCCGGTCTCAACCGTGCTTGGCAGTTGGGACACCCCGGCCTCACCCGTCTCCGAGTCCGAGTCTCGAGTCCGAGATGACTTCATGTAGCTTCCCCCTTAGGAGTAGGCTTACTCAAGATTGTTTCTTGCCTTTTGCCGGCTTAGTACTCTTTTTCTTCCCTCTTTCACTTTCCCCCTTTTTGGCATCATCAATAGCAAATTGGGTAGGGATAAACACCTTTTTCCCCAAGGGTCAGTGCCAAGGAGGTCGACGAAAGGCGATCGAATTTGATCCTTAAGGTCTCAGCCGGCCTCATGCAGCTCGTTCCTCTCGGGAAGTCGAGCTTCATTGTATTGCTTGTAGGAGAGTTC
>CM054805.1:15857711-16010211 GCA_028984105.1 Lavandula angustifolia
GATTGATGAACATTCCCTTCTCATATTGTTTGACTTGAAAGCCAGGAAATAGTTCATCTCTCCCATCATTGACATCTCGAACTTGTCCTTCATCATTTCTCAAGCTGCTAACACATGATGATGTTCTTGAGCCGAAGATATTGTCATCTACGTAGATGCTGCACAAGTAATAAGTCGTCTTCCCGGTCGAATCTTTGAATAATGTGCGGTCTATTGTGCCCTTTACGAAAACCTTTATGAAGAAGAAACTCGGACGGGGTATCGTACCAAGCCACGGGTGCTTGTTTTAACCCATACAAAGCCTTTACGAGTCTATAAACTTGATGACCTGCTTTGAAAGCCGGGAGGCTGATTCCCACATAGACTTCTTCTTTTAGTACGCCGTTCGGGAAAGCGAGACTTTACATTCATTTGATAGACTACGAATCTTTGATGTGTTGCATAGGCTAGGAATAGTGTGATTGCCTCGATCTTGCAATTTGGAGCGAATGTTTCATTGAAATCTATCCCTTTAGTTTGACGGTAGCCTTTTGCCACGAGTCTTGCTTTATTCCTTACTATGGCGTTGTTTTCATCTCGCTTGTTCTTGAAGACCCATTTTGTTCCGATCACGTGTTGATGCGGGGAGTGCGTCAGACAAGCTCCCAGACTTCATTTCTCGTAAAGCTGGTTCAGCTCCTCCTGCATGGCTATGGTCCGATCAACGTCTTTCGGTGTGTCCTCAGCTGGCCCGAGGTTCTTGTTAGACAAGAAGCGAGGAATATAAGGCGCTTTTCTCCCCGACGAGAATCTGGATCTTGTCTTTACGCTTGCGGAAGGATCTCAATAATTAAATCGAAGTGTGAGCGTCCGGCCGCGATCTACGATGTTTCAACTCTTCATACGAAATTTGTTCAACATAGATAGTAGGTGAGTTAGGCATTTCGGTTGTACTATTCTAAGATTGAAGCAATTCGGTTACAAGAGTGTGATCTCTTGAGTCACCGGTTGGGGGGCATTTAGCTCGGGAACATCATTAGTTCCCCACGAATTATTATTCTCGGTAGAGGTCTCGATTACACCTTGGGGTTTCTTCATCGACACGAGTTACACGTGATTGACTACGTTCGGGAGAGTCATTACATTCGGCTACTCCCCAGCTGCTTGGTTGAGATTGATGGACTTGTCTTGGTTTCTTCATACGAATCATCACCCCAACATAAGCCCGGATCTTTTCAACTTTATCTTTTAAGCTCGAGATCTGCGTTTGCTTCGATGTCTTGATTCGGGTTTAGAGTTTACGCTCATGTCTTGGTAGCAAACTCATTAAAAACAACATGAGGGCTTTCCTCCACGCAAAGGTCCGATAGTTAAAGACTCACGAAAGCTTTCTTGACCCAAGTATCCTAAGAACACTCCCCGTCGACTTTCTATCAAAGTCTTTAGGCGATCTTTCCCGTTATTGTGAATAAAGCACGAACACCCAAAAATATGGAAATAAGATAAAGAAGGCTTCCTACCGTTCCATAGTTCATATGGTGTCTTCTTATCTTTGCTTTGTCGGTAGAGATCGGTTACGAGTATAACATGCGGTGTCGGTTGCTTACGCGAGAATTTGGTTGGGAGTCTGAGTGCAACGAGCGGGGTTCTTCTTGCTTCTTTGAGTGTTCGATTCTTCCTCTCGGCAACCCCATTTTGTTGTGGCGTGGCGCGGTAGGCGTCTCATGCTCTATACCATACGCTGCTGAGAACTTCTCCACCATGAAATTCGGGAACTCGGTTCCTGCAATCGAATGTATCTTGGCGATCTTGGTGTTCTTTTCGACACGAGCCTTTTGAAGCATTGGTATGTCTGTTTTGGCGTCGAGACTTATTGGCAATAAATATGACCCGTGTGTATCGCGAGTAGTCATCAATGACCACTAATGCATACTTCTTGCCTACATTCGTCATTGGAGGCCTGGACCGAACAAATCCGTATGTAGCGGTGAAGAATTCCATCGGTGGTAGGAGATAGAACGGGCGGATTTCGATTCCTTGTTTGCTTTCCCTTCGGACATACTTCACCTTGGTGTCTTTCTTTGAATACTTCATTCGGCCAGGTCCTCTTGCTAGAGTGTTTCTAGCTAATTTGTTGAGCGTCTTGAAGTTGAGATGTTTGAGTCTTACTTGCGAGCCCCCGTTACATGTTGTCATTCTTTGCCAACAAACAAGCTTCAGGTTCTGCTGAGTTCCAGTCAGCTACATAGATATTCTTCTTGCGCGAACCTGATAACATTGTTTTCCCTGTAGATTTATCAATGACATCACAGAAACCAGCGTAAAAAATCACTCTATTCGAGTTATCACAAAATTGACTAACGAGAGAGAAGATTATCTTTGAAGTCCTTCAACATATGATACTCTTGGAAGGCCGTTGTTGTTCCAATGCTGAGTGTTCCATAGCCTCTGGTGTAGCCTTTTGCGTTGTCTCCAAACTCGATTCGGGTTCCTTCTTCAGTAGTATAATTCTTCAGCAAGTCCTTTTGGTACGTCATGTGTCTTGAGCATCCGCTGTCCACATACCAAGGGTCCTTGTGCACCTGCAAAACATAATTATATTTATGTACCCTTTATTTTTGATTTTGGGTCCTTAGATGTTAGTTTTGGAAACCCATATCTGTCTTAGGACCTTGGTGGTCTCAGACAGTTTCTTTCCACTTTTGTCAACATATTTGACCACTGGACTGGTCGATGCTGATTTCTTAGGCTTTTCAGGTTCAGGAGTCCTGATCTTCTGAGTGAGTGGACTGCTGACCTTTGCCTTCTGCACGGCTTTCTTCTTCTTTTTCTGACTTTTGGATCCTCTCCTGACTATAGGATCATAGTAATATGACCACATGAGGCTGGATGAGTCGGTTGTGGAGGTCCATCTTGATCGGCCCATTTTGCTTTCTTTGGTTCCCCTTTAGCGCAGCCGGGTAATCGGGTGTTGATCTTCTTGTTAGAGTGCTTGATAACTAGGATGAGGTGCCTTCATCTTTCGTTTGTTCTTGGCTAGGGGTTCGGTATGTCTGCATTGATGGTCTCCCCCTTGAACAAACCTATCGGCCTAGCCCGGTTTTTTTTCGAGCGTGCGAGGCGAGATGAGGAGGTTCCACTGGGCTGAATCCAAGTCCTTCCTTACAATGCTTGGGCTTGTTGCTTGCTAGCATAGCCTCTAGCTTCTTTTTCGGCGCCCATGTAACGCTACGTCATCGAGTTTCTCCAGACATCATCGCTCTTCTTCAGCAGTTCATGCTCAGTCACGAAGTCCGACAACTCTTGCTTGGTAGACTCGGTCCAAGTATCTTTCGAGTCAAGTCTTTGGTCAAAGCTGAAATATGATCTTCTTGATGCTTGAGACTTGGCCATCGTGAGAGTTTATCTCCTCCACGAGTCTCAACACAAGTCCTTCCGACTCGGTAGCAACATGACTCTCCTAAGAAAGTCTCGATTCTCCACTTTGCAGTATCCAACTCCTGAAGAGTCTTACTGAGCTGCAGACTCATCTGAATCTGCTCGTCGAGTAGTTCTTCGTATGCAATTGCGACGTCCAGATTCTCATTTGCACCTGAAATAGTGTCGTGTGTGCAGTGTGAAGAGGACTTAAATGGTGCATGAGAGTTTACCTCATCCTCTTCTCCTGCCATGAGACACTTTTCAGCATCTTGTTCAGCTTCAAGCTCATGGCCATGAAAAGGTGCTTCATCGTCGAGATGAATCCATGAAGGAATCGACTTCATCGAGTCGTACGAGAGTTCACCCGGCAATGTATGCTTGTCTCTTCTTTATGAACTTCTCCCTTCTTGCTTTGTGTGCTTGCTCTTTCGGCGATGCGAGCTCGGGAGACGGTCCATGCGATAGTGTCACGGCTTTTTTACGATTGTAGCGAGGTTGTGACTCTTTCTTCCTTGCTCTCACTGTCTTTCGACTGAGCTGAGTCCTCCTGTTTCCTGCATTCAGAAGTATGTGAGTCAGGAGTGCGCTTAGGTGTATATTCATTCTTACCCTTAGAGTCTCTGACGACTTTTGAGAAGCTTCTGCGCCTCTCCTTTTCCTTCTAATACTTCACGGCAAGCAGTGCGTATTTCTTTGCTAGATTCCCTTCTTGTACGTCACTGAGTGAAGGTTCAGCCTTGCTAGACGCCGGAGCTGCTGTGCTGACTGATGCTTTAAAGGCATGGTCGACTTGGGTGTCAGCTTCAGCTCGCTGCTTCCTTTGAGGTAAGCCAAACTCGAACTCCTCTGCTTTAAGTTCTGAAAAGATATGGTAAGGAGTAACAATATCTAAATAAGAATGACATAATAAAGTAGCAAAGGGGGTCCAGTTTTTGTCTGGCAATGCCCCCAAAATCTTGAGATTCATCTCTCAGTTGGAGAATATCTTTCCCAGCCCGTTGATAGAGTTCATCAGATCCGTAAATCTGACGTTGAGATCTTCAATAGTGTCACCAGGCATGAGAGACAGTCTCTCCAGCTTCTGAAGTTCCAGCGCAAGTTTGTTCGCTTTGATCTTCTGAGTCCCCCGACTTAGTAGCACTAGAGCATCCCAGAGTTCTTTTGCGGACTTGCAGTCTTGAACTCTTCCGAGATAGGAATCACTCAGGGTGGTCAGTATGGCGTTTCTGGTAACGCGGTCTAAGTTGTGAAGCTTCTTCTCCTCCGGGGTGAAGAGACTTCTGTCCTTGGGGATCTTTTTCCTGGTCACCATTCCTCCTCCGTCTGCTGGATCCTGAGCTACGATGCTATCGATCATGGGAACGATAGGTCCGTCCTCTAGAACCTCTGTCATGCTATCATGGAGAGAGGTCAGACGTGCCTCCATTCTGACACGCCATACACCATAGTTCTCTGCGAGAACATGGTTACCATCTGATCACGACATATCGGACATGATAGATAGTGATATGAATGAAGAATGATATGCGGTGAAAAGCGTTTTTTTGGATTCGTTCATGTAGACCGGTTTCAAAATAACAAGAGTCTTAGAGAACTCCCTGCTCGATACCAATTATTGGTCCCGAGAGCACGTTCGGGTGTGGAGGGGGGGTGAATACACTTGAAAATCGATTTCTCAACTTAAAACACGAACGGTCCTTTTCGGGAGAGTGTCGAACTAAACGGGTTCGGCGGACCGGATAAGGCACGTTTCGAATCCCGTGGCGAGTGGCCCGACTCTACCGAGGCCTCCTAGGCCGACTTGGAGTCGAATTGATCTGGTTCGATTAGAGTTCAAGTGGTGGAATAGTGTAGACCCAAATTCGGTTGAGTTAGGAAAACGTTTATATCAAAACATTTTCGGTAGATTAGTGCAGTCTGTTAAGTTTTGCTGAAACTCAGTTGAATGATTTGAAAGATATTTTCAAAATGAACAGTAAATCAATGCAACAGTAAAATAAGGAATACAGAACACAGAGGTTTTTAAAGTGGTTCGGATCCAACAATCCTACATCCACTGTCCCGAATGATCAGGAAGCTATGTATTATGCGAGATAGTCTCGGTTGGTTTTGCTATTGGACAAACACTGGTCTTGAGATTTATACTGAGCAAGTCTGAGTTTACAAGTTTATCAAACTAAGTGTTTGAAAAACTCTCCAACAGTGAAGGAGTCCTTTACAATAAGGATAAGTTCAGAAATGAACTCCTTCGTCTAAGCTATGGATTTATATGGTTGAGCTTAGGTTAGAGGGATAGGGAACAATGATGTGGCTTCTAGAACGACGAACAGCTGAGTGTAAGCTTTGGGTTCGTGTAACGTCGTTTGGATACTAGAGGCTGTATAATTCAGTTTAGCTTGGTTCCCTATGAGCAGAAGTGTAGTCTTTCGCCGGAGATTGTTTCTTCTAACTTCTTGCGGAAGACTTAGGCTTTTTCGAATTTGCTCGTTTGAATGCTCTGTGTGTTCTCTCGTGCGTCGTGAGTTCTTGATGAGCTTCAATTTGATTTATCCCTCTATTTATAGAGCAGAGATAAGGATAGATCCGTTGGAGACGACGATCCTTCGTCTGTCTCTTTTGGGTAGCTAACCGCTCTTTCGAAGAATGGTAGCAGTGTCCTTTCCCTCCATTTCTGGAAAGTCGTTGACTTGCAGCTTTAATAGATATAGCATACGTGGCTGCTTGTTATTGGTCGAGGTTCAGAAATTAGTTGAGAGAGAACAGACTTCAAGGAGATCTGAAGCTGACTTCTCTCTTCCTCGTATTGACTCTGCTGACTTGACTTTAAAGATCCTGACAGTCAGAAGACTGTCTGGCCGTTGCTGAGTCTGATCTCTGATTTAGTAACATGCTCCTTCTGAGTCAGCTCTACTGAAGATCAGCTCTGAGTTCAGTGAACTACTCCCTTGAGTTCGGTTCTGCGGCTCCTTTCGGTATCTTTGCCTCTGCTAAGTCGGTATCCATTGAGTCTTCTACTTCTGGTGCTGAGGCGGATAATCTACTGAGTGCCTGATCCAGAGCAGAGTGTCTGATGAGTCTGAAACCTCAGAGACAAAAACAGATTACAACAAAATGGTTCACCAATCAATATAGGGTTTTGGGATCTTCAAATCTTCAGTAAGTATTTGGTGATCGCTGTTTTCACACCAAATAAAATTCCTGCACACTTTGAATTTTATAATTAGTATAGAACAGGGTCGAACTCAGGGAACAGTGAAAATCAACATTGTTTATCCTTTTGATCAGAGTTTTGGTGATGCCACCACGCATAAATTTTTGGTTTACTACCTAGGCAAAGAAAAGTAAATAGCAAGAAAGATAGATAAAAACAATCAAATAAAGAAAGGCGGACTCGGCTTCGGGTAACTTGTATGAGACAACTACTTCGATCATAGATGCATAGATTTAATTAATTCCTAAGATCAACCAGTTATAGGATACAGTGTTGGACACGTACATACCCCAATTCCTACTTACTTAGTCGGTAGTGGCTTGTTGAACAAATTTCTACTACTCCCTATCTAACCACAACCTAGCTTGTTGAACAATCCTAGATTTAATTTTTAGAAAGCATTACGAGGAAGGAACCCAATTTTAATATCTACCGTTGTTGAACAAACTGACATAGATGATTAACCTCCTTAATTCGACTACCGTTACGATAGCTTCGCCACCTATGTTGTTGAACAATCGGCACTAATCTTCATAACCTAAATTGATCGAGGTTTAAGTTAATCCAATTAAATCTTTCTACCCCGAATTAAGTCGAAATCCTAGTCTTCAATTACTACGAACAATTAGATCTCACAAAGTTTGTATCTCATACTCGCCACCCTCGCCGAAGCCCTAAAAAGTTTAGCTACACATACTTAACTTGGACAAGCAGAATGAAACGAACATAATCAGAACATAAATCAAAATGCGAAAATATAAAAGCATGCAACGTAATTAAAGTACGAGAAATTTAAAGAATACCGAAACCTAAAGGCGAACGGAAACTTGAATTGAAACTCGGAAATCCGAACGAAGTACTTGAAGTGCTGAAATGCGGAAAATAACTAAACTAAGAAAGCGAATAAAAGTGTTTGGGAATTCTTGTGCGAAAATTAAAATCTAACTACGAAACTAAGAACGAGAATGGCTGGAAACTGATGTAGAGAATGGTGTAGAATGGTTACGATCGGGTGTTATGAATGATGTCCGTCTCCACCCCTTTATATAGATTTGGAGCTTGATCTTCAAAAGGAAAGATATCTTAGGGCATATCTTTTAAATCTTGATCTTGAAGATTCATTTTCCTTGTATAAGTCCAGCCCTAAAATATCTTTAAACTCCAAATCTTCAGCATATCTTTCCTTCTCGATCTCAATCCCGTTTTTTCTCCAAAAACCGCCAAAATATCTCCAAATCAGGTCCGGATCGCCACCTCATCATCGGATCATAAAGCTGCTGAAAATAGACATTTATGCGCACAAAAAACAACATCAACTTGGACAAGATGAGCGTCAGAACTGGGTGAATTTGAGGGGTATAAAATCGACACATCAAATATCCTCACACTTGAATCATACTTGCCCTCAAGTATGGGATGAACAAAAGAATACTCCCACTCGAATCACCATTCCCCAAGACTCAAAACAGACTCAAGGAACGAAAATAAAAAACATTAAGACACGAGACTCAGATTCAAAGAAGAGAAATAAATCAAAAGACTCAAACACAATAGACTAAACATTAAAGCATACCAAGCAGCCATGAAATGTCCATGATTCTCAATCTCTGCCCAAACATGCAATGCAATCAAAGCCTTCATCAAACAAGTCAAGCAGTGTAATTATCAAACCATGGATTCAGATATCAGCTTGGTCAAAACATAAGCATAACTGAACTAGCTCACCGATTCACTCAGCTCTCTCTAATCTAGTCCGGGCAAGCCGCTCATAAAAAAAAAAACATAGTCACGCAGTTACAATAGCAAGTGGTCAATCTAGCAACTCAAGGAGGTCTTTCTCTTGGATGTAATGGGGCTTAAGGACTCATTCAAATATATGACATGGTAGGGAATCCTAGGGGTCCTAAGCTTCTGAAATTTAAGTACAAGTATGCAGCATGCTATTCACTGAGGCATTTGATTAGGCAAGCAGATAATAAGCATAAGAGATATCCAGTTCAGCACTGATGGAGATTTATTTTCACATACAAACTAAGGCAAGGCATAATATAAACATTCTGACTTCATCCTTCCCTTTATTTATTTATTTTTTTTCAACGGGTGCTCTCTCTATTTTTTTTTAGCCCCCCTTCAATATTTTTTTTTCTTTTCGGTACAACACTGCACTTTGGCCAAACTTACGCCGACGAGTTCGGGAATGTAAAACAAAGCACAACTGGGTGGGGGTATCAATTCAAACACTATCTCCAACTAATCATAAAATCTCTTTCAATAAAAATTGCCTCAACTTATGAATATCCACAGCAAACACATGCATGCATAAGGTCCAGAGAAAGGCTTTGAAAGGCTTGGCTTCTTTAAATAACTCATGAAAGAACAAAGTCAAGTCTTCAAAGTGGTTAACTAGGGGCTGAGCAAAGGTAGGAATTGAAAGAATTAAAAGCTCAAATTTGTTAACCCTAATTTGCCTCCTATCCTCTGTCACACATGACCACAAGCTATGGAGACTTTGCAACACATCACTCTCAAGAAAATAGTGGGAAGTGTCCCACTTTTAAAGGCTCAAATCTCTCTTTAGTGATGGGGTTTAAAATTTAGTTGTATCATGCTTAAATTTCCTCATCCCAAGCCACATACAAAATCCTCTATGGAAAGAGAAAATACACTCCAATCATGCAGAATTCAGTAAATGAAAGCACGCGAGAATGGGGCAAATTTATCCTAAAATCACATCACATGTAAACCAAGCATGCTTCAACCTAGGGACGAAGGACACAAACCTAAAATAACCTCCTCACACTTCAACCTTGCTCGCCCTCGAGCAAGTAACGAAAAAAGAACGGAGAAGCATGCCGAGGAAACAAACAAAGACACACAAAGACGGAAAACAAATAAAACAGAAAAAAAAACTGACTGACTAGAGGAATGGTTCACCCGTTCTTCAGCTCGTCCAAGCGAGCTGTCATGGCCTTCTGAAAATCTTCCAGTTGTTCAGCAATCTTCTCCAACCTTGCTTCTATCCGGCCGAGCCTGTCCTGCTCCTCCTCCCGCCCCTGCACCCACGGGAATGACTCGGGACACCGAGGTCCGGCCTAAAGAACTTGTCCAAACCGTCGGTACCAACATAGGTCGGCTTAGCCGACCTCACCACCGAGGCTCATAGTGGCAAGTGGATCACACATAGGCACGGTGGTACACGGGATATTAAAGCAAAGTTGCGAACAAAGAATGTGGCAAGCGAATGACAAAGAGTATGGTGCCGATTTGGTCTAGCAGCTATTCCCTCCAAGCAATGCGCTATCCAATACCCTAAATCTAGCTTAGTTCCTGTATGCATGCACCATAAAAAGTACAACTTTGTAGCACTCACTTTAGAAAAACCCGTGGTAGTTCCAGTCAGATTATAAGCAATGTAGTAATGGCACATCCTAAGAACATGGCTCTCAACATGATAAACATGAGAACGTGAGGCATAAAATTCATTCGGATCAGACGGAGCAAGAGACTTCCATGCATCCCTAGGACCTATATATGCGGTATTCGACTCAGGCAAACCACGTAAATAAGAATCAAACACATCATCACAATAATCAGCATAATCTAACACACCCAATCTATGTTCCAATCCAGCAAGGAAGTATGAAATTCATGTCCACCCAAACGGAAAGCAATGCAGTCATTATCCATATTACCAACATCAACAAAGTGGAATGAAGTAAAGAATTCAAGAGCGATATCTTGCGGTAAGGGAAAGTGATGCGGAATAAGTAACCAACTCCAACCAATAGCACGGAAATAAGCATAAAACTGATCACGGATACCCAAACTAACCAACACCTTGGAATCAACAAACATACCTGACTTGCAAGCCCGAAACTGTCGCTTCTCACACTTCGTGGCTAACTCCTCTTCCTCAAAATAGCGAATGCGAAGACGATCTTCTTCATTCAAGATGCGGATAACGAACATGTTGTCGTAACCGTCTTCGACAGGCTCGGAGTTAGAGACATTCTCTTCGACTTTGGCATATTTCCGAAATAGGGTTTGGTCTCTGGGATCTAGTAACATATCGGTTGGGCAATGAAATTCCGGAACATAATCTTCATCATCCTCGTCCTCAGGGTACACGCCTTCTATAATCAACCTCTCCCATGGAATGTGTATGGATCCATCTTTCCTAACAGTACCACCCACGCGGCGGCCGCGGGCTTGAAGTGCTCGTCTGGCAGCGTCGGTGGAAGTTCCTGGAGAGTCCGGCGGTGTAGGTGACGTGAGAATAGGCTGATCTACAGGAGAGGCAGACTTCTCTAGAGGTGGAGTGGAAACCCTATTTACCGGCGACGCTTGTGGCATGATAACAGGAGTAGAAGAAATAGGGGTTTCCTCCGGCACTTCAGATGGGAGTGGGGATGGAGATTTCCGTGCTTCCGACGAAATGGGCTCGGCATGGGGCACCGACAGTTCCTCGGGAATCGCGCTGGCAACAACTACCTCTGCAATGGGCTCCTCCGCCGTAACTGGCGGAACTTCAGCGGTCGTAGGCACCTCCTCTTGGTCCGGAAGTGTAGTGGTTTGCTTGCGTCGGTGGCTCTTAGGCGGCGAGCAGTTGGCTTAGATGGAGAAGAAACAGTGCGATCTTCTTCTTCGCAGCGAGAGGATGTGGTTTTTGCTTCTTGGGAGCCATGGATTGTTGTGGAAGATGATGTAGGAAGGAGAAGATGATGAGTGGCTTGGTTGAGGATGAGTTGCGAGAGAAGGAAGAATTTGGAGCGCGGGAAGCAGTTATGAGGTCCCCCCTTTCTCGATTCAATCTTAAAGCATCCTATTTCGAGGGTTTGCAATTGAGTCCCTCAATTTTTAGTAATGAGCAATTACATCCTCTTTTTGTTGCAACCTCCTCACACGGTTCAACCTTTGTGTCAATTTGACCACAAAAAGTTGAAGTATTTTGCAATTAGGTCATTGACCTATACTTGGGCATATTTCCTTCCTCAAACTCCTTCCTTGAGTCTTGAAGTTTATTTCCTAAGGTGACAAATTTCTTCCACAATTATCTAGATCTCCCGCATAAAATAATTAGCACAAGAAACCAACACTAAAAACTATATAAGAAAGAAAGAAAAAAATAAATAAACCTGGACTATGAAATAAAATTCGGAAAATAAAGGATACGTGTGGGGTGCCTCCCACAAGCGCCTTGAAGTTAGACTCACGGGCTCGACTCTTCCAAACCGATCAAGTGTAAGTTGGGAAGAACAATGGAATCTCGTCCATTGTGTTTATTTGGTGCAAGTGATGATAGAGCTTTAACCGATGACCATTCACCACGAAAGTAGACTTCGTTGCGAGATCTTCTAAATCGACCGCTCCGCTTGGCGAACGGATTTGATAAGAAATGGCCCTATCCATCTCGAACGAAGCTTCCCGGGCATGAGTCGAAGTTTAGATTGGTATAAGAGCACCAATTGTCCAACTTTAAATTATTTTGATCTCAGATTACGATCATGCCAAGCCTTTGTTCGATCCTTGTACCACATAGAGGCATCATAAGCTTCAAGTCGAAGCTCTTCTAGTTCTTGCAAATGATACTTGCGTTCCTCCTCACACTTGAGCAAGTTCGTATTCAATGTTTTCACGGCCCAAAATGCCTTATGTTCGAGCTCAACGGGCAAGTGACACATCTTTCCGAAAATCAAACGATAAGGGGACATACCAATAGGGGTTTTGTATGCGGTTCTGTACGCCAAAGAGCATCCTCCAAGCGTATACTCAAATCTTTCCGAGATGGATTAACCGTCTTTTCCAACACTTGTTTGATCTCCCTATTGGATACTTCAGCTTGGCCGTTTGTTTGAGGATGATACGGAGTAGATAGACGATGTTGACATCCGTATTTTTTCATTAAAGCTTCAATGGTACGATTGCAAAAATGAGTACCATTATCACTTATTATGACTCGAGGAACACCATATCTGCTAAAAATATTGGACTTAAGAAATCCAACAACAACTTTGGAATCATTGGAGCGAGTTGCCTTGGCCTCGATCCATTTGGACACATAATCCACAGCCAATAGTATATACAAATTGCCAAACGAGCTAGGGAAAGGTCCCATGAAGTCCATACCCCATACATCGAATATTTCACAAAAACGCATCGGATGTTGTGGTAGTTCATCTCGCACGCCAATACAACGTTTGCAATTATTGCAAAACTCATAAGCATCTCTATTCAAAGTTAACCAAAAGAATCCACAATCAAGAACTTTTCATGCAGTACGTTTTACTCCTCCATGTCCTCCATAAGGTGATGAATGACATCTCTCTAAGATCTTAAATTGTTCTTCTTCGGGTACGCACCTTCGAATTACTTGATCGGCTCCAACTTTCCAAAGTGTAGGATTATCCCAAAAATAATACTTGCATTCACTCATTAACTTCCTCCTTTGAGCCATGGTAAAGTCTGGTGGCAGTCTCCTTGAAGTGAGATAATTTACAATGTTGGCATACCACGGAGCTTTACCATCTTTTCCTTGATTGCATAACATTACGCCCCGGTTTCGTACTTCCACTTTGACAAGGCGATAGTAGAATTTTCTTCTTGAAGGCTTGGCCAGGGTTGTCGGCATCACGGGATGTCGGAATAATAGAGATGCTCTTCTGGAAATTGTTCCTTGATTGGTTCAGCATCTTCTGGATGAATTAAACGACTCAAATGATCAGCTACATTATTTTCAGCTCCTTTCTTAACTCGCACTTCCCACTCAAATTCTTGCAGTAGCAAAATCCAACGTATAAGACGTGGTTTGGTCTCTTTTTTTTCGAGTAGATGATTCACGGCAGCATGATCAGTATAGACGATCACTTCGACCCAAGCAGATATGAGCGGAACTTGTCGAAGGCAAAAACAATAGCGAGTAGCTCCTTTTCTGTAGTGGTGTAATTGCATTGGGCTGGATTGAGCGTCTTTGAGGCATAGTATATAGCATGACTGTCCTTTGCATTCTTTTGGGCAAGGACAGCCCAACAGCGTAGTCACTTGCATCACACATAAACTCAAATGGAATTTTCCAATTCGGAGCTTGTATAATAGGAGCTGTGACCAATTTTTCCTTGAGAATGTCGAAAGCTTTCTTACAGTCATCAGCTAGGACAAACGGAACGTCTTGCTGAAGTAACCTTGTTAAATGTTGAGCGATCTTGGTGAAGTCTCGAATGAATCTTCGGTAAAATCCAGCATGGCCTAAAAATCCTCGAATCTCCTTGATATTTGTTGGATACGGCAGTTGGGCAATTAAATCAACCTTCGCCTTATCTACTTGGATACCTCTTTCGGATATTATATGGCCAAGAACAATTCCATCCCTTACCATGAAATGGCACTTTTCATAATTAAGAACCAAGTTCTTCTCCACGCATCTTCTTAGAACCACATCTAGATTCTTGAGACATTGATCGAAAGAATCTCCATAGACGGTGAAATCGTCCATAAATACTTCGATACATTTTTCAATGAGATCGGAGAAAATACTCATCATGCAATGTTGGAAAGTTCCGGGAGCGTTGCACAATCCAAAAGGCATACGACGATAAGCATAAGTGCCAAACGGACATGTGAAGGTGGTCTTCTCTTGATCATCCTTATTGACATAAATTTGAAAGTATCCACTATATCCATCAAGAAAACAAAAATAGGATTGACCGGCAAGTCTCTCAAGCATCTCATCATTGAACGGTAAGGGAAAATGATCCTTTCTTGTTGCCGTGTTCATTTTCCTATAGTCAATGCACATTCTCCATCCGGTTACCAATCTCATCGGTACCAACTCATTTTTTTCATTCTCAACGACTTGAAAACCTGATTTCTTTGGTACAACATGTACCGGGCTGACCCATTTGCTTTGTCAGAGATCGGGTAGATAATTCCCAAATCAAGCAACTTTAAAATCTCCTTTAAAACAACTTCACGCATGTTGGGATTTAACTTCCTTTGTGGGTCTCGGATTGGCTTACTATTCGGCTCCAATAGGATGTAATGTATGCAAACATCCGGATCGATTCCGGTGATATCGGTCAATGTCCAACCAATAGCTCGAGTGTGCTTTTTCAGAATTTCGACCAATCGCTCTTCTTGCTCTTTTGATAATTCACTGCTGATAATCACAGGAAGAGTCTTATCTTGGCCCGAGTAAGCATACTTTAAATTGGAGCGGCAGCTTCTTAAGTTCCGAGAATGGGCGGTGCGCCATGTGATGGCAGTGCTGTCTTCCACATTACGCTTAGGCAAGCTGTTGGTCCGAGTGTACGATCAGTGTAGAGGGGGGGGATGTGAATACACGATTCGATTTCTCAAGTTCGAACTCGAACGGTCCTATTCGAGGATGGTGTCGGCCGAAACAGTTCGGCGACCCGGACAAGCGTTCGAATCGAGTTAAAGGCTAAGAGTACTGACTCAGCTGAGATCTGCTAACTGACTAGGTCAGAATTCAGTATCTACAGTAAGAGTTCAGTGCGCGGAAGAGTGTAGGCCCAAATCAATTTTTGTGAGAAAACCTTTTAAGTCTCGGTTCGGTAGATTTAAAAGTTCGGTATCTTTGAGACAGTTGATTGATTTTAAATATGATGTTCGGTATGAATAGTAAAATCAATGCGGCGATTAAGAAAGCGAAGAGACACGGGATTTTTAAAGTGGTTCGGATATCGCTCAAATCCTACGTCCACTTGTCCCGAATGATCGGGAGGCTATTTATTATCCACGAGTTAGTCTCGGTCGGCTTGCACCTTTGGGCAAAGCCGCGTCTTGGTTTTTATGCGATCCAAGTCTCGGTTTACTACACTATCAAACTTAAAGTGTTTGACAAACTTCTCCAACAGTGAAGGAGTCCTTATACAATAAGGATTGGGTTCAAATGTGAACTCCTTCGTCTAAGCTATAGATAAGAACGGTTGAGCTTAGGGTTAGAGGGATAGGGAATATGAGAGAGTAGCTTCTAGATCGACTAACAGCTGAAGGTAAGCTATAAGTTCGTGTAACGTCGATTGGATACTAGAGGCTTTATATGTTGGTTTAGCTTGATTCCCTATGAGGTAGAATGTAGTCTTTTGCCGGAGATTGTTCTTCAAGTTCTTGCTAAGACTTTATTCTTTGGAATTCGCTCTTTTTCGCGCTCTCTCTAGTTCTTCGTTTCTTTTGTGCTTCAAATCTTGAATGATCCCTTTATTTATAGAGCAGAGATTGAAAATAGATCCGTTGGAGACGATCTTCTTCTCTCTCTCTCTTTTTGGTAGCAAACGGCTCTTTTGGTGTAGGTAACAGTGTACTTTCCCACCTTTTTAGGTAAAAGGTTGACTGCAGCTTTAGCAGGTGAGAAGACACGTGTATGCTTGTCATTCGTTGAGGTGGATGGAGTGGTTGAGACAGCACAAACTTCGAGACAGACTGAAGCTGACTTCTCTCTTCCTCATTCATGACAATGCTGATTGTCTTTCAAAAGATTCCGACGATCCCGAAGACTATCCGCCATTCTTGAGTCGACCTTGTATTCGATAGATAGGCTGCTGAGATAAGTCTACTGATGATCAGCTCTGAGTCCAGTGAACTCCTCCTGCTGAGTTCAGTTCAACTAACTCTCTCAGTATCTGCTCCTGCGAGTCCGATGATCAATGAGTCTTCTGCCAGTGCTGAGGGCGATGAGCTACGAGCGCCTTGACCAGAGCAGAGTGTCTACGAGTCCGAAACCTCGGAGACAAATACGAATACAAAGGAATGGTTCACCAATCAGATAGGGTTTTGGAATCTTCAAATCTTCTCAACAGTTCAGATCACGAGGCTACTGAGCGTGATTCAGTATAGAAGATAGAGTCATTTCCCACAAGTATGATCATGCTGAGGATTGAATCATCACCCAACAATTTCCCTCTATTTGATGATGCCAAAACCTATCATCTATGTCCTATCAACTATGCTAAACACTAACTTACTCAGAAACAGAGCTCCTTACAAATATTACAAGTAGGATCAGTGGAGTTGTCTGGTAAGTGCTAGACTACTGAGGGAGATAGAGCAGAACAATTTCCCCCTTTACAATAATTCCCCCTATGTAACAATTTCCCTTTTTTACAATAATTTCCCCTATGTAACAATTTCCCTTTTTTACAATAATTGTCTGGTAAGTGCTAGACTACTGAGGGAGCTGAGCTTCGAATTTGACTTGCTGCTGAGCCAACGCTTCTGAAATAAGCGCGGAAACATCAGGGACGGCTGATGAAGAGACAGAAGACTTCAGCCCCTGAAGTTCTTTAGTCGTGGCTTGAGCAGTCTACTTCCATGTCCTATGGATAGCCTTCGAGAGATCTCGATTTTTGATCCCTTGGGCAGTTAAGGCTTTTGCCACTGATCGAGATCTCTTTGCGGTGCAGGGGCACGCTTCGAAAGTCGACTACGGCAAGAGGCGAGCGGGCTCTGGCGAGACGAAGCACCCGGCCTTGGACTTCTCGGGACCAAGGATCCGAGTGGTGGTGCTTGCTTGATATGGGTATCCTTGTCCTGTGGATGTCCCTCATCGGGCTTTCCGGGGCACGATCATCAGGTGGGTCTCGGACCGTCGTGGTCGAGACCCATCGAGGCGGCGAGCCACGTGCTTGGCGTCGATCGGCAATAATTGCAAGCATGGCTGCCCTTAGATTCTCCATCGTGTTGAGGTTCTCGGGATCCGAATAGCCTATCTCCTCACGCAATCTCGGTTCTTCCAAGTGTAGGCTGGCGGCCGGGAGTAGTGTAGAACAAGGCGTTGAAGCCGAGGCCACTCCCGAAAGCGTAGGATCATATGGAGCCTTGCCGACTTGGCTAGGACGAGCAAATACGAATGGTCGGCAAGCTCCGGAATGAGCTCGGATGATCTCTCGGGAAGCTCTAGAGACGATAAGCTGCTGCTTCCATCCCGAGAGTCTCTTCGAGACACGAGAATCGACTCGATATCAACGAAGCCGGTCTCGAGTCGGCGGGTGGATGACTGCTGAGCGGAGGCACAGAGAGAGGGCTATCCAGACGTTGGACTTCTTCACTTTGGGCTTCAGCAGCCTCTCCCTGTTCCTCTTGAACTTGTTCCTCAGTGGAGACGGCTTTCTCCACTAACTTGGTCTTCTCAGATGAGGAAGACTCATCTACCAACTGTAGTGGCTGAATAGGAGTCGGTTCAGCAGCCACTTCAGTAGTTGTCTCTGGTTCAGCAGGTGTATCCGGTATGGCCTTCATCAGCCTCTTGGCTGGTGCCTTAGGTGATTTAGCCAGAGGTGTCCTTTTCTTAGGAGTCGCTGCTTGGGGCTTAGATGGCGAAGCCTGCGGCCGGTCTGAACCAATCTGTTGCGGGGCCGCGGACTTGTTGTGAAAGCGGATTTTCTTCACATTAAAGTATTCTTTGCCGTCATAAGTGATCTGCTCAGCCTCGCAGAAATCCTTGATCATGACTGACAATTTAAGTCCGTAGAGAATCTTTCCCTTTGCGGTTAGTGTTCGCGTAGCTTTGTCGAACTTGGTCGCACGAGCCATAAATTTGCGAACAAAGAAGTCGGTCCATTGACTTTCACGCGATCATAGATCGCCATCATCATATGGATCTTCGGTCGGGAGACCCGATCGAAAGAGCCGGCTGGCTCGTCAACAGTGAGTGACGATGTACGCCGGTGCTCACGAGCTGCGGTAGCATTGCATTCTTCGGAAATGCTTTGCTCACGAATGTTGTGGGCTTGCCACGTAAAACGGAGAGGTATGTGTCGGCGGCGTCGTCATTTGTACCCCAAGGTGCGACACCTTCGGGACGGGAGGTTGAAGCTCTTCTTCGGCGCTTGTTTAATAGGCATACGCCCGGTATCCTCGATGCATCGTCAATGGCGTTAACAGCGAACCTCGCGAGAATGTCTCCTCCAAGCGAGTCGGAGTTCGGATATAGTTCCGCCACTTGTCGAGGAAGGAAGAAGGTCGGCTTCCTCGATAGAAACTCCTCAAGGCCGAATTTCCTCGAGATATGTGAAGATCTCGTCCATGTACTCGAGCTCGCACGCGTCGAACTCCATAAGCTGGTTCGCACCGGATACGACCTTTGCGACGATTTCCTCTATCTTGTCGGGAGAAGCGCCACGGATATACCGGCCATAGTACTGTTACAAGAAATGAATCGATCCGTTTCTTGGATAGAAAGCAGTCTTTGCACAATGCGATCTTGAAACATATAACAAATACATTAACGAGATATAAGCATACCAATAGATAAAATTCGAGATAAGATTGAGAGTGAAGTTGCAAGTAAGGATTGCGAATGCGAGATCTCGGATTTTTCGGAATTTGAAAGTTATGAAGTATGTTAATGGCGGTTTCAAAGATATGATCGAATATATATATCAACTATGAAGGTGAACGGTTTTCGATCGAAGGCTGAATTTAAACTTGCTTTATGATATGGACGGTTAAGATTAGAAGTTAAAAATAGGCAATGATCACAAAAAGGCGCCTAAGTCAAAGCCGGTTGTAAAATAGCCTAAGTAGTGCTTGTGAAAAGACATGCATTAAATGCGTGCGAGTTACGCAAGCTTATGTATGGAATGTCGTGCATTAAATGTGAGCCGTTAATAATAAAGACAAACCAAAAGATATTAATGTCATGCTGAATATTTGTCATAAATGCAAGGTACTGTTGTATTAAATTACTACTGAGTAGAGATACGCAAACCTGTCAGCTGAACATAGTAGTCAACTGATACCTCGTGTAGATGGTTTTACGTCTCTACGTCTTGAATGTATCGATGCGAGAGTGAACATTCCCCCTTACTGAAATGTCTCTCTCCTGAAATGTCTCTCTCCTGAAACCTCTTACTGATTGGGGTCAGTAGGGTCCAACAGACCTAGCTCTACTGAAAGTTCTCTGAATGCGGATTCGGCTAGAGGCTTGGTCGGTATATCGGCCCGTTGCTTGTCGGTATGGATCTTCTCCATCCCGATATCCTTTTTCTTGACATGGTCACGAATGAAGTGATGTCGATGTCCACGTGCTTGCATCTCGTGTGAAGTACGGGGTTACGAGTGATTGCAATAACACGATGCTTGTCGCAGAAAATCGGCACTTCATTCGGAATGACGTCATAGTCTCTCGGCCTCTTGTCTCGGCCAAAGGATGCAGGCGCAACAACTTCCGGCAGCCATGTATTCGGCTTCGGTAGTCGGCGTGGCCACCGAGTCTTGTTTCTTTGAAAACCATGAGATCGGCTTGCTTTGCCAAGGAGCGACATGTTCCCGAAGTTGATTTTCGGCCTATTCTACATCCCGCATAGTCGGCATCGGAATAACCGGTTAGTTCAATATTATCATCATTTGGATACCACAAACCCGTATCGGGTGTTCCTCGTAGATAGCGGAGAATCTTCTTTCTTTGAGTCCATATGACTGCGCTTGGGATTCGCCACGAAATCGAGCACGCACACCTACAGCATAAGTTATGTCGGGACGAGTAGGCTGTTAGATATAATAAAGAACCAATTATAGCACGGTATTCAGTTTGGTCTACGATACTCCCTCTTTATCAAGATCTATCTTCATATTCGTGTTCATCGGGATCTTGATTGATTTGCCGGATGTGCGGCCGAATCTTTTGATGAGGTCTCGAGTGTATTTGCCTTGGTTGATGAACGTTCCCTTTCGGATTGCTTGACTTGAAAACCAAGAAAGTAGTTCATTTCACCCATCATCGACATCTCGAACTTATCCTTCATCATCTTTTCAAATTGCGACACATGATGGCATTCTTTGATCCGAATATAATGTTATCCACGTAGATCTGCACAAGTAATAAGTCTTCTTCCGGTCGAATCTTTGAATAGAGTGCGGTCTCTTGTGCCTTTACGAAAACCTTTACGAAGAAGAAACTCGAGACGGGAGTATCGTACCAAGCCACGGGTGCTTGTTTTAACCCGTATAGAGCCTCTACGAGTCTATATACTTGATGTCCCTGCGAAAGCCGGACGGTTGTTCCACATAGACTTCTTCTTTCAGCACGCCATTCGGAAAGCGAGACTTCACATCCATTTGATAAACTACGAATCGTTGATGTGTTGCGTAGGCTAGGAATAGTCTAATTGCCTCCAATCTTGCAAGCTGGAGCGAAAGTTTCATCGAAATCTATTCCTTCGACTTGAGAGAAGCCTTTAGCCACGAGCCTTGCTTTGTTCCCGACTATAACGTTGTTTTCATCTCGCTTGATTTTGAAGACCCATTTGGTTCCAATGACATGTTGATGCGGGTCTGTCTACAAGCTCCCATACTTCGTTTCTCGTGAACCGATTCAGCTCTTCTGCATAGCAATAATCCGGTCAGCATCTTTAAGTACATCCTCAATATTTCGAGGCTCTTGATGAGACAAGAAGCGGGAAAATAATGCGCTTTCTCCTTGACGAGAATCTGGATCTTGTCTTGACATGTCTTTGAAGGATCTCCAATTATAAGATCGGCGGTGTGAGCATCTAGCCACGATCTACGATGTTTTAACTCTACATCGAAATTTGTTCAACACGGATAGTAGGTGAGTTAGGCATTTCGGTTGTACTATTACGAGATTGAAGAATTTCGGTGATAAGAGTATGATCTCTCGAGTCACCGGGTTCGGGGGCATTCGGCTCGGGAACATTACTAGATGTTCCCCACGAGTTGTTATTCTCGGTAGTGGTCTCGATTACCTCTACGGTTTCCTCATCGACCTGAGTTACACGGGATTGATTTTGTTCGGGAGAATCAATTCGCTCGGCCTACTTGCTCGACGGGTTGAGATTCGGTAGATTTGTCTTGGTTTCTTCGTCGAATCATCATCCCAACATAGTTTGGATCTTTTGATTTGTCTTTTAAGCTTAGATCCTGTAGCCGCTTACCGATGTCCTCGATTGGGAATTTGAGTTATTGCTCCTGTCTTGGTAGCAAACTCGTTAAAAACAACATGAGGGCTTTCCTCCACGCAAAGAGCCCGATGGTTGAATACTACGAAAGCTTTCTTGACCCAGAGTATCCTAAGAATACTCCCCGATCGACTTGCTATCAAAAGTCTTCGCTGATCTTTCCCATTATTGTGGATAAAGCATGAACAACCAAAAATATGGAAATAAGATAGAGAAGGCTTCCTGCCGTTCCATAGTTCATATGGTGTCCGCTTATCTTTGCTTTGTCGGTAGAGATCTATTCCGAGTATAACATGCGTGTCGGTAGCTTCCGCCGGGAATTTGGTTGGGAGTCCTAAGTCTGCGAGTAGAGTCCTTGCTGCCTCTTTTAGAGTTCTGTTCTTTCATTCAGCAACTCCATTCTGCTGAGGTGTGCGGGCAACTGAAGTCTCATGCTCTATTCCTTACGCTGCGGAACTCCTTTACCATGGAATTAAGGAACTCAGTTCCTCTGTCTGAACGTATTTTTCGATCTTGGTGTTCTTCTCGACACCGAGCTTTTTCGAAGCGTTGGTAACTCTGTTTTGACGTCGGACTTGTTGGCAATGAATATGACCCGTGTGTAGCGCGAGTAGTCATCTATGACCACTAATGCATATTTTACGCCTCCGATCGTCATTGGGGGAGCTTGGACCGAACAAATCCATATGTAGCGGTGAAGAATTCCATCCGTGGAAGGCGATGGAAGCGGAGGATTTTGATTCCTTGTTTGCTTTCCCTTCGGACATGCTTTACACCGAGTGTCTTTCTTTGAATACTTCATTCGGCGGTCCCCTTGCTAGAGTGTTTCTTGCAAGCTTGTTAAGCGTCTTAAAGTTGAGATGGCTGAGTCTTACGTGCCATAGCCACCCCGTGCGGTTGTCATTCTTCGCCAATAAGCAAGCTTGAGGTTCGGTGAGTTCGATCGGCCACATATATGTTCTTTCTGCGCGAACACGATAACACTTGTTTTCCTGTGGATTTATCAATAACATCACGAAACCGGCGTCAAATATCACTCTATTTGAGTTATCACAAAATTGACTAACGAGAGAGAAGATTATCTTTGAAGTCCTTCAACATATGATACTCTTGGAACGTTAGCGGTTCAATCTTTGAGTGTTCCATATCCTCTGGTATAGCCTTTTGCATTGTCTCAGAAATCAGTGCGGGTCCTTCTTCGGTGATATAATTCTTGATGAGACTCCTTTGGTATGTCATGTGTCTTGAGCATCCGTTGTCCACATACCATGGGTCTTTACGCACCTGCAAAAGCGAGAATTATATTCGGGTACCCTTTTATTTTTGATTTTGGGTCCTTAGATGTTAGTTTTAGTAACCCAAATCCGTCTAACAACCCCGGTGGTTTCGGACATTTTCTTTCCATTGGAGTCAACATATCGACCACTAGGCGATCACAGTGACTTACGAGGCTTACGAGGTTCGGGAGTCCCGATCTTATGAGTTGGTGGAATTTCTTGACCTTAGCCTTACGTGTGGCTTTCCTTTTCTTCGACCTTTGGAGCCTCTTCGACAATTTTGATTTGTCCTTTGGTTCCCCGATCTTTGGTTCCCCCTTGTGAACCGGGGTTTCTTGGCACCGATCTTCTTGTCGAGAATGCGATGTGTGGGATGAGGTGCTTTCATCTTCCGTTTGTTCTTTGCTAGGGGGTTCATTATATTTGTGTTCATAGTCTCCCCTTGAACAAACCTATCGGCAAGTCGTACTTCGAGTGTCTTTGGGGGCGAGATGAGGAAGCTCCCTGGCCGAATCCAAGTCCTTCCTTGCGGTGTTTTGGCTTATTGCTTGCTAGCATAGCTTCTAATTTCTTCTCGGCACCCATGTACCTCTCGGTCATCGGGCTCCTCCGGACATCATCACTCTTCTTCGGTGTGTCATGCTCGGTCCGAAGTCCCGACATTTCTTGCTTCGGGAGACTCGGTTCGAGTATCTTTACGAAGTCAAGTCATTGGTCAAAACTCGAAATCCGATCTTCTTGATGCTTGAGACTTGGCCATCGGAGAGTTTATCTCCTCCACGAGTCTCAACACAAGTCCTTCGGCCTCGGTAGTAACCTCGACTCTCCGACAAAGTCTCCGATTCTCTACATTCGGGGTATCCAACTCCCGAAGAGTCTTGGCTTGCTCCTCCCCCCCCCCACCCCTTCCCCTCCCCCACTTTTTCTTCGTCTGCTGCGCGTTCGGCACTATCGAGCTCGGGACAATCATGCGATAATGTCCCGGCTTCTTGCGGTTGTAACAAGCAATGACTCTTTCTTCTTTGCTTTCGCTATTCTTTGATGGTTACGAGTCATCTTTCTTTTCGCATTCGGAAGATTGTGAGTCGGGGTATGTTTCGACATATAATTTGACTTACCTTTCGTTTTCCGATAGGCTTTAGTCACTTTTACTGCGTCGCTCCTTCTCCTTCGATACTTTACGACGGCGCATACTTCGAGTGAGACTTCCTTCTTGTAGATCATTGAGTGAAGGTTCGGTCTTACTCGTCGTTTCGCTCGTTCTTTGGAGATCTTTGTCTTGCCGATGCTTTGAAAGCATGGTCGATTTTGTGTCGGCTTCGGCTCTCCGCTTTCTTTGAGGTCTGTCAAACTCAAACTCCTCTGCCTGTAATTCTGAAAAGATATGGTCAGGAGACACATCATCTAAGTCAGAATGTCGGAATAGAGTGGCAAAAGGTGTCCAGTGTCCATCCGGCAGTGCCCTCAGAATCTTCAGATTCATCTCTCGGTTGCTGAATGTCTTTCCCAGCCCATTGATAGAGTTCATCAGATTGGTAAATCTAACGTTCAGATCTTCGATTTTGTCACCGGGCATGAGAGACAAGCTTTCCAGCTTTTGGAGTTCCAGCGCTAATTTGTTGGCTTTAATCTTCTGAGTCCCTCGACTCAGTAGCGCAAGAGCATCCCAGAGTTCTTTAGCAGTCTTGCATTCCTGAACCCTGTCAAGATAAGAATCACTAAGGGTGGTTAGTATAGCATTCCTGGCGACTCGATCTAGATTGTGAAGCTTCTTCTCTTCAGGAGTGAAGAGACTTCTGTCTTTGGGGATCTTCTTCCCAGTCACCATTCCTCCTCCTTGAGCTTGGTCCTGAGTCACGACACTATCAATCATAGGAACGATAGGTCCATCTTCAAGCACTTGATCATCTTGTCATGGAGGGATGTCGGATGAGCTTCCATCCTGACTCGCCATACTCCGTAGTTCTCCACCGAGAACATAGGTACCATCCTTATACCTGACATATCAGCCATGAAGAATAATGATATGAATATATTGTGATATGCAGTGAAAAAACGCTTTCCCTCGGATCCGTTCGAATAGACCAGTCTCAAAGATAACAAGAGTCAAAGAACTCCTGCTCTGATACCAATTGTTGGTCCCGAGTGTACGGTCAGGTGTAGGGGGGGGGTGAATACACCTGATTCGATTTCTCAACTTCGAACTCGAACAGTCCTATTCGGGATGGTGTCGGCCGAAAATAGTTCGGCGAACCCGGACAAGCGTTCCGAATCGAGTTAAAGGCTAAGAGTACTAACTCAGTGAGATACGCTACCGACTAGGTCGAGTCGGTATCTACGATAAGAGTTCGGTGCGCGGAATAGTGTAGGCCCCAAATCGGTTTTTGTGAGAAAACGTTTTAAGTCTCGAGTTCAGTAGATTTAAAAGTTCGGTATCTTTGAGACAGTTGATTGATTTTAAATATGATGTTCAGTATGAATAGTAAAATCAATGCAGCAGTTAAGAAAGCAGTAAGAGACACGGGATTTTTAAAGTGGTTCGGATATCGCTCAAATCCTACGTCCACTGTCCCGAATGATCAGGAGGCTATTTATTATCCTGAGTTAGTCTCAGTCAGCTTGCACACTGGGCAAAGCCGCGTCTTGGTTTTTATACTGATCCAAGTCTCAGTTCACAACACTATCAAACTTAAAGTGTTTGACAAACTTCTCCAACAGTGAAGGAGTCCTTATACAATAAGGATTGGGTTCAAATGTGAACTCCTTCGTCTAAGCTATAGATAAGAACGGTTGAGCTTAGGGTTAGAGCGATAGGGAATATGAGAGAGTAGCTTCTAGATCGACGAATAGCTGAAGGTAAGCTATAAGTTCGTGTAATGTCGATTGGATACTAGAGGCTTTATATGTTGGTTTAGCTTGATTCCCTATGAGCTAGAATGTAGTCTTTCGCCGGAGATTGTTCTTCGAGTTCTTGCTAAGACTTTGTTCTTTGGAATTCGCTCTTTTTCGCGCTCTCTCTAGTTCTTCGTTTCTTTTGTGCTTCAAATCTTGAATGATCCCTCTATTTATAGAGCAGAGATTGAAAATAGATCCGTTGGAGACGATCTTCTTCTCTCTCTCTCTCTTTTGTAGCAAACGGCTCTTTTGGTGTAGGTAACAGTGTACTTTCCCACCTTTTTAGGTAAAAGGTTGACTGCAGCTTTAGCAGGTGAGAAGACACGTGTATGCTTGTCATTCGTTGAGGTGGATGGAGTGGTTGAGACAGCACAAACTTCGAGACAGACTGAAGCTGACTTCTCTCTTCCTCGTTCATGATAATGTTGATTGTCTTTCAAAAGATTCTGACAGTCCTGAAGACTATCTCGTCGTTCTTGAGTCGACCTTGTATTCGGTAGATAGGCTGGCGAGATAAGTCTACGATGATCGGCTACGAGTCCAGTGAACTCCTCCCGCCGAGTTCGGTTCAAGCGACTCTCTCGGTATCTTGCTCTTTGAGTCCGGTATCATCGAGTCTTCTACACCGGTCCTGAGGCCGATGAGCTGCGGCGCCTTGACCGGAGCGAGTGTCTACCGAGTCCGAAACCTCGAGAGACAAATACGAATACAAAGAAATGGTTCACCAATCGAGATAGGGTTTTGGAATCTTCAAATCTTCTCAACGGTTCGAGCTCGAGGCTGCGGCGTGATTCGATATAGAAGATAGAGTCATTTCCCACAAGTATGATCATGCTTGAGGATTGAATCATCACCCAACACAAGCGAGATGCCGCTCTTGGAGGTAACAACTTCCGAAACTGCATATAGAGATAAGATGGCTTTCTTTACTTCTTCATCTAGCATTCCTTGGACATCCATCTCAGAGAGGCTTTGTTTCAATGCTAACTCTAACTTATCCTGCAGTAATGTCGTCTCAAGATGTTCTTGGACAAGAGGCTCAATAACGTCAATAGAATAAGCATTTTCACAATCAAGGGGGCTTTTTCATAGCATCATCAATACTATAAGTAAACTTCTCACCTTGATAGTCCAAACGAGATAGTACCCTTACACACATCAATTAACGCTTTAGCCGTTTTCAGAAAAGGTCGACCTAGCAAAACTCCCGAAGTTCCCTTCTTTCCCTCACAAGTGTTAATCACATAAAAATCCGCAGGATATAGGAAATCATGGATTTTAACAAGAACATTTTCAAGAAGGCCTTTAGGGGATATGCATGATCGGTCAGCTAATTGAATAACAACTTTAGTATCGGTTAACTCAACCCTAACTAAGCTATTAAACACAGATAAAGGCATCACATTGATTGAGGCTCCTAAATCACAAAGGGCTTTTGGGATCATCTTAGTTCCAATCAAACAGGGCAAGGTAAACATACCTGGATCATGGCACTTCTCGGGAAGCATATTTCGAATACATGCTGAGACATTCTCGTTTACCACAATTTTTCCACTTTTGCTTGTGTTTCCAGCAATGAACTCTTTCAGAAACTTCCCAAGATGCGGGATCTTGATAGCATGAAGAAATGGCAGATTAACTTCCAGCTTGCCAAAGATGGACATGTAATCCAGCGTCTGCTCCATAGGCTTTGGTTTCTGCACCAATGCTTGTGGAAATGGTGGATCAATCAGTATTTCTTCTTGGACAACCTGCTTCTTTCCTTTTTCCTCTTCATCGACTTTTTCCTCGTCTTTCTTTGAGTTGGATGACTCATAGATATTTAGCTTTGGCAAGTTGACAATGGCATCAGTGTCACTTTCTTCAGCCTTCTTCGATGCCTTGCTTGGCGGATCAGGGAGATCTCTTCCACTTCTCAGAGTAACATGGCTAACATTCTTTGGATTAATCTGGACTTGAGAAGGTAGCTTTCCTTGGTTCCCTCGAATCTCATTGATTGAGGCAGATAGCTGTCCTATCTGTCTGGCCAAGTTATCTAGTCCGATTTTCTGCTCCTTCTGTGAATTTTGGATGTTCAGGATAGCTTCATTATGAGTCAGAATACTCTGCTGCATTGTTTGTTGTGAGATAGCCATCTCAGTTAGAATTTCTTCAATGGTCTTGCCAGGCTTTGCTTGGGCAGGTGGAGGCAAAAGCGGTGGATTTGTTGGATAAGTCCTTTGATTAGGAGGGCGATAGACTTGCTGTTGTGGTTGTTGGTGGAACATCTGCGGTTGATGCTGGGCAAACTGCGGCTTGGGATGATTATCCCACTTCAGATTTAGATGATCCTTCCATCCAGGATTGTAGGTGTTGGAGTAAGGATCTCTTTTCGATGGTTGTTGTTCCGGGTTCCCAATCGCGTTGCAATCTTCGGCGAGGTTTGCTTGGGTGTTACATTGCAACGAGGTGTGTCAGGCCTGTCCACACGCTCCACATGTTTGTTCAACCGAGTTGACTGAGGATGTTTTTTCCAACATAGAGTGCATCAGTTTCTCCAACTTTGAGTCCATCATCCTTTCCAGCTTCTCAAAACGATTATCCATCCTTTCCATACTAGTATCCAGCTTGGTCTCCAGATCTACGGAATCAGCTGAATTTGCGAATTTTTTTATGATACTAACTTCTCCATAATCCTTAGTTGCATTAGCCAATTCTTGAATAATCTTCTCGGCATCATTCACTCTGCAACTGGAGAAATTTCCTCCACTTGATGAATTGACAAGATTCTTTGTAGTGATTATCATTCCTTGATAAAAGTAGGTCAACAAATCTCCCTTGGAAAAATTATGATTTGGACAGCTTTCGATGAGAGCTTTGTATCGAGTCCAATATCCATTTAGTGTTTCATCAAACTCCTGCTGGACTCCAGAGATCTCCTTGCGCAAGGCTTTGGTCTTTGTAACTTGAAAGTAGCAATCCAGAAATATTTGTCTCATCTCTGTCCAAGTGCTGATTGAGTTTGTGGGTAGACTTGTGAACCAGCTTCCTGCATGGTCCGTGAGAGCAAATGGAAAAGCAGATAGTTTGAATTGTTCATTTGTTCCATGTGAATTCTTTTGAGCATTGCAGAATCTCACGAACTCATTCAGAAAGTGGAATGGATCTTCATTCTTCATTCCATGAAACTTTGGTAGAGCTTGGATAAGCCCATACTTGATCTCAATCGGCTCATTGAGCCCTTCATTTTGGATCGGTGTTGGAAGATCTTCACCACCATGCTTTCCAAACTGATATAGCCTCGGATTATTCGGATCGTCGGCCATCTTCTCGAGTTCAGTCTCAAATTTTCCTTCAGAAAAGAATTCTGCTAGGCTAAGCAGAATGTCTTCAGAGTCAGCTTCTGCTTGGCCAGACGAAGTGTCCTGCTTCGGCAGTTACTGTTGCTGTAGCTTTGTCTCCTTCCTTAACCTCCTTGCGGTCCTTTCGATCTCAGAATCAAATACGAGGTTCGGGTTGGAAGACCTGCTCATAAACTAGTTAAAGCACGAAAAATCAAAAGGTAAACACGGTTAATTAGAAACACCGTTCCCCGGCAACGGCGCCAATTTGGTGATCGCTGTTTTCACACCTAATAAAATACCTGCACACACTTAGAATTTTATAATTAGTATAGAACAGGGTCGAACTCAGGGAACAGTGAAAATCAACATTGTTTATCCTTTTGATCAGAGTTTTGGTGATGCCACCACGCATAAATTTTTGGTTTACTACCTAGGCAAAGAAAAGTAAATAGCAAGAAAGATAGATAAAAATAATCAAATAAAGAAAGGCGGACTCGGCTTCGGGTAACTTGTATGAGACAACTACTTCGATCATAGATGCATAGATTTAATTAATTCCTAAGATCAACCAGTTATAGGATACAGTGTTGGACACGTACATACCCCAATTCCTACTTACTTAGTCGGTAGTGGCTTGTTGAACAAATTTCTACTACTCCCTAATCTAACCACAACCTAGCTTGTTGAACAATCCTAGATTTAATTTTTAGAAAGCATTACGAGGAAGGAACCCAATTTTAATATCTACCGTTGTTGAACAAGCGACATAGATGATTAACCTCCTTAATTCGACTACCGTTACGATAGCTTCGCCACCTATGTTGTTGAACAATCTGGCACTAATCTTCATAACCTAAATTGATCAGGTTTAAGTTAATCCAATTAAATCTTTCTACCCCGAATTAAGTCGAAATCCTAGTCTTCAATTACTACGAACAATTAGATCTCACAAAGTTTGTATCTCATACTCGCCACCCTCGCCGAAGCCCTAAAAAGTTTAGCTACACATACTTAACTTGGACAAGCAGAATGAAATGAACATATTCAGAACATAAATTAAAATGCGAAAATATAAAAGCATGCAACGTAATTAAAGTACGAGAAATTTAAAGAATACCGAAACCTAAAGGCGAACGGAAACTTGAATTGAACCGGAAATCGAACGAAGTACTTGAAGTGCTGAAATCTGAAAATAACTAAACTAAGAAAGCGAATAAAAGTGTTTGGGAATTCTTGTGCGGAAATTAAAATCTAACTACGAAACTAAGAACGAGAATGGCTGGAAACGATGTAGAGAATGGTGTAGAATGGTTCTGATCGGGTGTTATGAATGATGTCCGTCTCCACCCCTTTATATAGATTTGGAGCTTGATCTTCAAAAGGAAAGATATCTTAGGGCATATCTTTTAAATCTTGATCTTGAAGATTCATTTTCCTTGTATAAGTCCAGCCCTAAAATATCTTTAAACTCCAAATCTTCAGCATATCTTTCCTTCTCGATCTCAATCCCGTTTTTTCTCCAAAAACCGCCAAAATATCTCCAAATCAGCTCCGGATCGCCACCTCATCATCGGATCATAAACCTGCTGAAAATAGACATTTCTGCGCACAAAACAGCATCAACTTGGACAAGATGAGCGTCAGAACTGGGTGAATTCGAGGGGTATAAAATCGATACATCAGTATTCAGAGCACAGGGCTACTGAGTTAATGTTAACTGAGAAGACTGAATCATTTCCCACTATTAGTGTTGTTTTTGGGGACTGAATCATCACCCAACATTTTCCCCCTATTTGATGATGCCAAAACCTATCTGCTAATCAACCTAACACAATGACTTATCAGAACCAGAGCTCCTTACAAAATATTACAAGTAGGATCAGTGGAGTTGTTCTTCAAGTCCTAGACTACTGAGGGGATCAGGGCAGAAATGACAGAACTTATACAGAATCTAATCAGCATTTTCTCCCTTTTCTAACAACATATTCCCCAAAAACTGATCAGAATCTAGCTATACAACAACTGACAATAAATAACAGCAGTGAGTGTGTGAGTCAGTAATCACTTCAGTGATTCTGAGTGTTAAGTATAAACAAACACGGCTATTCAGACAATAAGGAATTGTCAAAGCCAAACAGAGATGTTATATATATGAGCAATAAGTACAAGTACACCTTCTGCTAGACTAAAAAGAGTAAAAGAAAGATACAAGGAGAATACAGAAGCAATAATCATCTGAACTGCTTAATCCTGTCTTTGAAGTCCTTAGATTGAGTTTCAGGAAGCGGCAGTCCATATATGCGGTAAGTGATCTTCCTCAGCTTCAGTATCTTAGCAAAGTCCGCTAGGTCTTCTTCATCTAGGAATTTGGCTTCAGCGGCATCCTTCACTTCTTTCTCTATCACTCCATAATGGATAGATTCGTCTAGTCTCTGTGGGGGCGGCAGGATTCTGGGAGCTGGAACTCTGACATCAACATTTTCCTTGACAGCTTTCTAAAGTCTGGCATACATTTCCAAGTCAGCTCTCATGATCCATTCAATATATGCCACTGTCTTGTGCTTCTCAGCCCAGAATCTCCAGAAGTAATTCTTCTTTATGAATTCAGCTTTCAGTGCTTCCCACCTCTGATTGACTTCCCACGACATCCATTCATCCACTCTTGGCCATCTGTGAGTCTTAAGATCAGTAGGCTTCCTAAATTTCCTGTATCTGTAGGGAATGTCAGCCTTTTCATGGATCCTTTGACTCGCTTGTTTTTCAGTCCTTAGCCTAAGAGCTTCGATATCAGCAAGCCATATCCTCTCTCTGGCTGCTTCTATCTGCCTGGCCTCTTCACCTCTGTATAAGCACCTCTCCATCTGAGCCCAAATTTCATCCATTTCTTGGTCTTGTGCCTTCAAGGCAACATAGGAGGGTTTGTGAGGTGGCTCTTCTTCTGAGTCAGCAGGTGTGGATGATTTCTCTTTAGATGTTCCTCTTTGCCCAGGCAGACATTCTGCTGCTCGCTTGCTCCTTCTCTTTTTCCTTGTCAGCTTCGTCGCTGAGCTTGAGTGTTCTAGGAGGCAGCCTAGCTCCAGTCTTCTTGCCTCCAGCTGGAGCCTTAGTTTTGCCTTTAGCGGGCTTCTTCTTTGGCTTATTCGCGGCTTCGGCTCGGCTATCTCCCTAGCCAATTTCTCATCGGCCGCTATCGAGCCTTCTCCTCCGGAGTTATGAACCTCCACGGGTCCTTTCTTCTTGGAGGGAGGGGTTGGAAGCTTCGGTACCTTTTTGCCTTTGCCGGCACCGGAGGAGGAAGAGGAGCTTCTTCCTCTTCGACTCCTCGTCGGCATACTCAAGCAACTTCTTTAATAATGTCCGAAGGAGTTTGAGTTGCTTGAGTTGCGACTTCTTTGGCTCCCTGAGCCACTTGGGCCGGTCTCGGCGAATCTTGCGGCTCCTGCCGCTTGAGACACCCCGGGCCTTGCCGGTTTGTGAAGGTCCGGTGGGGGGCGGATGACCGAGTCCGAGATGCCCCCGCCATTGTCCTTGCTCTCTTCGGAGCTTTCAGTATCAGCTCCTTGGTTCCTTTCTCAATAAATCCTTCCCCCTTTTTGGCATCAGCAAATCGGGTAGGGGGCGGAACTGATACTTTGCTGTTCAGGCTCTTGTAGGCGTCGGATAGATCATCTAAAGTATTGTGGAGGTCGTCTGAGTCCCGGTCCTTGGGTCAGCGGGCCCCCTCGCTACGGAATCGACTTTCTTCGGATTGAAGTAAGATTTATCGGCGAATGTAATGCTCTCAGATCTGCAGAAGTCTTCTATCATTACAGAGAGCTTCAGTCCGTATAGAAGCTTGCCTTTGACGCTCAGTCGCTTGGAAGTATTATAACTTCAGTTTGTAACAATATAAGTGCAGTTTGCAAGCAATCCGGGGGTTGGGAAATGCTAGCATTCCGGAGGAATGCTTGCGTTTTACAAACCCCAAAATGTAAGTGTTGCGAAGGAACGCGCATTTTTAAACCGGTATGCGCTCCTAAGGTTTATCCTTCCCCCTGGGGGTATAGTATAGTCACCAAGTACTAGTATAATCACCAAGCTTGTACAAGTATTGTATGTTCATTTCGTAAGTATAATAATTGTAGTTCCTAACAACTATATGTGCAATTCGTAAGAATTATAAGTGCAGTTTGTAAGTATTATAATTGTATATACATTACTTGCAAACTACACTTATATTTGCTAGGAATTGCACTTATAATACTTACGAACTGCACTTAAAATATTGATATTTATTGATTATAGTAATAGTTGGATACTATAACCTGTAGGGGAAACATGAACCCTAGGGGAGCATACCAGTTTAAAAAGGCTCGCGTTCCTTCGGAACACTTACATTTTGGGGTTTGGAAAACATTAGCGTTCTGGAGGGACGCTAGCATTTTCAAACCCCTGGATTAACGCCCAAATTTTAATCACTTTACAAGGGGACGTTACTTCTTGCTTAACTTTATTTCAACACTTAATTTAAAAAAAACTAAATATACTAAATAAATTTCTTCATAAAAAAAATCAATGCGAAATTTTATAAACAACAAGAAGTCTTTAAAATAATTACTAAGGGGACTAATAATTATCGAGAAAAAAATAACGGAGATGCATAATTCATGATAAAACTAAGTTAATGTAATAAAAGAGTTTCATAATTTATCCACATGAGACCATCACCATCAGCCACCTCAAGCATCTGCCGGACCATGATTTGAAAAATGTGAATATTAAGGGGATGAGCATGACGACTCGGTGAGGTCAAACATTATCTAAACTATAATCTATAAAGAATTTAGCATGAGAAATTAGACATGCTAGCCTGAAAGCTTAACCCGAATGTTTTATTGTGTGAATGCCTGTAGGATAACCCGAAGGTTTTACTGCGTGAATGTCTGAAGGCTAACCCTAAGGTTTTACTTCGTGAATAGTCCGAAGGCTCTGTCTGTACTGAATAACACAAGAGAAAAACTTTAGAGGGTATAATAAGGATAAAAGAGAAACTCCACATTAACCTTTTGAGTGAATAAAAAGATGAATATCAAGTGATTAAGCCTTGCGCGCCTGTCCTAAAATAAAACTTGACTTAATGATTTGTGAAATGAATGTCATTTATACACTAATACAAGATTTCATAACTAAAGATATATTGATTTAAGCACGCAATCAAACTTTGTTGAGGTCCTAACCCAGTTTCGTATGCATGTAGTATTCACGATAATTTAATCAAAATTAAAATTTTTGCCACAAGAACATGCTTAATCCTACACCTTAAATAAAAATAAATTCTAACAATTTCCAAAAAAGTATCCTAATAACCAACAATACATTTATAGTTTATCATCACCATATTGGCCACATAAGTATATCATCACTATTATTTTAATTCATGTATATTGACTTCCACCTGAATAAGAGAAAATAGAGCTTCTAAATTCTAAACATTCTGGAAATTTTAATACACCAAAAACGTAATTCTTCTAATGATTAGTTTCCCAGGAGATTAAGAACACAAAGAATTACGGTATATAAAACAAGTTTGAACATTTAAGGGGTAGTTATACATTTTAATCTATCCTTTAGAATCTGTTTGGTACAAAACCTTATCTAGTTTTAAACACTCGACTGTGAAAATAATTTATTTTCTAAAGAAATTTTCTAATATAATTTTTGAAACTCATAGTAGTTTTTCTTAATTAGGGAAACACAAATTTTAGAAGACTTTAGACATGCTCTGACATTCAAGATCAAACTTACGTACATATATGTACAAAAGCAGTAACGCATGCATGAAATTTGATATACTAGCATAAACAAATTAAAATCAAAGAAACATGCAAGAAACCCAATTTGATTTTTCCTCCACTTTTTTATATAAACTATATTTTAAATCCTTGCTAAGTCATTCGTAATATAAAAAGTTGGACAAATAATTCATGTATAGCAATTAAGAACGTATTTTAAAACTAAGTACCTTATTTAGCTTGATGCTCTTGACTAATTCTTGAAGCAACAAGCAGCCGTGGACGAAGAAAAAAAGAAAATCAAACAATGGAATATCTTTGGGGAATTTTTGTGCATTTGGATGTTTCATGTCAACGGGATTTTCTCTAACCACTAACCACGATATCCATCATGATTTCTAACAAAATAAAATTTAAAAAAATCTATCACCTAAAACCATCTTAAAATATAAAAACAAATATATATATATAAGGGAGGGTTATATTGAGAACACCCCTTACATAGAGAAATAAGAACAAATTACTACCCTTGATCTTGACTCATAGATGGTGTAGATTGAATTGAAAATGTTTTTCATTTAGTATTTTTTTAAACAAAAAATTCTCATTAAGGGTAAAATGGGTAGTATTTGTGCTTATTATTCATTTGGTAAAGAGTGAAAAGGGGCTAGGGTTTTTTACCATCCATTATCGTTCCTAAACAACGTTTGGGATGCGCCGCTCAAAAATGGAGATTTCGGATGCACCACGTGAAGCAGGATTCGAAGGAGACGCCTGAAAAACGTTTCGTTGTCGACACGGGAAAAACATTTTGGAGCCGACGCTTGTTAAAGCTTTCAGAGGCGACGCTTGAAGCAGTTTAGAAGGTGTTCTCAGTTCGAAGAAGTTTTCGGAGGCAGTGTGTTTTGAAAAGGTATGTGCCGCGAATTAATAAACTTTGAAATCGAATTGATAAATTGCACATATTTGTTCTTATTTCACAGATTTGCGCAGTAGACTTAGAAATCGAATTGAAAATTGTTTAATCAGAAAACAGACACCTAGGGCTTTTTTGTTCTGAAAACGTATTGAATTTTGTTGATTCTGCAGTTTCTGGAAATTTGAATTTGAATGTGCATTTGCATAATTCGAATTATGTATTCTGGGAAATGTAAATTTGTTATCTGCACAAGGTGTGATTTAAGTATGCACATCCATGATGTGGAGTATGCACATTTTTTAATGTGCTTAAATTGAATCCGAATTCTACAAATTCTGTTATCAGCACAATGTGAACTTTTTATGTGTACATGGTTTGATTCGATTCAAAGTTTCAAAGCTATTTTGTGAATGCAAGGTATCTGACTTCAATTAGTTGTGAAGAATCGAATTTGAAGCTTGTTATTTCTTGAATCGAATGTATGAGTTTGATATTTTAGACTCTGAATTTATGACATTGTTTAGATGTTTGTTACATTCATAAGGGTGTGGTTCACGCACTTCAAGTTTGTGATGATGAGCTCTATAATCAGGCAATAGACAATTCGAGGTAATTTTTAGTACATTTTGCTGCACATTTCATTAATTTTATCTGCACATTTCATTATATTTTTTTTGCACATTGAGTGTTTCTTATTTTGCGCAAATGGTAGATTGATGATTATCTTAATGATAATAAAAATGGAAATGCTGAGCAAGTTGCAGAAGGTGAAAAAAACAAAGTGAATGAATGCATGAATATTATTAAGAATTTGGTTGAGGAAAGTGGAAAACAAACTGAAACAGAAAGAACTTAGGTAAAATTAGGTAGAATTCTCTGCACATTTCATAACATTTATCTGTACACTAATTGTTTCTTATGTGTAGGGATTTGGCGGTGTGGCATAACAAAATATTCAAAGAAACAAATTACAATCCAAATGCTCGAATCTTGCACTTGCACTTTGACATGGCCTCATCACTCGGATAAGTGAGCGAGATGGTTGAAGTTGCAGGAGAATACTATGAGAAGGCGATCCGATGAAGAAATATAGACGTGGAAAAAATATTACTTGGTTGATGTTTTTATATTTCAAACTTGTGAAGGTGGATCCTATGTTATTTTGTAATTAAGGCCGTAGTAGCAGCCCTTATAAATTCATTAATATATATTAATGCACTTGGTTCCTATGTTATTTTGTATTTAGATGGTCCGAATTTGTTATGCACATTTAAGGAATGTATTATGCACATTTATAGTATTTGCTCTGCACATTTAAGGAATGTATTATGCACATTTATAGTATTACCGACTACCACATATAGAAAACATAATACATCCTGTTTTTTGTTAATAAGATCGAAAACACTGGAAGTGCTCAAATGGATATAAAAAACCACCAATACCAGCATAGATTTTGTAAAATATTACACCATCATCCAAATTTAGGTTGCAGATGACGGCAAGAAGATAATTTGATTCGAAATAACAAGATGAGTTTGGAAAATTACCAAGTATCATTGTTTCGACAAGATCCACTATAAAACAAGCAACTATTATAACTAAACGTTCCATATCTACAAATATTTGGAGACTACCACGAAAAGAAAAAATCGACTACATTTACAGTATTTTGTATGCACACACATTGAAAATCTTATGCACATTTACTGTATTTGTATGCACAAACAGTGAATATCGAGTATTTGGATTTTTGGAGTTGATTAAAGCACAAAAATCAACTACCATAGCTTCAACAAACAGGTACAATGGCGAAAATCGTTGAGGAGAAGCTCAAAGCTGCCTCACACTATTACCATCGCTACAAAAAAAACACATGTTATAACAATATAGAAATCAAAAGAGTTGGAATCGTCATTCTCGGTCAATACAACACGAATAACATAAATCAATAAGGCAACAATTGATAAGAATGAAATCGATGCCTTGGGCGACCATTATGCATATGGAAAAGTGAACTTTATGCACATTTATCGCCTGTATATATGCACATATATTAACATTAATAAAAAAATCGACAACATATAACACTTTCGCTGGATCTCAAAACTTCAAAAGCTAATCGAACGAAAATCAACAAAATTATCAAATTAGAGGCTTGGGGTACATCATCTTCATATGCCCTATCCACAATCGAAAAAAAAACTATATTAGGATGAATCGCCAAAATTGATTTCAACAATTAACTACCCATGTCGGATAAATCGCTCATAATTTAATCTCCGAGTGCTACAAACAGAAAAATCAATGAATTAAACTCGAAGCCTTGTGTGACTACAACTTTCTCATCCAAAAGCGAAATCAAAAAAAGAGAAACATCAAACCAAAATTTACCCATTCGATGTGGTATTTTCCTTCCTTGGCGATATCTAGCAACTCGAAAATGAATTATGAACAAATCCCCACGATGAAGACAACGATTTTTCGAGTGAAGAAGAATGAAGAAAATAGCGTGAGGTTCTCTCTCTCTTCAACAACATTCATTAATGAAAATAATTCATTTTTAAAAAGATTTAATAACATAAAAGATAAAAAGACAACTATGACCTTAATGATTTAAAAAGGGAACTAGAAATTTAAAAAATTCTCCTAAGATCTTGGCCATATATCTAATAAATGAATGGTTGGATAATGTTCTTATTTCTCTCAATAAGCTAGTGTTCTCAAAAGATCCCATCCCTATATATATATATATATATATATATATATAGGGAGTGGATCTTGTGAGAACTCTCCCTATTTGTGAGAACTAGGAACTAATTATGACCATAGATTAGATTAGTTTAATGGTTCAGATCTAATTTTTTTATACAAGATTTTTAAATATATATTTAGAATGTTTTTTAAGGAAGGGTATAATTATAATTTTATAATTATGGATATGATGTTATACACACAATTAGATATTTAATGTGATTTTTCATACCATTTTGGCAATTATTATGCCGTTATGAGTTTTTTTTTTTTCTGATTTGAATTCAATATGATTTTCATTCATTTATACATCCTTTTTCTCCTTTAATTAGCAGATCATAATGATCATTTTCTTTGATTTTGCAGGTGATCGTTTTTTAATTGGGTGTCTACATTTCGTTGTTAGTCCTGCCTTTCCACATCCTTTTTCTTATTTAATTAGCAGATCCTAATGCTCCTTTTCGTTGCATATTAAGATGTTGTATTATGCATATTAAGATGTTGTATTATGCATATATTTTTTTTGTATTATGCATGTTAAGATGTTGTATTATGCATAGATTTTTTCTATTTTATGCATGTTAAAATGTTGTGTTATGCATATTAAGATGTTGTATTATGCATATATTTTTTCTGTATTATGCATGCTAAGATGCTCTATTATGCATAGATTTTTCCTGTGTTATGCATAATAAGATGCTGTATTATGCATAGATTTTTTTTCTGTATTATGCATGTTAAGATGTTGTATTTTATGCATAAGACTTTTTCTGTTTTATGCATGTTAAAATGTTGTGTTATGCATATTAAGATGTTGTATTATGCATATATTTTTTCTGTATTATGCATGTTAAGATGCTATATTATGCATAGATTTTTTCTTTATTATGCATATTAAGATGCTGTATTATGCATATTTAGATGTTGTATTATGCATAGATTTTTTTTTGTATTATACATATTAAGATGATGTATTATGCATATTAAGATGTTGTGAATTATGCAAAATTTGTTTATCAATTATGAATATGTTAACTAAAATAATGCATTAATTACATTTTTTTTTGGAAATTATGTTTTAAGGTACGGCATGATTTTTGTACCATTTACCGGCAAAGATAATCATGGATAAAACAAAAGGTAGTGGTAGTAGGATACAATCAAGGAAAGAGAGGGCTATGCGTGATGCTCAAAAACCAAAAAGATTGTGCAGAAAATGCAAACAGATGGGACATCATGATTCTAGGATTTGTGACGAAGTAAAAGAACATCTGGAGTGTAGTTAGGTTATTATGTAGTGGTTACATTTATGCGTGATAGACTATGTTTCTATTATATTTTCTTGTGTAATGTTTGATCAAGTTCTATGATTAGATGAAAATTTTGCTCATTTTATCAAGTAATTATGTATATTGATTGACAACTAGATATCTGAATTATGTCTCATGTTATCTAGTTTAAGTTATTATTGGTTTTCAAAAAATACAATTAACAATGCACGATAACATTTCAAAAAATGGAACAGTTATGTTTCACAATTATGCATAATAATTAATTAATATATGCAAATCTTAATTCACACATGTGCATCACCTATCGCAATCATATTGACTTATTACTAATTCAATTATGAAAGGCGTAAATATTGTAAAACAAAATGAGGAAATTAATAATAGGAAAACATTAATGATTTAATATGTAGAAAAAATTACATTGTCTTTAAGCTAAAAATACGCAAATATATTAAAAAGTACGATACATATTAAACAAAGTGCTTATAGTACTTAAACTGATATACTAAATTAAACTTGACTATTCAAAAGCTCCATGCATCACTTGTCTAAATCTAGTAACAACGTCATCATAAGCCATTAAGGCAAGATTTTGTATCTCATCCCTTTCTTTATTCTCATTGAAATCTACAATTGTCCAACAGTACCGAACCCTTAGCAACTTTATCTGCTTAAAGCTCCGCTTTGCAATTACAGGAAGCTCTACAAAATCATTATCACCATGTACAGCTAGTTTCCTCTTTCCATTCCTTTTTGATGATCCTTCATAATTTCAAAATATAATTAGTTAAAACAACAACTTTATGCAATAAAAATATCATTCTTTATGCATAAAAAATACCATTCTTTATGCATAAAAATATATCACATTATGCAATAATTGAACATTCATTCTTTTTATAAAATTACTGCATATTACTCTACTTCTTAATGCATAACAATTTATTACATTATGCAATAATTGTGCATTCATTGTTGTTAGTTAATTTCTGCATTATAATCTACTTCTTTATGCATAAACTTCTGCTACACTATGCATTAAAAATAATGTAGCATAAAATAGGTACATATTTAGGTGTTAATTAAGAAACTTCAAAATACTAGTTATGGTTCAAATCATTAATGTTTTAAGCATAACCATATGAACAATATAAAATAAATTAACAAGAAATATATTTGAATTTATATACTCACCTACAATGTCAAAATAAGATTGGGAAATAAAAAAAAATGACCTTCTTCCTTCATGTTGTTGTATTTAGAATGTATAAACACCTTAATTTCAAAACCTAATACAAAAACGAAATAATATAGTAAATGTATTTTACATTAATACTCTTTTTAAAAAAAAACACCAAAAAAAAAAAACAAAATAAAGATTTTGAACAAAAAAAACTGTTCTTTTGCAGAATTGAGTCAACTCCTACGAAATTTATATTAACAATGAGCAAATATCGAAAAAATGCATTTTTTTTTTCAAAATTCGATCCATCGAAACTTTAAGAAAATCATATTTTTTACTATGTTCTTACCATCGGAATTACAAGAATTAGATTAAAAAAATTACGAAAAAATGAAACATATTGCAACAAACAAGAAACTCAATATAATGTGTATGATTTTTGAAAATACTGTAATTTTACTGGAAATTTTAAAAATTTCATACATATTATCAATATTTAAACATAAAAGAAAAAAAAATTTACCTCTTCTACAGATAAAATCTTCGTGCGAATTTAAACAGTAAAGAAAACAAAAACGGAAGAAATATATACTTTATGAGAAGATTTAATACTAATAAATACCTGCAAATCATGCGAAGAATCACACAAGACAAAATTCTTGATACATTCAGTTCCAATGGCGGATAGGCTTCTACAGTTTCGAAAAGTTATTTGATAAATGAAACGGCTGATTTTTATGCATAAATGACGGCGGAGGTTACAAAGACGAGAAGTTATTTTTTTTGCAATACCAACTATGCCCTTTATGCATAATTCGGGAAAACAAAAAAAAACTAGATTAATCTTGTCCATTGATTTTATTAAAATCAATTATCATAATTAGTTCCTAGTTCTCACTATAGGATGAGTTCTCACCAGACCCACACCCTATATATATATATATATATATATATATATATATATATAAAAGTAGGGAGTTGGCACATCCACGAACCCTCCTTTTCCTAAATTACTCCTAATGATTATAAAATATTTTAAATTTGGATTATAACTAAAAATAACATCTACATCAATTTAGAACACATAAAATTCATTATAGTATTTAATCAATTATTAAATGTATAAGCCGGCAATCACATATAAATGCATTTAAACAATTAGAACATAGAATTCCTAATAATATGCCTATCATGATGAAATGCATGTATTATGCTTGAGGTTCAATTAGATTCTAAAGTGCGTTTTACAAGGCTAATCCACAGGATATCATGTATGATGTAAATGTATTTTTGTATACAGGGATTGTTTGCAAACTGCACTTACATTTGTTACAAACTGCACTTATAATTTTTATGAACTGCATTCGTGGGTGAAGAGATGAAAATCTCTGAATTTTGAATAAAAAATAGTGATATTGTGACGTAAGAATATAAGGAGAGATTTGATTAGTGTTAATAAATTAGTAGAAGTGGGCTGTTTAAATTTTTTTATCAATTATAAAAATATATCAAATTTACTCTTAAGTGTGATTAATTACTCTTTAAAGTATAATTCATTATTTTGAAATTCAAATTAAATCTAAATCGTTCGCTAATCAAATTAGGTGATTATGATTTGTTCTTATGTTCACAATTTAAGAGGGAGATGAACTAGTGTGCATCATGTTGCACATGCAACATGATTCAATTGCCCAATTTTGACACATGTTTGACCCGTTGACCCGCTTTGACTCATGTGTTGACCTATTTTTTTTTTCGTATTTGTTTTATTTTCGTTTTATTTTCGTTTTTTTTTTTTTTTTTTTTTTTTTTTAATTTTTTTCGTCTTGTTTGTTTTTTCCTTTTTTTTTTGTCTTTTTCGTCTTTTTGTCTTTTTTCATTTTTTTGCCGTTTTCGTCTTTTTCATTTTTTTCCGTCTTTTTTCGCCTTTTTTTTTGTTTTTTTGTCTTTTTCATTTTTTCCGTTTTTTTTTCGTCTTTTTCGTTTTTCTTTTTCGTTTTTTCCGTCTTTTTCGCCTTTTTCTTTTTTTTTTTTTTTTTTTGTTTTTTTGTGTTTTTTGTTTTTTTCGCATTTTTCGTCTTTTTCATTTTTTCGTCCTTTTCTCCTTTTTTCATCTTTTTCGTTTTTTCATTTTTTTTCGTCTTTTTGGAAATACAAAGAATGACACGACACTTTTTTTCGTTTTTTCATTTTGAAATACAAAAAATATTTTTCATTTTTTTCCCTTTATTATAAGGACGAGAGTGTCACTCTTTCTATACAAAAGTGTCGTTTGTTCTAAACAATGACACTTTTGTTCGTTTGTTCTAAACAATGACACTTTCATTCGGGACAATTGACACTTTTGTTTAGTACGATTGACACTTTGGGTAACATTTCTGGTTGTTATGCTTCATATTGATTAGTAGATGAAAGTGACACGTTCCTTAATTCTGAGTGCCAATTTACTTCAGTGTGATTGACACTTTAAGATAAATGACACTTTCGTTCATTGTAATTGACACTTTTTTCATAAACAAACGACATTTTTTTTTGAAACAAATCGCATTTTTTTAAAAATAATTGATATTCAATAAATGATATAAATGACACTTTATTCAAATACAAATGACACTTTTGTTTGTTACGATTGATACTTTGGATAAGTAACAAATGACACATTTATTCATTACAAATGACATGCATTCCTTATCAAAAAAATTGGAAAAAAATAAAAAAAATTATTTGTTACGATTGACACTTTTGTTTGTTACAATTGACACTTTCATATGCAAAGAGTGACACGTCCGTCCTTAAAATAAAGGAAAAAAATGAAAAAAAAATGAAATTTTTTTTGTTTGTTGCGATTGATAATTTTGTTTGTTACGATTGACACTTTCTTATGCAAAGAGTGACACGTCCGTCCTTAAAATAAAGGGGAAAAAAGTTAAAAAAAAAGTTTAAAAAAATAGAAAAATAATGATGTCATGCTGACGTCAGCGGGTCAAACACGGATCAATACGAGCCAACGGGTCAAACAGAAGTCAAAGCGAGTCAAAATTGGATAATTGGATCACACAAATTTTTACCCAAGAGGGAATTCTCACTGGTACATATATATACCCCAATTCTCTTCACGGCCCGCCGGACTTTCCATTCTTAAAATTAATATTAAAAAAAAAAACTCCGCCGCAAACCTTCGTCTTCTCAGAATCTTCGAATATTCTTGCGTACGACAAATTCTTCAAGGAGTTCTCCAAACATTCTAAGGTAAGTATGTATACAACCTAATTAATCTCGTGATTGTTTGTTTAAATACTGAATCTTAAATTTACATAGCTTGCCGCCGGGGAGTGAAAGAAGAGAGAGAAAGGGATATGTACATACGTGCAATGGACAATGGTTCTGTTACGAAGAGAGAAAAAGTGTTTGATGCCACTGTGAGAAGATGGGAAAAGCATTGAAAAAAATATTAAATTTGCTTTTCATAAAAAATTCTGGTTCACGTAGTTAAATCTGGTTGAGAGTTTAATTACATTTATACTTAGTTTCATTCCTAATTATAATTGCTACGATAATTAGGGATTATAATTTATTTCTTTTTACTAATTACCCTGATCAGGTTAGATGTATGTAGGAAGAATCTGTTTTCTTTATTTTAACTGTATAATTTGCTGCTGGTTGATTTGTGATAGTTATATTTAGTTAAGATGCCTCTTAATTATGTTGAAATGTTTATATGATTGGAAGTTTGGGATGAAGTAAATCTTGTAAAAACTTAATATCATGAGTTTCATTGATAATCTCCGTGGCCATTTGTAAGATTCTTGTATGCTTAAAATCTTATTCAAAGTTAAGAGATTAAAGAATAAATTACAGTTTATATTATGCTTATTTGCCAAGAGGACTATGATATGAACACTAGGTATATCCATGTTTGTCTGCAGCCTGCAGTAATATTTTAACATCATGTGTAGGTTGGTTTAAGGAGGATTTTGTATCTTGTATTTTCTTCTTTCGGAAATGGAAGGTTTTGCCATACAATATGTAGTGTTGCATGAATTTGGATGTATAATTTCTATACTTTGTTTGACAATATCCAAACTAGAAGAGTTGATTAATTGATTAACACCTAACATCAAAATCATTACCTACTGTAGTTGATCCCATTCGAAAGAAGAAATTGAAATATTAAATGGTGTTATTCTGGAGATTTGGTTAGGTTGAATGCTTTCTTGTTTGCTTTTCCTGTGCTTCGTTTGTCTATGTATTAATTAATATTCGAAATGGGGTTGTGTAAGCTTCTTGCATCTCGGTGAATAAAGTGTGTTGGAGCTTGCATACTGTTGTATTAATTATCCTTATCAATTCATTGCGGTGAAATATTAGAATAGAAGTGAAGAAGCTAAATAGATGAAAATCAATTTTACATTGTGTCTTCAGCTTGTGTCCAATCATAGTGTGCCTTATTTTCAGTGGGCCATTTCTAATGTGCTAAAATATAATGTGGAGAAAATGAAAAACTTGTATTAATGAATAGGGAAGCGAGTATATATACAAGAGAGTGAGTGAGTTTGTTTGTATGTAACTTCCTCTTTCTCTCTCCTCAACTAACTCTCTAACTACTTACTTAACTGCATTCTTTAATAGTGTTAACAGTTTCTTTAACTGCTTAATAATTATATTGGATTAATCTCAATATTCCCCAAACGACTCCTATCGCGGCTGTACTGGAAGTTGTTGGAGAAGATCTTGAAACCGTGCAATAGTAAGTGGCTTCGTTAAAATGTCGGCAAGTTGACTCTGAGCAAGAACATATCGTACGTCCAATTCTTGTTGTAGAACCTTGTCCCGTACGAAGTGAGTATCAATCTCTATATGCTTCGTGCTGGCATGATTGACCGGATTTAATGCTATTGCTGCGGCACTTTGGTTATCACACCAAAGTGTTGGTTTGAGAGAAGCACTTACACCGAGCTCTGTTAGAAGTGATTTGATCCATATAATCTCTACCGCTGCATCGGCTAGTGCTCTGTACTCTGACTCAGAACTGCTTCTGGATACAACCCGTTGTTTGAGATGAGGTTTGGGCCTAGGAAGATGCAGTAGCCACCAGTAAACCTCCGGTCATCACTGCAGCTGGCCCAGTCTGCATCTGAAAATCCAGTGAGTTGAGGGGAACCAGTTGAAGTTGCTTTGAATAGGAGTCCTTGGTTTATTATTCTTTTTAGATATCGAAGGACACTCTTGCATGCTTTCCAGTAGGATTCAGTTGGAGCCTTTAGGTACTGACTCAACTTGTTTACAATGAAGGCTATATCTGGCCTAGTTAAGAACAAATATTGGAGTCCTCCTACTAGGCTTTTGTATAAAGTTGGATCTCCAAATGCTGGACTATCTGAAATGGATAATTTCTGTCCAGAATCATAGGGTGAGGGTACTGTATTGCTTTCTAGAAAATTTGCCTTAGCAAGTAGGCCTCGGATGTATTTGGCCTGATGCATGACAGCAGAGGTGGGGGAAGTTCTCTGGACCTAAACCCCCAGGAAATGGCTGACTTCTCCAAGCGTTTTTAGTGCAAACTCCTTTGATAAACCAACTACTACTGACTGAATAAGAGTATTATCTTCTCCAGTAACCAAGATATCATCAACATATATCAGTAAAATGATTAGTTTCCCTTTAAATCGAGCATAGAACAATGAGTGATCTGATGTACTAAACTTGAACCCTGACTGCAGTAGATAGTTTTTTAGTCTGCCATACTAGCCTCTTAATTTACAAACATAATCTTGATGACTTGGATCAGAGAACCCATAAGGTTGTTTCATGTACACTGGCTCTGTTAGGATTCCATTATTGATATCAATGTGCTGAATAGACCAACTCAGTGAGAGAGCCAGAGAGAACACCAACCTTATGGAAACTGGTTTTACCATTGGACTGAATGTCTCCTGAAAATCAACTCCAGCCCTTTGTTGGAAGCTTTTTGCAACCAATCTTGCTTTAAGCCTGTCAACTGAACCATCTGCAGCAGTCTTTATTTTGTAGATCCATTTGCATTGGATAAGGTTCATTTCTAGTGATGGAGGCACCAGTTCCCAAGTTCTGTTTCTGATCAAGGCATCATATTCTTCTGTCATGGCTTTAACCCAAAGCTGATTTGCCAAGGCTTCATGGTCTGTAACTGGTTCTGTAACAGTGGGAGAAGATAGAGACTGTACAGTAGCAGTATATATTTTGGGCTGATGAATCCCCTTTTTGGCTCTGGTTATCATTGGATGAGTGTTTAGGGAAGGGACATAAGTTGAATTTGAGGCAGAAGAGGAAGAAGGGAAAGAATCAATGCTAGGAGGATTAGGAGGTGGATTGGTATTATGGTTTGGAGGGACTAGGGGAACCTGCTGAGATGTAGGACAGAGAGAGATAGTAGGAGTAGGATGGATAAGTGTTTCAGTAGTTATGGGAAACAATTTGGAATAAGGGTATTCATCTTCATTGAATAAAACTGATTTTGCAACACAGACTTTCCCAGATGGATGAAGACATTTGTACCCTTTGTGAGAGGCACTATAGCCAAGAAACACACACTTTGTGGACCTGAACTGGAGTTTGGCAGAATTGTATGGCCGTAGCTGTGGGAAACAGCTACAACCAAATTTTCTTAGGAAGGTATAGTCTGGTGGAGACTGAAACAAGATTTGGTAAGGCGAAAAGGACTAGAGTGTAGGAGAAGGAAGTCGATTTATTAGGTATGTGGCTGTAGTAAAAGAGTCCCACCAGTATTTGTAGGGAAGAGAGGCTTGAGCTAGTAATGTGAGACCAAGTTCAGTAATGTGTTGGTGTTTTCTCTCAACAACACCATGTTGCTAATGAGTGTGGGGGCAGGGATGTCTAAATTGAATGCCAAGGGATGTTAGGATGGACTGTAAGGGTCGATATTCTCCTCCCCAGTCTATCTGAAGAACCTTCACTTTGGAAGAAAACTGCCGCTCTACATAGGTCAGAAACTGCTGAACTACACTGCTTGTTTCAGACTTGACAGTTAATGGAAAAATCCATGTGAACCTTGTAGCATCATCTATAAAATGTATATAGTATCTGAATCCTTCAGTTGAAGGAGTGGCACTGGGCCCCCAAAGATCACTATACGCTAATTCAAAAGGCTTCATAGCTCTAGTGTGGGTAGATAGAAAACTAGTCTGATAAATTTTTCCCATAGCACATGCATCACAGAACATTGGTTTTACAGAGGCTTTATTCAATGACTTAAGTACTGTATTTAGAGTAGCAGTACATGGATGTCCTAGCCTTTCATGCCACAGTTTGGCCACAGAGATATCTTGAACAAGAAAACAAGAAGGAATGTTACCCTGCTGAACAGTTCCTAGTTTCTGTTTCTGATATGCCTTCTTAATATCCAACTGATATAGTCCATCTTCAACAGTTCCCTCCAGGAGTGTTTTGTTGGTTTGCTCGTCCTTTACCACGCAGTAGGAGTTGTGCAATTCCACAAAGACATCATTGTCATTAGTCAGTTTTGAAACACTGATTAAATTCTTTGAAATTTTAGGCACTCTAAGAATCTTTTTAAGGAGCAAAGGCTTATTGTTGGGTTATGAGTCAGTAGAGGATACTTAGTAATATTTTTGGGAAAACAGTATTGGGGGAAATCATAGTATTTCATGCTATGGAATTGAAGATCCCAAAACCCAGCCTGTATCCGTAGTATAGTGTCGATAGGACTAGATGATATAATAGGCTAGACAGATTTTGTTTTCATTATTGTTTGTGTCTAAGTCCTGTACGGGGTATATGTTGGATTGATCTTCAGTAGGAAGCTTACTTTTCAGAGCCCCATGTCATTAGTGTAAGAGCTTATGTTCTCTAGTCATCAGCTGACCATCACTCAGTAGAAGACATCTCATCAGCTGACCAACATCAGTAGAAGAACTCATTATACAAAGCTCAGTACCTTCAGAGTCTTCAACTGACTACACTCAGTAGAATATTTACTATCAGCCGACTCAGACAAAGAAGACAGAGACCATATCAGGTTTACTGTATCCGACAGGCAATGACCCAGCTTTTAACATCACTCGAAAATCAGCAAAAGATCATACGAGGATGAGTGAGAGTTAACTCCGATGAAGACCGATGTCTGACAGATCTCACCTACCACAAACCTCGACCAATGAGAAGCCGTCTAAGCTCTACCTGCTCTGACCTACTAAAGCTGCTCTCATGCACAGTAACCAACAACTCTGCTGCAACAATTCGAACATATAGTCATTTTCCTTGGACGCTTGTGACACGTGGTATCGTCCTCTCCAGCGGGCAAATGCTTGGGTCACAACTATAAATAGAGAAGTACTTCCGAGCTTCACACACGGGATATCAAAAGGGACAATACGCTCAAGCTTTCGAAACACTCTAGCACATTCAAAGAAGATCCAACGAAGAACTTGTCTAGCAGAATATCTTTAGTTCTTCTCTCTAGAGTTTCCTTCTTTAGATCCCTCTTCTCTATCTAAGCTCAATTGTTTATATCTATAGCTTAGAATCTCGAAGGAGTTCACTTTTAGTGACTGTTCTTACTGTAAGAACTCCTTCATAGTTGGAGAAAATCCCCTCCCCTTCAAACTTAGGTTTGATTTGTAAAGTCGCTAAGGACTATAACTTAGAAGGGTCAGTCCAGTGCACAGATACCTTGCTGAGGCTTGCTCAGATTAATCAACAAGACCTCCTGTTCAGCAGGACCGTGGACGTAGGATCTTGCGTATCTGAACCACGTTAAAAATTGCTTGTGTCGTTTACTATTTTATTGCATTGCATACAAATATCTTACAAACTCATATCTTGCATAAAACGTATTCGAAAAGTGCACTAGCCAAAATTACTTAACTTGTGAAAATCACGTTTTCAACTAAGACGAAATCTCCGGGCCCTACACACTTATCCGCACTACGTCTTCGACTGAGAATCAAGTACTAACAAAAGTCAGTAGGAGAGACTCAGTAGTTGGCACACTCTGACCCGCGATCAGAAGGTTACTATTTGACACTGATCATCAGTAGCAACCTATAGCTCAGCTGTCCTTCGCGTTTGAGAAAAAGAAACAGTACTCAGGTGTATTCACCCCCCCCCCTCTACACCTGACTCTCGTCTCCGGACCAACACTTATGTTCAAGACTAGGCAAGATAGTTGAACCAATATGAGAGATAGATAGTCTAGAGCCATTACCCAGAACTAGATGTTCTCCTCCATGGTACGGAGTGGCCTGCTGCATCTGATTTATCTCAGATGTGACATGAGTTGATGCAACACTATCCAAGAACCATTCACCTTGTTGTTGATGTGTTGGATCATGAGAAATCATGTTAGCAACTGGAAAATGTGTATTAGATTGAGAGTAAGGAGTATAAGGTTGGACTCCATAGGATTGAACTCCAGTTGCAAAGGGAAATTTGTACAGGGAGCAGAGGACTGTGTGACAGTGGCCATATGAGCTTGGGAAGGGGGGAGGGAGGAAGGTTGTGGACCAGGGTAGTGGATATCAAAACGTTTGAAACATTTTGATGCCAAATGACCTAGTTTTCCACATAATTGGCAGCTTGGACGGCTTCCTCTGCCTCCATTTCTTCCTCCTCCTCTGTAGTGTTGATAGCCACCTTTGTAGCCTGAAGAACGGCCTCTGCCACAATTGTTGTTTGAGTAAAATTGTTGAACACCACCTTGATCATTCTGAGAATGGGCAATATTTGCTGCTGGAGTAGTAGGCATCAAATTTTGTGCATGAGACAACAGTCTGATCTCATGTGTTTGCAGATGACTTTGTAGCTCATTAATGGTGAGGTTGCCAGCTTGAGTAGTGAGATGAACACATATAGACTCAAATTCTGAACCAAGACCTCCAAGTATGAATAAGACTAGTTCTGATTCGGAGAGAGGTTGATCTATGTTGAATAGTTCATCTGCAATCGAATGGAATTTCATGATATAATCATTAATTGGTAAGTCGCCTTTCTTCAGTGTTTGAAGTTGGAATCGAAGATTCATTGCTTTTGCCTTCGAGTGTGTTTGAAAGAGATTTTCAAACGCTTTCCATAGTTGAGCAGCCGTTATGCATATGCCGATGTAGCCTAGCATCGGAGGAGAGATTGATGAGAGAATCCAGCCGAATAAGAACTGATCTCTTCTCAACCAGACAAGATATTGGGGATTTGGTTGATTTGCTGCCGGCGCTTGATCGGTCGGAGGAAGAAACTGCACCGGATGATCCATTTCTAGGAGAATATCTTCAAAACAGTATGCTCTTACTGAGGCTAGCACCTGCGTCTTCCAGAAAGTATAGTTGGTTTTATCAAGTTTGATTGATAAAGGATGGATGTTTGGAATAGTTAAGGCATTTGAATCCGTTGCCATGATTGAGATATAATAGGTGAATCAAAGAAAGGAAAATGATGGCCGGAGAAGACGATCGGAGATCGGAAATGAAATTGAACGGAAAACGAAAAAAAAACTAAGAATTACAGAGGAATCGCCATAAATGACTTTTGGAGAAACCTAGAGCTCTGATACCATGCTAAAATATAATGTGGAGAAAATGAAAAACTTGTATTAATGAATAGGGAAGCGAGTATATATACAAGAGAGTGAGTGAGTTTGTTTGTATGTAACTTCCTCTTTCTCTCTCCTCAACTAACTCTGTAACTACTTAACCGATTCTTAACTAACTTTCTTAACCACTTACTTAACTACATTCTTTAACAGTGTTACAGTTTCTTTAACTGCTTAATAATTATATTGGATTAATCTCAATACAATGTAGCATCATACCCTCATTTTATTAGATGACTAGAGTCGATGTCAATTAAATGGACAAGGGAGATCACATAGTTTTCTCCAAGTCCTATAATCTCAATGCTATTTTGTAAATTATTCACATTAGAATTCCTTGCTTTATTTGGAATATATAAATCTAGTTTTTAAAAAAAGAAAAAGACGTTAAATGAATAAAGAAATAGTGGGTTTCCTCATTTCTATGATTATTTAACGGTGAGATCTTCTCTATACACCGGAGCCTTTATGTTCATGTAATATTTCATCCATGTTATTGGTAACTTGTATAGTTCACCCCACTCTTTGGCTCTACCCATGAATTATCCAGTAACAACTCTTTTACAATGAGATCTACCTAAACAGTAGCGATATTTAATTATGAAAGTTAGTTGAGCCTTTGACCCTCGTAGTCCGTTTTGACCGAGCGAGAACTTTTTTTTTTTTTTTGAATTTCAATAAGAATTTTCCGCTTAATGGTAACCAGTTGCTACCAATGGAGAATTGTTTCTCATCTTGAATTTAGGTGATTGAATTTGAACCAATGGAGTTTGAGGGTGGAAACATCATTTAACAAGCTATTTCTTTGACGTGAAACAATGATTCGCAAACATGACAGGGTCGTGGTTGAGGAAATAATCACACAGTTACTATGATATCAGCTGTGTCATTTTTTCTTTTACAGTTATATCTTAGTATGTAACTCTTTCTCATGCATTATCAGCACTTGGGAAAGCTCTCAAGAGTGCCAATCTAGAAATGAACAGCTCACCAGAAGGACTTAAGGAGCTAGAAATGGATAATTATGATAAAGAAAATGATGGTATTCCACTACCTTTTACTTTTTAAAGAAATTTGACTTTTATGATTCTTGCTTGAAAAAATTGCAGTTACCTTTTATCAATTTGCTTTAAAATTCTTAATTGATGTTTTAATCCTATCCTTTGGATTAATACTGAGTCTCCCAGCCTCCTTTTTCTGCAAATATATAGTTGTCAAATATGTCTACCAAAGGTGATATTCTGAGCAGTTGTTAATGAGTGGTGTGTGTTGATTCCATCCAAGTTCACCTATTAATTTTCTGATTGATTAGAACCAATTGAGTTTTCTATGAAAGAAATTGAAGCAGTTGAATGGGTTAGCAAATAAAACCCTGTCACAGTGGAGTAAAGCTCATTTCAGTTCAAAGTCCAAGTGTGAAATTACTCTCAATAATGGTTGAGTTAATTAAAGTCATGATAAAGAAAGCTAGAGAGCAAGGCATTCATACCATGTTGGAGCTTATTAGAGAATGTTGACAAAGAGGTTGCAAAACAATAGGGATAAAGCAAATGAAAGTTGGACGGGACTCATCTGTCCAGCAACTACGGAAATTCTTAAAAGAAATATGGAGAAGGTTGAATCTTGGCCATTCATCAAGTGTAATGACTCTACTTTCAAATCAATAATTTGCAGAAGTACATGTACAACGTTAGCTTTTAGGATAATGACTGACATTCCATGTATTCATGCTTTACATGTCATTGGGGTTATATGTTTAGATTCAGTTGATTTTGTGCATCCTCTATTATAAGATTGAAACCTAAAAAAGAGTTTATGCTCCAGTTATTTATGGGGTCAATATGTTTGTTTGTTGGCTGAGACATGTTATATTCCATCATTACCTCCAGTTGTTAGATGGAAGGAAGGTAGGCCTTGTAAAGCAAGAAAAAGAGGTCAGGATGAACCTCAACTGAAGAAGAAAGATGCTTCCATAAGGGAACCACATGTGCAAGTAAAAAAGAAGGAAAATACAATCGTCATTGAAATATAGATTCTATGGTTTAATAGGTCATAATGTCAAGACATGTCAATCGAGACAGTCAAAGCAAATTGAACAACAACATGATGAAGATCAAACTTTTGTTGATGCATTTTTACCAACGGTGCAAGATCAGTTTGAATGTGTAGCTACTTTTAATAATGTACAAAATGTAAATTATGTAATTTTCAGGAATATCTTCAAATATTGTTCATGAAGGTTTTGAAGGTGAATAAGGGCACTTGACTTAGGTAGCAATTAATTAAATCACAAATATTGAGTCAACTAGCTTTCAAAATATATTTTGTGATCTATTAGAATTTCAACTTCATATAGTTTTACTATTACATAGTACATATTTGTTTCATTTCAGCATTATATTCATATTTACTAAACAAAATTTGATTAGACCAATGAGCACAGAACATACATACCTTCAAGAACAATTGCATGTATCATATTATATTATTAGCTTTCATTTCGATGAATCTATATAGGATAAGATGTATCATAAACGTTTAATGCCACATGAATTTGTTAATACTAACAATCATGATTCTAACCAATAGTACAATATTAGCATGTTCTAAAAAAGTACGTGGAGATAAGATTCTAATTAGTTTTTTTTTATTAGTTAAAAGTGAATATGCACAAGAATGACTATGTATAGGAGCTTTATATAAATTACATTTTTTTTAAATTTATATAGAGGTTTGTTGTTCTTCCACCTGTCATAACAAATTTGAATTCAAGTGCGATTCTATTTGAAAAATCATTATGCATGAGAGTGGCATATCGATCGCAATCCTCCGTATGTGTCCCTGAACCTTTACCTTCGCACCAAATTGAACAGGGTGATGATGGAATGAAGAAATATCACGATCCTATTGTCATGATATTCTTTCAATTGGTATTTTTGTATATTTTTCTATGTTAGAAAATTGGAAACTTAGGTAAATGCTTGAAAAACATATGTATAAAAACTTAGCCCTCTCATGCTTACTATAACCAGTTATTTCGCTTTTCTACTAGTGACTTTAACTACACCATCCGTTCCACTCCATTAGTCCACTTTCTTTTCGGCAAGGAGATTAAGAAAGTTGTTTGTTGTGTGTAAAGTAGTATAAAGTAGTGGAGTCCACTAGAATATATAAGAGTATTATTTTAAGTTAAAAAATAAAAGTGGACTAATGGAGTGGAACGGCCCAAAAAGAAAAACTGAACTTATGGAGTGGAGCGGAGGGAGTATAACTTTAGCTCTATTTGGTAAAGTAGTTTGTAACTCTACCAAATCTATCCAAAGCAAGAAGGAAAAGGTAAGGAAATCCGAAAAGAAATCTTACTTGAAGAATTGAAGAAAACATGTTCGTTATAACTTAATGCTCACGTGCCTTTTTTTTTTTTTTTTTTTTTTTTGTCATGATTTTACAAATGATTTTTGATCATATAGGTACCGAATCTTCAAATAGATGAAACTTACAAGACTGTAGATGAGACAGGAGACGCGGCCATAAAATTCCTTGCGGCCCCATCTACATGAGAACGCGTGCAAGCCTTCCTTCATTGTAAACTTAATTATTCTTATTTAATCATCATTACATTATTATTCTTATTCTTATTTAATCAATTATTACATTATTATTCTCATTCTTATTTAATCAATCATTACATTATTCTTATTCAATTTCAACTCTCTCTCTCTCTCAACGTACACAATATTATTCTTATTTAATCATCATTACATTATTTAGTTTTTTTCCTAATTAACATTAATTATTAACACTTTAATCATAGTTTAGCGCAACATCCGTAATCAATTTTTATTGCTTTTTAATTCCACTTTTACATGGGGCGGCACTCGAGTTGAAATTTCGTACCTTATCAAAGTTCTTGCTATTTTTACATTGTTGAGATTTCGTTTTGTCGTAATTATTATTGTTTTATATTCTCCTGAATGATTATTAAAAGAGTTATTAGTTATGTGTGCTCTCAAATTGAGTGTAAATATTAGCTACAAGATTTTAATCATTTTAGGAAATAGGACTAAGATATATGAGAATGGGATATCCCAATTAAGAAAATGAGACAGGATTTATGGGTGGGAGAGGTGTATGTATTATAAACTAAATTTGTATTAGAAAAAGCAAAAGCAAATAGAGTAGCATTAGTTTATAATAAGGAGATTAGTTGTGGTTGAGTACAACTGTTATTACAACCAAAATAGTAAATCGGAAAACAAAAATAAAATAGAACTAGAGATGAAAGCTTCGTCGAGTCGAGGAGTCATCTCTCTCCAAGACGAAATACGCCCCGGTAGTGCTCTCGGTGTTGGCGTATCGTCCCCAAAGATGAAACGACGAATGTCTCAAAGATTGCAATACCGCAAGATCGTCGAGCTCCGGCGAACTGGACAAGAACAAGGACGAGAATCGCTAGACAACTACTAGAGCTAAGATGATGTTGATGCGAGGTATTCTTGGTGTGTTTGGAATGAAATGCAACTGGCCTATTTATAGGCATCTTCCCCCAGGTGAAAGGTTGTTGGTGCCATTAAGGTAGGAGGACGTGGGGAAGGAAAGTGGAGAGGTGGAGGGTTCTCAACAGCCTCATTCCAGAGACTTCCAAAAGGAGATCATCTGGTGCAGTAGGAGCACAGCACCACGAGCTGGATCAGACCACCAATGTTGAGTTGGGTCAGTCCACATAAGTCCAATACCAAGTCCAATGTCAAACCCAACTGCCAAGCCTAACGGACAAGCCCACGAACCACCCAAAGGACCAATTGCCAAGATCCAAGGACTCGGACACGGACTGGAACCGGAGCCGGAGCCGGAGCTGGGGCTGGGGCCGGCGCGGCGCGGTGCGGCTCGCCACGTGTGAGGCGGTCGGCGAAAAGGCTCGCGAGCATATGTGGCCCAAGCCCACCACATGTCACTTTGTTATCTCCTACTAAATGGTAGACTTAAATACAACAAAAAACATTACACATTCATCAATGTGAGACATTGATTAATGTGATAACTCTCCAAAATCCGAATTAGGTAAGTTTCTCCACTTTAGGTAACATATTATTGTCCCCCCAAATTTCGAGCCACTATTTCTCACTCACCGAAAATCGGAATTGAGAAATTAAGCACACTATAAATATCTACTTGAAACGTAGATCGACGTCATATATCTCAATTCATAAATCGGATATATATCGAGGCTCGAAAAGATGATTAAACGGGCTGACTTTTTCCCAAGTCAAATTAACATTTAATGCTAACTAAATTTCCATATTAATAATTATATATATATATATATATATATATATATATATATATATATATATATATATAGGTGTGGAGTGCGGTGAGAACCCTTCTATTTGTGAGAACTAGGAACCAATCCTGGCCTTAGATTTCATTAATTTAATGGTCCAGATTTATTTTGTTTTCATATATTTTTAAATATAATTTTAGTTTGCATAATTGAATACACTTTTAATGTGTGATTTTTTTGCATAATGAAAGAGACTTTTATGCATAGTATAATAGATTTTTTTGAAATTTTTTATGAATAAAATACAGTTTTAAATGGTAGATTTTTAATGAATTATGATTTTGGAATTAATAATATGAGAAGTTATTTAAATCAATTCGTTTGTTGCTATATTTATCCACATTAATTAATATGGTAATTAAAAGTTAAATTAGATATTAGGAAACTTGCCTTAATTATAAATAATCTTTTAAATTAAATATTAAGAAACTTGCCTTATCTATAAATCCATAAATATAAAAATTACAATCTTAACCTTCATTAAATATACAAACTAAATTATATTTAAAAATATCTATAAACAAAATTTAAATCTGGACCATTAAATTAACAAAATCTAAGGTCACGATTACTTCCTAGTTCTCACAAATAGGGAGGGTTCTCACAAGATCCACTCCCTATATATATATATATAGATATTAACCGATTTTCCAACAATCCCCCACGTGAGTGGAAATATCCAAATGCATGCATGCAGACACACAACTCTGTCCTCAAGAGACAAGAAAGCATCAGAGTAGGTGGCTTGTAACCTTGAACCTTCCTTAGTCAGTGCTATCGAGCATACCGGCGGACTAGAGGACTTGAGGCCTTGAACTATTCATCCATGGTGTATACATAGACTATAACACCCCAAAATTTTACCTAAAAATAAATAAATAAATAAAATAAAATGCATTTGCATTTCATGCATAATATCACGAGTTTAGTTCTGTAAGTCGCGCCTTAGAAAAATGAAAATGAAAATTAAAACATCTATGTTATTTTTCAATAAATTATTTTTGTTATGTAAATTTATTTTGAATTTCCTAAACCTACTAGGATTAATGAAAGAATATAATAATTTATATTATATAAGTTATTAGGAGATAATTTAAAATTATATTTTGTGAATAAAATAGATATTGTATTAGTGTTATACATGTTTTAGGAAAAAATCTAATTGTGCCTATCCATATCCTAATTTATCTAGGATTGAATGTCTTATATGGTAAGTGATAGAATAAATACTATATAAAATATATAAGGACGAAAATAATCATGGATAAAATATATTTGATACCATTTATAATTAGGGATCTTTAGATAATTTATCCTAAGTCTATAAATACAGTCTTAGTCGTCCATAAAATAGTTTCACATAAACTTTTCGAAAAATCTGTCAATATGCCTCCAAACTGTTTCAAGAAATATTTATACATCTTCCCGGTATCCTATCGTGGTGAAACTTTGGACGAAGATTCCTAGGTATGTATTTTATATCTCTGTAAATTTTGGTGATTTTTAGACAAGTCCCTATATTTGTAATAAATATTTACTTTTACACTTCCGAAAAACCATGCATCCGGGATAGGGTTTAGAAAAATATTTATATCTCACTCCACAAAACTGATTTTGAATTTATTATTTTTCCTAAATACTCCACACACGTTTTTGTATGTAAAAATATTTATTTCGTATTTTTAACGTATGTGTATGAAAGCAGTTTAATACAAATTTTCGGGTAGTTAGTCGGAGCATGCATTTTCGTATTCGGATTTTTGTTGAAACGTTCTATGTTTTTCAGAAGTCATCCCTTATCCAACAAAGGTGCATTTTTGATATGATATCCCTATGTATGTTCCCTAGATGTTTGTTAAATATTAGAATATTTAAAGTATGTTTAGTCCCTGAAGCTTATAGTTAAAGGTAAGTAGGTCAGAAATCGCCTCTGTCGATGCAGTAGATACTGTTTTGGTTATAACTCTTAGAGGACTTATTATTTTTATATGAAACCAAATCTGGAATGATTTAGACTCATTAAAGAATCTACATATAGAAAATTAGAATTTATGGAATGAAATCATGTTCTGTGGAACTTTTTTAAAATAGGTATTCTGCACGAGTTAAAATAGAACTTATAAACCTAGTATATAGATATGATCTTGTTTGCAATCTAATAACTATAAGGTATCGTTGTATATGTCATGTTATAAGCTTAATACTAGAATAAGTCGTTAGAACTTGGAGTTATTTAGAAACGAGAAGTATAAGTAAGTATCGATATACTTATTTGCATCCCATGTACAAAACGATTAATTGTTTCATGCATATCACGAAATTAAGATTTGAATTATTTCATGTTAGGATTGGCGCGCAGGACTTAATCCATTGATATACATCTTTTCATTCACTCAAAAAGGTTAAGGTGGAGTTTTTCTTTTATCCTTATTATACACTATACTGTTTTTCTCATGCGTTATTCAGTACAGGCAGAGCCTTCGGGCTATTCACGCAGAAAAACCTTCGGGTTAGCCTTCGGGCAATTCACGCAGTAAAACCTTCGGGTTAGCCCTCGGGCATTCACGCAGTAAAACCTTCGGGTTAAGCCTCCGAGCTTGCATGTCTAATTTCTCATGTTAAATCCTTTATAGTTTATAGTTTGAATAATGTTTGACCCCACTGAGTAGTCATACTCACCCCTCTATAATTTCACTTTTTCAGATCATGGTCCGGCAGATACTTGAAGTGGTGGATGGTGATGGTCACACATGAAAGGATCTAAAATGTTTTTTTTTAAAACACATTAATTTAGTTTTATATTGAACTATGCATTTGTCTTTATTTAATTCCGCGAACTAGTAGGTGCACATGTTTTTGACTCAAGACTTCCGCTATTATGAAATGCATTCTATTATTTCTAAAAATTAAATTGAGAAGATTAAATTTATGCACTAGGTGACGTCCCCTTAAAAGTTATGAAAATTGAGGCGTTACATAGACAATAGCACTAACACTATAAAGTCTCAACCTCGTCCGTTCTCACGTTTGTGTCCTTTACAGGCCATGGACAAACTCTTTGGATTCATAAGTGTTACATAGAAGCGGCATTCACTTCTCACTTACATAGGTGATTCTTACTCGAGTATCCTGCCATACTCCACCTTCTCAAGGCATCCAAGAATCATTAAAAGTCAAAGACTTAACCTCACCATTTGACAGGTCACCAACACTCTCGAGCACTTTTAGGGAATAGATTAATTGAGTGTGGTATCAACAAACTCATATAACTTAGTTTTCCCATTGAACCAAGTTCATGGGATCTCCAATCTACAAGGTTGGGTATCCACTATAATCGTCTTTAACTTGTGGATTTAACTCCCATTCCCTCTACGAGCTTATACATTTGATCTTGATTCAAACTCTTAGTAAGCGGATCCGCTAGGTTATCTATAGACTTGACATAGTCTACAGAGATAACCCCACTCGTGATCAAATGTCTTACGGTATTATGTCGACGATGAATATGTCTCAACTTACCATTATACAACCCACTCTTGGTCCTACCAATAGTCGCTTGGCTATCACAGTGAATCATCACAGGTGGTACGGGTTTCCTCCAACATGGAATATCTTCAAGAAAATTATGTAGCCATTCGGCCTCCTCACCGGCCTTATCTAAAGCAATAAATTCAGATTCAATGGTGGATCGGGCTATGCACGTCTGTTTCGTGTATCTCCACGACACAGCTCCTCCCCCTATAATGAACACATAACCACTAGTAGACAACGAGTCTTTAGTGTCAGATATCCAATTCGCATCCCTGTACCCTTCAAGTACTGGGGGATGTCTCGAGTAGTGCAGCCCAAAGTTAAGAGTGTATTTCAAATACCTCAGAACTCTTACAAGAGATTTCCAATGCTCTCTACTAGGATTACTAGTATAGCGACTCAGTTTGTTCACCGGACAAGCTAGATCGCGCCTCGTACAATTCGTGATGTATATAAGACAACCAATGACTCTAGCATAATCCTCTTGAGCAACAGGATCACCCCTATTCTTGCTCAAGTGAACATTAACTTCTAGAGGAGTCTTTGCCGGCGCACTATCAAAAGCATTAAACCTCTTAAGTACTTTTTTAATATAATGAGATTAAGACAAAACAATCCCTTTGGGAGTTCTTTGAATCTTCACTCCAAGAATAATGTCAGCAACTCTCATATCTTTCATGTCGAAAGTTCTCTTAAGCATACGCTTGGTGTCATTTATGACTTGAAGGTTTTGTCCCACAATTAACATGTCGTCTACATAAAGACAAACAATTACAAAACCATTCTTTGTATTCTTCATGTAAACATACTTGTCACATTCATTAATCTTAAAACCATTCGACAACATAGCCTCGTCGAATTTCAAGTGTCATTGTAATGGTGCTTGTTTTAACCCATATAGGGATTTCACCAACTCACATACCTTTCGCTCTTGGTCAGGTAATACAAACCCTTCAGGTTGTTCCATATAAATTTCCTCTTCTAAATCTCCATTAAGAAAGACAGTTTTCACATCCATTTGGTGAATCTCAAGATTGTGCAAAGCAGCAATCGTGAGAAGCACACGGATGGACGTAATTCTCGTTACAGGCGAATAAGTACAGAAGAAATCATATCCTTCTATTTGCTTAAAACCTTTAACCACTAAACGAGCTTTATATTTGTCAATTGACCCATCTGCCTTATACTTCTTTTTAGAATCCACTTACATCCTAAGGGCTTGCAACCTTCAAGTAAGTCAGCTAAGACCGAAATGTGATTTTGCATGATGGAATCAATTTCACTTTGGACAGCTTCTTGCTAAAGTGGGCCATCGGGTCTAGAAAGAGCTTCCTTTATAGACCGCGGTTCTTCATCCAAAAGAAAAACTACATAATCAGGACCAAAGTCCTTAGCAACCCTTGCTCTAGTGCTACGTCTTGGTTCTAAAGTTTCAAGATCGGCAGCTTGCCTTTTACGCGTAGCGGGTCTTACCCCCACATTTCTAGAACTACTAGAAACTTATCTTGTTTCACCACTAGAGCTCGATTCAACTTTATCATACTTTTTACATGGATAGATATGTTCAAAGAATATAGCATTCCTTGACTCAATAGTAGTTCCAACATTCATATCGGGCACGACCGACTTATGAATGACAAACCGATATGCACTACTATTCAGTGCATATCCTATAAAGATAAAATCGACAATCTTAGGTCCGATTGTAACTTGCTTAGGCAAAAACACTTCTACCTTAGCCAAAGACCCCCACACTTTGAGGTATTTATAGGAAGGTTTCCTTCCTTTCCACCTCGTAAGGAGTAACATCCCTACCTTTTAGAGGTATTTTGTTCAATAAGTAGTTAGCCGTCAAAACGGCTTCCCCCACATGTTTTGGGGCAGTCCAGAACTTATTAACAAAGGGTTCATCATCTCCTTTAAAGTTCGGTTCTTCCTTTCAGCTACACCATTTGATTGAGGCGAATAGGGGGCAGTGGTTTGATGAATTATACCACTTGTCTTACACAATTCTTCAAAAGGAGCTACATACTCTCCACCTCTATCACTTCGTACCATTTTGATTTTACAATCAAGTTGGTTTCGGCTTCTGCTTTGAAGTTAGTAAAAGCTTCATTCGCCTCATCTTTACTCCTTAAAAGATAAAGAGTACAATACTTAGTGCAATCATCAATAAAAGTAATAAAATACTTTTTCCCACCTCTAGTTTGTACAAACTTTAAGTCACATACGTCAGTGTGAATGAGTTCAAGAGGATTTGTGTTCCTTTCTACAGAATCAAATGGCAGCTTAGCCGATTTTGCTTCAACACAAACTTCACACTTGGTTTTGTTAAACTTATTTACTTTAAGTAGATCGAGATTAACTAATCTTTTTAACGCATTTAGATTAACATGTCCTAATCTAGAATGCCATAAATCAGAGTAGGAGGAAGTAGCTTCATTCTCATTATTCTTGCCCTCAAGGGGCTCTTGGCGCAAAGCCATTACAGACAACTTGAAAAGGCCCTCAAAGAGGTAACATTTTCCTAAAAGCATTCCAAATTTTGATAAAATAAATTTGTCCGACTCAAACACTAGTCTAAAACCTCTCTTCACTAGTACAGAGCCGGACACCAGATTCTTCCGGATGTCGGGAACATGCAGCACCTCTCCAAGAGTCAGGTTCTTCCCGGAGCTCAACCTTAGCACCACAGTACCATAGCCAACTACCTCGGATGAGGCTTGATTTCTCATATTGAGCTTCCTCCCTTGGCAATTCTTGTACTTGGTGAAGCGGCTTCGGTCACCACAAACATGTCCCGTGGCAGCGGTATCAATATACCACTTCCCCTCATACTCCACGACATTAGCTTCTTCGGTGACAACGGCCGCAAGGTCGGCTTCAGTCATCTCCAACATGTTGGTTTGACGAGCCATTTTCTTCTTCGTCTTACGGCAGCCTTCGACATGTGGCCGGACTTGCCACAGTTGTAGCAATCCCCTTCAAACTTGCGGGGTTGAACCCTTCCCTTCCCTTTGGGGTTGCTGTTTGGACGCCCTCTCTTGACATTGTTGGAGTTGCCACCTTTTTCTGAAAGATTGACTCTTGGTTCCACGGGTGCTTTGCCATTCCCATCTCGAGTCCTTATATCAATCTCGATGCGGAGCTTGACAACAAGGTCTTCAAGCGTTATTTCCTTTCGCTTATGCTTCAAATAGCTCTTGAAGTCCTTCCAAGTCGGGGGAAGCTTCTCAATCACGGTTGCCATAATAAAAGCATCTGGCAGAAGCATTCCTTCGGCGTGGACGTCATGGACAATGAGTTGAAACTCTTGAAGTTGCTCCATGACTGATCGAGAGTCCACCATTTTGTAGTCCAAAATTTTGGCGACTACAAATTTCTTGGTTCTTGCATCGTCAGTACAATATTTTTTTTCAAGTGCCTCCCAAATTGCCTTGGAGGTTCTACATTTGCATACACATTGTATAGACTATCATCTGGTCCACTAAGCAAGAAGTTTTTACAGAAATAATCTGAAGTTAGCTAATTTTCATAGGCTATTCGGACTTCAACATTCTCCTCGTTTTCATTTGGAGGGGCGGGTGCGTTCTCCAATAGCACGGTCGTGAACCCCATTGTTGTCAAGTAGAGCAACATTTTCTGTTGCCACCTTTTGAAGTCAGCTCCACTAAACTTCGTCGGTTTCTCGGCAGCGGGCAACACTCTAGACGAGTGCAGAGGTGCCATCAGGGTCGAGTTAGAACCCCCCACCACAACATGGTAGTTCACACTCCCAAAAGCGACATTACTCTGCAAGGCAGAAGACATGACATTAAAGTTAAATGCCGAGTTAGTGGCATTAACACGGTTAAGTGCGATTCTTGCGTCGGTGGCGGCAGACATGGCGGCAAGAGTTGGATATGCAAAAGTCGGGGTCGGAACCAGAACAGACACCGACAGGACCATATAGCCGGAGGAGGCGACAATGTCAGAGGTGGAGGAGATGGCGACAGCGGTGGCATTGTTGGTGGCGGCGGCAGAAGTAGCGGCGGCGGCAACGGCGGAGATGGCAACACTTGAAGAAGACATGGTTCAGTTCGTTTTCCGATTTAACTCCAAGCAGCTTAGGTAAAAATATATTTCATCTTGCGATTGTTGAGTACAGCTGCTATTACAACCAAAATAGTAAGTCGGAAAACAAAAATAAAATAGAGCTAGAGATGAAGGCTTCGTCGAGTCGAGGAGTCCTCTCTCTGCAAGATGAAATACGCCCCGGTAGTGCTCTCGGTGTTGGTGTATTGTCCTCAAAGATGAAACGACGAACGTCTCGATGATTGCAGCATCGCAAAATCGTCGAGCTCCGGCGAACTGGACAAGAACAAGGATAGAAGTTGCGGGACAACAACTAGAGCTAAGATGATGTTGATGCAGGTATGGCTGGTGTGTTTGGAATGAAATGCAACTGGCCTATTTATAGGCATCTTCCCCCATAAGAAAGGTTGTTGGTGCCATTAAGGTAGGTGGACGTGGAGAAGGAAAGTGGAGAGGTGGAGGGTTCTTAACAGCCTCATTCCAGAGACTTCCAAAAGGAGATCATCTGGTGCATTAGGAGCACTGCACCACGAGCTGGATCAGGCCACCAATGTTGAGCTGGGCAAGTCCAATACCAAAACCAATTACCAAGCCCACAGTCAACCCAAAGGACCAAGATCCAAGATCCAAGTCCAAGGACACGAACCGAAACCAGAATCGGAACCGGAGCCGGGCCCGGGGCCGGACATGGGCGCGGTGCGGCGCGCTGCGTATAAGACGGTCGGCGAAAAAGCTCGCGTGCATGAGCATGTGTGGCCCAAGCCCACCACATGTCACTTTGTTATCTCCTACTAAATGGTAGATACTTAAGTACCACAAAAAATATTACACATTAATCAATGTGGGACATTGATTAATGTAATAACTCTCCAAAACCCGAATTAGATAAGTTTCTCCACTTTAGGTAACATATTAGTTTTGTCCCCCAAACTTCGAGCCACTATTTCTCACTCATCGAAAATCGAAATCGAGAAATTAAGCACACTATAATTATCTACTCGAAATGTAGATCGACATCAAATATCTCAATTCATAAATCGGATATATATCGAGGCTCGAAAAGACGATTAAACGGACTGACTTTTTCCCAAGTCAAATTAATATTTAATGCTAACTAAATTTCCATGTTAATAAATATATATATTAACCGATAAAATTACACACAATAAAACTATACCATTACACACAATAAAACTATAAAATTTCGTCGCACCGAAAGCAACTGCACCATCGATTGAGGCAGGCAGACGGTGAAAGCGCGACGAGAGAAGGTGTATATGTAACTACTTAATTCAGTAATAAAAACGTGGTTACCAAGGTTCCATTGTTTTTCTAATACAAACTGCTTTCTAACTAGGGATGACTATGGACCGGATTTGGACCGGATCCTCCTCGGTCCAGATCTAGATTCGAGATTTTTTACTTTGATCTAAATCCGGTCCAGATCCATTGGATCTCAAAAAATGAGATCCAGACCCAGATCCATTGGATCCACAGGGTCTCGGGTCTAGACCCAGATCCATAAATTTTTTTAACTAAAATTAAAAAAATCTAAATCAATTAAAATTTAACTAAGTTAATTAATTCTACGATAACACGATAATCTATAAGAGCATTACTATCATTAAAAAAAGTCAAAATACTCATGATATTATAAAAATATTACAATCATCTATAAAACTACAATATTCTCTCTAAAAAAACTTTCAAATTCATGGACAGTGGGTACTCAATCTCCTCCATCTTTTCTATTTATTAGATTACTAGTAAAGTATTTCAAGCTCAACAAATAATGTAATGTGATATTTTAAGTATAATAATATAAATATATTAATTTAATACAAAATATAGCTAATATGAATCAACCTGCAAATTTTATGAGAGATAAGACATACAAATTTTTAATGGACTAAGTTTTATTAAACAAAATATACTAGTACATAAACATGAGGCCTTTATTTTATGTATTAGGGGTTCACTTTTATGTTTCGCACAAGTCCTTTATTTTTTTTTTTCTGATTTTTCAAAACCGGCCATATGAACAGTAATTCACTAGATGCAGTGGGTCATGCTCTAGTTTAAATAAAGTTGTAGAAAATAATATGTTTAAAATTACTAATCTTATATTTAAATAAGATTAAATATTTCTATATACTAGTTAATAAATAAATAATTTAATAATAGAAAGTATAAAATAAAATATTTAATTATAGAGTTAAATATAAAGTTGGTTGTTGAAAATGTGTTTGAAAAAAATTCTACATTTACTCTACAATAGTATAAAGTTTACTTTATTGTAGAGTAGGACAATTGTATCACACCCCATTTATCTTTTCATGTACAAATTAATCCTCCAATTATTTTAAACTAATTGTTTGGCAGAATTGGTTGGAGGAGACATTTCACTCGTAAAATAATAGCTTAGGCATGAGAGATTTGCGTAGAGTAAAATGCAAAAAGTTAAGCGTGTTTAGGTTATCTTGTGAAAAATTGTTATGTCTACAACTTTTTGCCATCAAATGCCGTGTGCAAGAAAATTACGTTTTTGCCGATTTTTGTATAACGAAATATTGAACTAAGGGCTATCATTGGTACAGTGCATGTGGTATTTGGTGCAATATTATCTAAAAATATAGGGTATTTCACGTAAAAAAGAAAAAAAATAGTACATAATGTTTGTTATTTTGGATGTTTGAAAATACATGGTATGTTGTTCAAAAAACATAAAAAAGTTTATAGTATTTGTATGCAATTCTGCTGTAGTTTTTCGTATTTTTCATGTTTTTGCACTTTGACACGTTTTTTCATACAAAACAAAAAAAGCAGGTAGGCTTATTTAAGAACGTCAGTGAATTTGAATACTACCCTTCAACATTATTACTGAACAACAGAAGAGAGTGTCCGCCGCCTCCCTCTTCAAAAGTTTTACCTTTGTAAACTCAAATCTCCTACCACGATCAAATAATTGAATCAAGATAGACAATAATCAATGAGAAAAATTACACAATTTTTTACTTTTTATTATGTAATTTAAAATAGTATTGTAGCATTGTTTTAAAAAATCAAGAGCAATCATAAATGTCCCACTCATGATTAATTAATTGTGAATCAATTTGGGGGTCAATCCAATTATATAGGTGATTAAATCAATGAATAACTCAGATCCAATTACATACTCCATATAATTAGTTCAACTACCACCTGGCAACATCCAAATGAAGTAGGGAAGGGTTCTTTAATATGGATGGTTGTGATGAATTGACGACACATAAATTACAAATTTTATAATGTCTAGGTTTTACTCTCTTGTTCAGTTCAATTATTCTTTTTCATAAAAGGGAAAGAATCTATGTATTATTATATTTTCTAAATTGGGGAGATTGAGAAGAAATGTAAGTATATATTTTCCCCTTGCAAATTCATTTTCATGGTACAGAAAATCCACAATTATTATAAAATTATGTATTGATTAAATTTTGTTCTTGTAGATTATATAATAAAAGCAAATTACTCTAAATTAACCATTAGGCCCCGTTGTGTTTCATAAATAATCATGTTATTATTCTAAAAAATATTATTATTAAAATAAGTGAGTACTTTAATAGGTTTATTATTATTATTATTATTATTATTATTATTATTATTATTAAAGATGTTAATAATATTAAAAAATATATTTTTAACTAATTATTTTGAATATTTTATTATAAATTATATTATAAAAAAATATCAATAGTAATATTTATGAGTGATTTTATATATTTATAAAATAATTATATAATAATTAACAAATAATTGATGAGAAATATATTTTATTCATATTATTGATAATATAATTTTACATTTCCTAGTATCAACCAAACAAGTGCAAGTATTCTATTTTCTGTAGAATCATATTCCTAGGAAACAAAATTCTCAGTAATTTTACTTTCCTTAATCATTTTCCTCGCAATCATATTCCACAGAATCAGATTTCCTAACAACATTACTTTCCTGACAACCAAACGGGGCCTTAATGACATGTTCACAATTAAGACGTTGGTGGAAAATGGTTTTAGAATTAAAAGTGATTTATGCCATTCCTTGCAAATTTTTCTAATGCTTCTTGTAACGGAGTGTTGCTATTTAATTTAAGTAGGACAGTCAACTTTTGAATTCAATTAAAGATAACAAATGCAGCATATATACTTTTTCACAATTTAGTTGTGATATAATACGTGTAAATTATAGACAATCATCATTAGTAATCAAGAAAGGAAAAGTTAAGGGTGTGAAATGTAATTAACAGAAAATATAATTAAACATTATTGACAAATTAACATCTTGTACTTTCCAATTCATCAATAGTACAACACTACAACTTTTACCGACCTGGTAACAGATTAAGTCCTTCTAATGTACTATTTCTCTCATCAGAAGGTCTAACTACTCCTTCCTATCCTTTAAAATTACTCTTTTTCTTTGTGAGTCGAGTCATTTTTAGTAACTCATTTTAAAATAAAAAACAAAGGTCATATGGACTAACTTTAAATATCAGAAAGTCAAATACTATAGATTACATAACACTATTTTCTTAATTCTCGTAGTAAAAAAATTAAAATGGAAATAACAGAGAGTGAAGTGAGTATTTCTTAAAGGAGCATAATTTCTGGTCAATGGCTATGGCGGATAGCTTTTTCTTTTTCTTCCTTTCCCCGATAATGCCGTTTGAAATATGAGTGCCTCACCAGCTAATTAATTATGGGAATTTATGCTCCAATTAATTATGGGAATTTGCCAAGAATACCCACTTTGTATTCAATATTGCACCAGCTGCTACTCTTAATTATAAAATATAGTAGTACCCAGCAGGACAATTTTGCCTTATTCTGCTGCGTCAGAGAGTGCAGTGTACTTACCTGCTGCGCTAACAAGGTTGCTGGCTGACGATGGTGAGGTGGACGATTTTGCCAAGAATACCCACTTTGTATTCAATATTGCACCAGCTGCTACTCTTAATTATAAAATATAGTAGTACCCAGCAGGACAATTTTGCCTTATTCTGCTGCGTCAGAGAGTGCAGTGTACTTACCTGCTGCGCTAACAAGGTTGCTGGCTGACGATGGTGAGGTGGACGACAAACGCTGCTGAAGACTGCTGAAGATGTGAAGGGAGGTTTGACTGCTTGGGAGGGCGGGACTGCTACAGTGCAGATTCTCACGCCCTATCCCTAGCCCATGCCTCACCTGCAGCTTTGGCAGAAAGAGAATGCCTGCTATGCAGGAAAAATTAAAGCCGGTTGTTGAGGGAAAATAGGGTTTGACGTAAATGTAGATTTTTTTATTATTATTATTTTTTTCAATGCTATCCGAGAAAAAAGGGTTTGTAAATGTATAAATATATTTTTTTTTGCTCCAATGCTATCCGAGAAAAAAATAATGATTAATGTTTTTTTTACATTATAATTAAAATGATTCTTTTTTATTTTCTTCATTTACATTTTTTGTCTCCAATTCCGCTTATCAAACCCGAAAAAATATTATGTTTTAATTTCATTATGCTTAGATTATGCCTTTCATTTATCAGATTGTAAAATAATTACGTTTTTTTTCACCATATAAAAATGTATAAAATATGGAAAAAATAGAGATTATTATTAAATTTAAAATATTCTCAGCTCCCACATATCTTTGCGTGATTTATGGATATTTATTCCTAAACGAAAAAGGAAATAAACATAGGTTATGATTTATGGATAAAATATTGTTGTAGATAAATATCATACATTATATATTACTAATAAATAAATTAAAATTTAAATTTTAAAATGCATATCTATATTATTTTTTAATGAAATCGATCCCTTAAAAGAAGGGATTTGAACCGAATTTTTATTGGGATAGTACGGCTACATTGAAGGCGAATTGTCACACCACTAACACCACTTCCATCAACATTTATTTTCCATCACCACTCTTATTTACGTTTTCTGCAGTTATTTTCCCTCACCACACTCCTATTATTTTTTCTCAAACTGTGCATAACTTCGAAATTCATATTTTGAAGCTCTATTGACACGACTCTCTTCTCAAGCAAAAACCTCTATCTTGTGAAGCTCTCCGACACCGCTGGAGTTCAAAATACCTCTATCTTGTGAAAAAATTATGAAGCTTGATCGAAATGGCTGAAGATAATGCAAGCGAGCAGGTACTCTTAGATAGACTTATTGTTTTAGACATAGACTTAATGCAAGCGAGCAGGTAATCTTAGATAATGCAAGCGAGCAGGTAGACATAGAATCCGATTTTTTGTAAAGGAAAACTATTGTTTTATCGTGTAGTAATGATCGGTACTCTTAGATAGACTTATCTCAAACTTCTGTAGTTTATATTTAGGGTTTGTAATATTGTAGAGATGTTTATAAAATTTGGGTTTGTAATTATTGTAAATATTGTAAGTGATAATTCACATTTTATGAACAAAATCGATTATAATTTCCGTATTTTAATCTTTAAAAGTTTTATATCCCCAAATAAAATGTCTGGTATAAAATATATAAACAATACATAGATATACTGCATTTACGAATTCCTTTTTAAGATTTAGTATATCATATTTAATGTATTAATATTTTTTCATTGAATATTTTTATATATTAAATGTATTAATATATTTTATGTTAAATGTTTATTTTTATATAAAACAAATTTTATAAAATATTTTTATATATTAAATTGTTTATAATGTAGTATATTTTTATCATATTAATATAAATATATATATATATAATACAGGTAAAGATATTTATTAATATGTAATATATATTAGTACGGATAAAGATATTAATATATATATAAAACAGTATTTATATATTTTAAAGTATTAATATATTTTATCTTAAATATTTATGAATATAATAGAGTATAATTTATTATAATATAAAATATACAAATATTTAAATAATAAATAGTTGAATACATTTAAATATATTTATATATCTTAATACTGATTTACATTTAACTATAATATATTTTATTTTAAATTTATTTATATTATATTATAGTATATTTTACATATTAATATTATAGTATTTATTTATATTATATTATAGTATATTTTAACTTAAATATTAATATATATAATACGGATTTTATTTTACGTATTTTAATATATTTTAATATAATTTAATATATTAATGTATTATTTTACATATAAATAAATATCTAAATTAGTATTTAAGTATTTTTTAAAGTATTAATATATTAATATATATTAAAATATTTATATATATAATATTAAATATATAATACATTTAAATATATGACTACGGATTTACATATTAATATATGTATTTATGTAAATATTTTACATATTTTAAAATATTTTAATTAAATATTAATATATATAATACAGATTTTATCTTACGTATTTTAATAGATTTTAATGTATTAATGTATTATTTTACATATAAATATTTACATATTTTAAAATATTTTAATTAAATATTAATATATATAATACAGATTTTATCTTACGTATTTTAATATATTTTAATAGATTTTAATGTACTAATGTATTATTTTACATATAAATAAATATCTAAATTAGTATTTATGTATTTTAAAGTATTAATATGTTAATATACATTTAAATATATCACTACTGATTTACATATTATTATATATCTAAATTTAGTGTTTATATAAATATTTTACGTATTTTAATTAAATATTAATATATATAATACGGATTTTATTTTACGTATTTTAATATATTTTAATTTATTAATGTATTATTTTACATATAAATATATATCTAAATTAGTATTTATGTATTTTAAAGTATTAATATATGAATATATATATTAATATATTTATGTATATAATATTTAAATATATAATATATTTAAATATATCACTAAGAATTTACATATTAATATATATAATTTAGTATGTATATAAATATTTTATGTATTTTAATATATTTTAATTAAATATTAACATATATATAATACGGATTTTATATGTTATAATTAGTCTATGTCTCGTAGCAAATTATTATTCGCCGTAAAATATGTGTTTTAAACTGGTTTATGTGTATTACAGAGATATACTATTAAATTATAGTGAACTAATTTTTTGTTCAACGTTCATGTAGAGTCAATGATATTTTTTGAGGTACGTAGCCAGGTCGGCTAAACCTCAAATTATGAATCATTACAAGTGGGATGTGATCCCACTTGTTGGTCCGGAGACGAGAGTCAGGTGTAGAGGGGGGGTGAATACACCGATCACGCTCTTTTTCTCAAACCGAAGGACAGTTGAGCTGTTTGGTGCGACTGATGAACAGTGCCAAGTAAGAACCTTCGATTGCGGGTCAGAGAGTGAGTTAACTACTGAGCTCTCCTACTGACTTTTGTCAGTCGTTGAGACTCAGTCGAAAACCTTAGTGCGGAATAGTGTGGGGCCCGGAGATTCGTCTCTGTTTGAAAACGTGATTTTCACAAGTCAATTAGTTTTGGCTAGTGCACTTTTAGAATACGTTTTATGCAAAGATATAATTTTGTAACAGTTTGTATGCGATACAATAAAACAGTAAATAACACAAGTAATTTTTAACGTGGTTCGAATACGCAAGATCCTACGTCCACGGTCCTGCTGAACAGGAGGTCTTGTTGATTTATCTGAGCAACCTCAGCAAGGAATCTGTGCACTGGACAAACCCTTCTAAGTTATAGTCCTTAACGACTTTACAAATCAAACCGAGGTTTGAAGAGGAGGGGATTATCTCCAACTAGGAAGGAGTTCTTACAATAAGAACAATCACTAAAAGTGAACTCCTTCGAATTTCTAAGCTATAGATTTGGCAATGAGCTTAGCTAGAGAAGAGGGATCTAAAGAACTCTAGAGAGAAGAACTAATGATATTCTATTAAGCAAGTTCTTCGCTGGATTGATCTTGAATGCACTAGAGTTGTTTGAAAGCTTGAGCGTTTTCCCTTGATATCCCGTGTGTGGAGCTCATATTTTCTTCTCTATTTATAGTCGTGAATCAAGCATACGTCCGTTGGAGACGACGATGCCACGTGTCACAAACTTCCAAAGAAAACGGCCATAAATTCGAATTGTTGCAGCTGAGTTGTTGGACACTGTACATGAGAGCAACTTTAGTTGTTCAGAGCAGATATAGCATAGACGGCTTCTCATTGGTCGAGGTTTGCGGTAGGTGAGATTGTGTCAGACATCGGAGTTGACTCTCCCTAATTCTCGTATGATCTTCTGCTGACTTTCGAAAAGACTTTAACAACTGGGTCGTTTCCTGTCGGATACAGTAGACTTCAAGCAGTCTACAAGAGATATCATCTTGAGTATGGTCAGCTAATGACTGCGAAGGTACTGAGCTTGCATATGATTCTTCTGCTGATGTCTGTCAGCTGATAAAATGTCTTCTACTGAGGCGAAGATCAGCTGATGACTTAAGAACGCAAGCTATTACACTGATGACGTGGGGTTCTGGAAAGTAACTTCGACAGAAGATCAATCCATTATTTTACCCCGTACATGTAACGCCCCAATTTTCAAAACTTAACTAGGGACGTTACTTCATACTTAACATGCTTATTTCAATTCTTTCAAAATATTTTCATGGAAAAGATTAATTGCAAAACTCAATTTATTTTCATACTCAGCGGAAGTCTTAAATAAAAGCACATGCGACTACTAGTTTTCGAAAATAAAATGCAAAGTTCATGATAAAACTAGTTTAATGTAATAATAACTTCATAAATCCTTCCTCGTGTGACCATCACCACCAACACCTCTACGCATCGGCCGAGCCATTTCCTGAAATATGTTAAAATGAGAGGGATGAGTACGACTACTCAGTGGGTACACGCGTATATCCAAACTATATAAAATGTCAATAAACACGAATATGAAACATGCATAATAAATAACTTTGATCCTAGGGCCTCCTCTTGACCCTAAGAATCCATTTCATTTCACACGGTCTCCTCTTGGCCGTAACTTTTCATAAGGGCCTCCTCTTGACCCCGGTCACAGGCCTCCTCTTGACCTTGACCTATTTATTTAACACGGTCTCCTCTTGACCGCAACTTTTCATAAAGGCCTCCTCTTGACCCCGGTCAAAGGCCTCCTCTTGACCTTGACCTATTTTATTCTCATGCCTGTCATAAACACATGAATACTGTACACAATATATAATAAGGATAACGGTAACTTCCCCACCTTGACCTTGACTTTGAAGAAAATAATGGATATCAATGTATAAGTCCTGCGCGCCGATCCTATACATGAAAATTTTATCTTAATGTCGTGATATGCATGAAACAATTAAAACATTTGCACAAAGGATACAAACAATGTCGTAGCTTTAAAAATCCGCTAGACTCGTGCATTAGACCCATTTTGAAAATATTCCACAGAACATGAAATCATTCCAAAAATTATAATTTTCTAAACATAGATTCTTGAATGGGTATAAAACACACCAGATTTGGTTTCATATCAAAATCATAAGTCATCTAAAAGTTATAACCAAAACAATATCTACTGCATCAACTAAAACGGTTTCTGACCTACTGTGCTTCATCTATACGTTTCAGAGTCTAAACATACTTTAAAAATTCTAAGATTTAACACACATCTAGGAGACATACGTAGACGTATCATATAAAAATTTCAAATCATATGGATAAGTGATGTATTCAGAATATACAGATCATTTTTCACTCAAAACTGCTCGACAGAATATAAATCTTTGCTGAACCATGGAATGTTTGAAATAAACTGCTTTTTTAAAGATACGATAAAAATACAAAATAAATATTTTGAGAAAATCCTACATGTGATGAGTATTTAGGAAAAATAATCAAGTCAAAACCATATTTTTAGAGCGAGATATAAATATTTTTCTAAGACCTATCCAGAAAGCATTATTTTTCGGCAGTATAAAAGTCGAAATTCAGTAAAAATATAAGGACTTGTCCAAAAATCATGAAACCTTACTGAGACCTTAAAACCCTACTAAAATTTATCTCTATAATTTTTATATAAATTTTAAAGTAACAAAAGATTGATTAATTGTCTCTGGAAAGTCTCGGCAGAAAAGGTAAATGGCAGGACAGATTATACTCTCATGAAACTTAAACATTTTTAACAAATAAATAGTTAACGTATTCTAAAAATTCTATATTCTTAAATTTAATGACCTAACATGTATTATATTCTATTAATGTTCTACATGGTCGAAAATAACTCAAAGAAGACATGAAAAACAATTTTCCTTTCAAGATCATAAACATGCTGACAGAAACTGGCAGGTTACGAAGAACAATTTTAAACAAATATTTATAATGCTTGAAAATTATACAAACATAACTGGGTATACTAGACATACCTAGGAAGACGTCCCTAAATTTTCACGATGATATGACGACGAAAAGTTGTGTAGATAAATCTTGAAACAATTCGTACGTGTGCTGACAGAATTCGAAAATCTAATATGAAACTAAATTATGTACGACTAAGGGTGTATTTATAGGCCTAGAAATCATTATCTAAAGATCTCTAATCCTATAAGATATCAAATATATTTTATCCATAATTATTTTCGTTCATATCTATTTTATATAGGATTTATTCTATTCACTTACCATATAAGACATTCAATCCTAGATAAATTAGGATAAGGATAAATACAACTATATTTCTTTCCTAAAACATGTATATCTCAAATATAATATCTATTTTATTCATAAAATATAATTTCAAATTATCTCCTAATAACTTAATATAATAATAAATATTATATCCTTTATGAATCCTAGTTGGTTTAGGAAATCCAAACTATATAAATATTATTCTTACCTCATAATTCTAACATTATTTTTCTCATCAATAAACAATATAAACATAATATAGTATAAATAAACACATTCAAAGTTCAAAATAAATTTACATAACAAAAATGATTTAACGAAAAAAAATAACATAAATGCTTTAATTTTCATTTTAATTTCTAAGGCGCGACTTAAAGAACTAAAATACTTGATAACATACATGAATAAATATGTTATGCATCTTATATTGAAAATTTTGGGGCGTTACAGTACAGGACATAGACACAAGGATAAGCAAATCAAAAACAGTCTAGCCTATACATCAGCTAATCCTATTAAGACACTACACTACTGATATCAGCTGGGTTTTGGGATCTTCAATTCCATAGTACTACTACGATTTCCCCCAATATTATTTTAAACCCATTAACTGTTGAGTATCTTCTACTGACTCATAACCCAACAATTTCCCTCTAATTGATGATGCCAAAACCTCTAGATAATACAACACAATATACTAAACTACTGATATAGATAGACTTCAGTAAAACTGAATCAGTTAACTTCATGAGGTCAGCAGCTGAGAGATAGGCAAAATCAGAGAAACGGTTATGTGTAAGTGTGTGTCAGATCACTTCAGTGATCAGTTGTGATGTCAAAACACAGATGAAAGTCGTAAGACAATGAGTAATTGTCTGGCTAGAAGCAGGAACTGTTATATAATGAGAAGTGAATTACAGAGTTCCTATCTTCTATACAGAAAGGAAAGAATAAGAAGACTACTGCTGGCGTCTGAACTTCTTCGTCTTGCTTCTGAAATCCGCAGACTTGTCAGCAGGAGGTTCCAAACCATAATATTTGTAGATTCTAGCGCGCAGTGTTTGGATTTCCTCAAGGTCCCTAGGCAGCTCAGAACTAAGATCATGATGATATGCTCCTGCTTCGACCTCGTCTTCTATCTCCTTAGTGCACAAAACTCCACGAGTCGTTGTGGGAGGAGGAATCCTTCTGAATGCAGGGGCTGCAAGTGGTCGCTTCTCCTTTTCTAGGATCAACAGAAGTTGAGCTCTGAGCCTGGCATTATACTGATGAATGAATTCATCAAACAGTTGATCTGTCGGGATCCCAGATGGGTAGAATCCCCACACGTAGTATCCTTTGATAAATTCTATCTTCAGTTCTTCCCATTCCTCGTTCAGCTCCAAAGGTACCTACTTGTCTACATGAGGGTGAGGGGTTTTCTTCAGATAAGTTGCTCTGGGAGCGCCTCTCCTGTAGTACTTGGATGACCTTGGAATTTGTTTCTTCCAGTCGATGACTGGTTCAATGGCTATCTTGTCAGTGATCTCTATTATCTTAGCCAGATCTTCCAGTCTCTTCTTTTCTCTGAGGGCTGCTGATCTAGTGTCTCCTCTCCGGAGATTCAGTCCTTTCAGCGTGGCCTCCCAGGTGGCTCTGTCTTCTGCCTCTTGCTCTGGAGTAAGTGTTTGAATATCAGTACTCTGAGCCAAGGGCTGAATGTCAGTGTCAGAAGCTTTAACTAGCTCATCCTGAGCTTTTCTCTTTTGTTCATCCAGGAGTAGTTTGGTTTTGCCTTTGGCGATTTTGCGAATAGGCTTCCTGGGCTTCTTTGCCTTCTTAGTTTCTTCCTCGATCTGTTGCTCATAGTCGAGTTCATCTTGAAGTTTCTGAGCAACACGCTGATCGAATGCCTCCTGCTCCGCCTTGGATTTAAACTTAGGCATCGGGGAAGATGGAGGTTTTTCAGTAGTAATCTCCTTCCCCGGCCTTCGCCTCCTGGTCGACAAATTGTGCGACCTCCTCAATATGTTGAGCCGAGGATCCTTCTCCGGATCCTGCAGCTGGCTCAACCATAGTAGATGGTGTTTGGACAGTTGGGATTTGGACGATTTCGGGAGGGGGTACTGAGCTGGTTCCAGCTTGAACAGCTGAACCTTCCCCCTTAGTTAATACCTGGACTTCAGGTCCTTCCGCCTGGGCCTGTTCCGCCTCAGCCCTCTCTTCTCCTTCACCCTTTTCTTTACCTTCCCCCTTTTTGGCATCATCAACCAGGGAGAGGCGGGTGCGGAGGGCTACCACTTCCTTCTCAAGATTCAGCACCATAGATTTAATAGAAGTGGCGGTGGTGTCGAAGTCCCTGACGGCGTCGCATTAGTGTTCCTAGTCCGTCTCCTGGTCAGCACGGATTTTTTTGATTTGTGCTGCTGACTCCTGTCGCAGTTTCAGGAGGGACTCATCATGCGACTCTGTCATTTCCTTCTGAATGAGCTTTAGGGCCTCTGCCTGATTGGTTATTGCTTGTTTTACGCTGGAGGTGGCCATCTTATTACGCTCATCCATGGTAGTTTGGACTGCTGCGAGGCTCTGAGTCAGCTGCTCAGAAAATTTCTTATGCAGTTCTTGAAGAAGCTGCTGACTCTGAGCGGCAAGGTCCGCTTTCTGAGCTGCGAGGGCGGCCTCGACTATCTCCTGGATATTAATAGAATGAGTAGGAGCTTCGGAGACCTTCTTCATCTCGCCCGCAAGTCTGTCAACCTTCTCAGTTTGGGCTTTCGTGAACTGAGCCCATTTTAGATGTACGTCCTTGGCAAGGAGACGATTCTTGTCTCCCTATCGTCTGATGGCTTTGTTGACAGACTTTGAGGTCACGGAACTGATAGGTTTGATCTGGTAGCTGCTGGTTCCGAGCCTCTGCTCAGACGCTGCGAGTTGTTGCTCTCGACTAGGCTTTGAGGCAACGGGGGCATCACCTGATGTAGACGGTGGTGGTGATTTGCCCTTCTCGCTGGGAGTGTTGCCCTCAGCAGATCCTCCCAGTTCTGCTTCCTTGGGTGGCGCCTGATCCACATCATCATCATCGTTGTTGTTGTCATCATCGTGATGGGATGGCGGCGAAGGGCTGCTGATATGTTCTGAGGATCTCAAGCTCAGAAGATAGAGCATGGCTGCGCGGAGATCCTCGAACGAGGCTAGGTTAGCGGGTTCCCCAAACCCGATAACTGACTGCAGGCTTTGCTCCTCTACCAGTAGGGACAGAGCTGACTGATTCTTTATCAGCTCTTCAAGCATGTCCCAGCTGAGGAACCTCAGTAACATCTGAGTCCTCGCCCTTATAGCTATTTCGACCAGATCCCTATGGTCAGCAATCTCTGGGATCTGTGCAGTAACTTCTCCAGTGGCTCGGAGGCAAGTCGAATGCATGGTCGTCCACTCGGAGGATGTCTCCTCAGTCGGTTCAGTTGTGTCCGACTGAGTCTCTTTAGAGCTGATGCGCTGGACTTTGTCTTTGAGAGTGGCACCCTCAGTGCCTGTGTCCGCGTCTAAGATTGACTCCTCCTGAGTCGGTGGTGGTGAGGTAGGCTTTGCTGTGGCTTTAGCTGCCTCAGACTTGCTGAGCCTTTTCCTCTTAGGTGAGTCGGCACGAGGGGGCAAGTCAGAGGTGACTCTCTTCTGTTCAGGTGGCCCTCGTCCGATTGATTTTTCAGCAGCGGCTCTTGTCTTGAACTTAATGAGCTTGCTGTCAAAGTATCACGAATCAACAAAGGCTAAGTGATTCGATACTGATTCTTCGATCAGTACGGATATCTTTGTCCCGTACAACAGCTTTCCCACACTAATTAGTCTCCTTTCTCTAGTGGGTGTGGCTGCGAACTTCTGTGCCTGAGCTTTAAGCTCATTCACATAGAAATCAGTCCAGTTGACTCGGACTCCGTCATCTATGATCATCATCAGTTGGAGACGAGGCTTGGATAGCTGATCAAATAAACCGGCTGAGCTCATGAGAATGTGATTTACGATGTAGGCGAGCCTGCGGTATTCTGGTAGCAACTGGTTCTTCGGCAGCGCTAATTTAAAGATAATGTCGTCTCTGCCGCAGAACTTCTGAACATAGGAGTTGATTTCCTTCTCCTTATATCCAACTGGTGAGACTCCACGAGCCGGAAGATCAAAGGACAATTCCACGGTGGCTCAGAGATTGATGACGTTGAGACTGGCTTCCCATATCTGAGGGATCACTTCCTTCATATATGAAAAACAGGATACTTCCGCGCCTGTATCTTCTATGGATCTCCAGTTGTAATAAACTTCTGCAACTTGTCGAGGCAGATAAGCTCTGGGGTGCTTCGTGACAAGGAGTTCGAGGCCGAAAACTTCGAGAGCTGTGAAGACGGGCTCAAGATATGGAAGTTCCGCCTGGTGCAGAGCCATGTCGGCTCGAACTGGATGCGCGACTTGATGATCTCGTCGATTTTTGGTGGGGTCAGAACAATCACCATGAATATCTGCGAAAAATTCGTTAGCACTTGAAAATAGAGTAAGTCAGTAGAGTTTAAAACAGGATTCAAGAAATTACCGTATAACAGAGAGCTTGAGATAAATTCAGAGCAGTTTAAAAGGAATTTGAGAAACTGAATGCGAAGAAAGCTCTTGAAATTTGACAATGGCGAAAAGTAGGATTAGAGCAAAATCAAAAGATTTTAAAGGATATGCAAATCAATCGGTTTTAATCCAACGGCTGAAATTAATCTCGCGTTTTTACACAGACCGCTGTGATTAGATGATCTAAAAAGAATGATTACATAGACCGCCTCTAATCTAGACCCACGTAGGAATATGCGCAGTAAGGTAAGTTGAGAAGACATGCATTAAATGCGCTGCAGGAAGCATTAAAGTCTAAGCCTTTTAAATGAAAACGGTTTCCTACTAATTTAAACCTTAAAAGATTAATGGCGGGAAATAAATGCTCATTACCTACTGAGTTTAAGCGACTGATATAATAAATGCAAGCATGCTTCTGATAACGTTAAGTACGTAAAACTACGCAAACCTTTTCAGCTGTCATTACGATCAGTTGGTTACCGTTTAGACTCAGGAGGACATAGAGTGTGCTGATAGACACGTTCCCCCCTTGCGTATCGTGTCGATTCACCCGACCGAATCAAATGCACGAGTCTTCTGACCTATCGTACTGATTTCTAGCACTTGATACCAACTGTTGTCATCAGTAGTCGGTTTCTACTGATACCAATTGTTGTGCTTCTACTGACACGATTCAGTAAGATCAAGTAGACCTAGCTCAACTGATAATTCTCTGAATCTGTTCTCTGATGAAGTGGTTTCGAATATCCACGTGCTTGCATCTCGTATGAAGAACTGGGTTCTGAGTTATGGCAATTGCACTTGTGGAGTCACAGTAGATGGGCACTTCATCCTGAGATATACCATAATCTCGCAGTTGTTGTCGAAGCCAAAGGATCTGGGCACAGCAACTTCCAGCAGCCATATATTCAGCTTCAGTAGTGGACGTTGCCACTAAATACTGTTTCTTTGAAAACCAAGATATCAGCTTGCTACCTAGGAACTGAAGTTGACTTTCGATCTATCCTGCATCCTGCATAATCAACATCAGAATAACATGTTAGTAAAAGATTATCGTCAGACGAATACCATAACCCTGCGTCAGGTGTTCCCTTCAGATATCGCAGAATCTTCTTTGCTGAGTCTAGATGACTTCGCTTGGGATTCGCCTGAAATCTTGCACACATACCTACAGCATAAGTTATGTCAGGTCTGCTTGCTGTTAAATATAATAAGGAACCAATAATAGCTCAATAATCAGTTGAGTTAACAAAAGCTCCCTCTTTGTTTAGATCGATTTTGAAATTAGTGTTCATGGGGATCTTGACTGTCTTGCTCGAGTCGCAGCCAAATCTTTTCAGGAGATCTCGAGTGTACTTGGCTTGATTGATGAATATTCCCTCAGGCGATTGATTGACTTGGATTCCAAGGAAATAATTCATTTCGCCCATCATGGACATCTCGAACTTCTCCTTCATCATTTTCTCGAACTGCTGACATATCGTCACGTTTCTGCATCCGAAAATGATGTCGTCCATGTAGATTTGCACCAGTAGGATGTCATCTCCTGACTTTATGCTGAATAAGGTACGATCTACTGTCCCCTTCTGAAAACCTTTCTGAAGCAGAAAGTCTGATAGGGTATCTTACCAAGCCCTGAGTGCTTGTTTTAACCCATACAGAGCTTTCTGAAGTCTGTACACCTGATGTCCCTGTTGAAAGCCGGGCGGTTGTTCCACATAGACTTCTTCCTTCAGTACACCATTCAGAAAAAGCTGACTTTACATCCATTTGATACACTTTGAATCTTTGATGCGTTGCATAGGCTAGGAACAGACGAATGGCTTCCAATCTGGCGACTGGAGCGAACGTTTCATCAAAGTCGATTCCTTCTGCTTGACAGTATCCCTTGGCAACTAGTCTAGCTTTGTTTCTGACAATGACGTTGTTTTCATCACCCTTGTTCTTGAAGACCCGCTTAGTGCCAATCACGTGCTGATGTCTAGATATGTCAACAAGCTCCCAAACTTTGTTTCTAACGAACTGGTTCAGCTCATCTTGCATGGCAATGATCCAGTCAGCATTGTTGAGTGCGTCCCCTATTGACTGAGGTTCTTCTGTAGACAAGAAACAAGAATAGAGTGAGTTTTCTCCTTGACTTAATCTAGATCTTGTCCTGGTAGTTGTTGATGGATCACCAATAATAAGATCTGAAGAATGAGCATCGAGCCATGAACGTCTAAGTCTGGCTTCTTCTTCTGATACTTCTTCTGCACAGTCAGTAGGTGTGTTAGGCATTTCAGTTGTACTATTATGTGATTGCAGCAGTTTAGTAAGAAGGGTAGGATCTACTGAGTTTCAGGTTCAGGGGCATTCAGCTCAGGAACAGTAGTTGTTCCCTTTGAGTTTATATTCTCAGTAGAGGTCTCAGTTACCACTGGGGCTTACTCATCGACCATTGTTACCTATTGTTGATTCTGTTCAGTAGAATCAATTAGGTCAGCTACGTTGCCTGTGGGATGGGTCTGAATTTCCTCATCGTCTGACTCATCATCCCAACAATGCTGGATCTTTTCAGCTTTGTCGTTTAGTGCGAGATCCTGTAGCTGGCTGCTGACATCCTGAGTATTTGTCTTTGAAGATTTCCTGTTCTCAGTAACAAACTCGTCAAATATAACATGAGGGCTTTCCTCCACGCAAAGAGTCCGATAGTTAAAGACTCTGAAGGCTTTACTGACTCGAGAGTATCCTAAGAATACTCCTTGATCAGATTTGCTATCAAAAACCTTCAACTTATCTTTCCCACTATTGTGGATAAAGCACAGACAACCAAAAATATGAAAATGAGAAATAGAAGGAATTCTCCCTTTACATAGTTCGTAAGGTATATTCATGTGTTGCTGTGTGAGCAGTGAGCGATTCTGAGTGTAGCAAGCGGTTTCAGTAGCAGCTGCCCAGAACTTAGAGGGTAGTCCGGAGTCTGCTAGGAGCGTTCTTGCCGCCTCTTTAAGTGTTCTGTTTTTGCGTTCAGCAAGTCCGTTCTGCTGAGGGGTGCGAGCTGCTGATGTCTCGTGCTTAATTCCCTCCTTTTCGCAGTACTCCTTAACTACTGAGTTGAGAAATTATGTTCCTCTGTCTGAGCGAATTCTCTGAATTTTGATGTCCTTTTCCACACTCAGCTTTTTCAGCAGTTTGGGCAGCTCAGTCATGACATCAGATTTGTTGGCTATGAAGATGACCCATGTATATCGTGAATAGTCATCAATAACGACGAGGGCATACTTCTTGCCTCTTATAGTCACTGGAGAGACTGGCCCGAATAGGTCCATGTATAGCAGTTGAAGGATTCCATCAGTGGAAGGTGACGGAATAGGTGGATTGCTACTCTTTGTCTGCTTTCCCTTCAAAAATGCTTCACAATTCCTGTCTTTGATAAATGATTCGTTGGGCAGTCCTCTGACTTTAGAGTTCTTGGCTAGCTTGTTCATAGTTTTGAAGTTCAGGTGGCTGAGTCTCTTGTGCCATAGCCATCCTGCCTTGTCACTAGATTTTGTCTGTGCAAGCAAGCAAGCCTGAGGTTCTGCGGCTTTCCAGTTTGCAACATAGATATTCTTCATCCGCGAGCCTGATAACACTGTTTTCCCTATAGATTTGTCAACAACATCACAGAAACCAGCGTCAAAGATAACTCTATTCAGATTGTCACAGAATTGACTGACAGAAAGGAGATTATGTTGAAGTCCTTCAACATAAGTTACTCTTGGAACTGAAGCAGTCCCAATATTCAGCGTTCCATATCCCCTTGTGTAGCCTTTTGAATTGTCACCAAACTCAAATCTGGGACCATCTTCTTGTACGTAGTTGGTCAGCAGACTCTTCTGGTATGTCATGTGTCTCGAGCAGCCGCTGTCCACTATCCAAGGGTCCTTATGCACCTGCAAAACATAAACATTTTTAGGTACCCTTTGGTTCAGTTTGGTCCTTATATGTTAGTGGGTGATTTCGGAACCCAGATCTGTCTAGGGGCCTTAGAAGTCTGAGACTTCTTCTTCTGAACCTTGGCAGCTTTCTTCTCCACATGACTTGGAGATACCGACTTTCTTACTGCTTTGGGTTCAGGAGCTTTCTTCTTCCGAGGCTTTGTGTTCCTCCTGACCCTGGGCTCATAGAAGTACGAACCATACTGAGCTGGATGTTCATATAGTGGTTCACTGTACTGTTCTGCCAACCTGACCTTCTTGGTTCCCCCTAAGTTTGATCGTGGTGTCCGGGGGCTGGAACCTACGGTCAATTGCTTCTTGTTGCTCGGGCGAGGTGCAATCATCTTACGTTTATTCTTCGCCTAAGGTGTTGAGTCAGTAGCCTGAACCTTTCCTCTGACGAACCTATCAGCCAGCATTTCTAAGCTTTTTGACGTTGAAGTGGAAGCTTCGTAAGTATAGCCAAGTCCTTCTTTCATGGCTATTGGCCTTTGAGCTCTAAGCATGCTTTCCAACTACACCTTTGCTCCTAGGTATTGTTCAGTCATCAGTCCTCGCCAGACTTCATCACTTCTTCAAAGTGACTCATAATCCTTTTCAACTTCTGCGAGCTTCTGACTGAGTCGGGCTATCTCAGTATCTTTCTCAGAATTATCCTTGGTCATAACTGATATCTGAGTTTCTTGGAGCTGAGACTTAGTCATAAGAGATTTAATCTCTTCCTTGAGTCTTGCAACTAGACTCTCTGAATCAGTAGAGACCTGACAGTTAGAAGAAAGTCTCTGATTCTCAGCCTTTACCTGTTCCAGTTCTCGAATGGTTACTGCTTGAATTCTCTGCTTCGGTGAATACCGCTCCTCTAGTAGATCATCATAGGCTTGGACCACATCTAGAGGTTCATCTGTGACTGAGCACGTGTCGTGTGTGCTATGTGAAGAGGAGGTTATATTAAGTTTAGAATTTACCTCAACCTCTTCTCCGGCCATCAGACAATATTCTGCATTTTCTTCAGGATCTGTCTCTCCGATCTCAACGGCGACAAATGCAGCTTCGTCCTAAGAAGAATACATGAATGTATCTTCCTCGATTGAGTCATCGGATATCTCTCCGGCTATGTAGGCCTGCCTCCTTCGGGCAAATTTTTCGCGCCTGGCCTGCCGTTCCGCTCTTTGAGCAGCTGAGAGTTCGGGACAGTCGTACTGATAATGTCCCTCTTTCTTGCAATTGTAACACACAGTCTATCTGCTGCTCTTTCCAACTGATTCATTTGATGGACTAGCAGTAGGCTCTGTGTTCCTTCAATCAGTAGTAGATTTAGATTCTTCCCTTTTTCGATAATCTTTCTTACCTGAGGGAGAATCTCTGTTGTATTTCTTCAGCTTTTTGACTCTCTCCTTTTCTCTTTGATATTTGAGAGCCATCAGTGCTAGTTGGTCAGGGCCTGAAGTCTCAGAGGACTTTGCTTCTGTTGTGGCCACTGCCTTGCTGGAAGAAATGGGTTTGACTCCAGTTTTGCTGACTGTAGCTTTAAAAGCATGATCAATCTGAGTGTCAGCTGGAGCACTTGAGCATCGTTGGGGTAGACTGTGCTCGAATTCCTCCGTTTTTAGTTATGAAAATATAACATCCGAAGTTAGAGCATTAAGATCTGAGCGTCTTAAATAAGTAGCAAAAGGAAGCCACTTCAGTCGAGGTAGCGCTTTCAGAATCTTTGTGTTCATCTCTTTGTTGGTGAACGTCCTCCCCAGCCCGTTGATCACGTTGACCTGATTTGTGAATCTGACGATTAGCTCGTCAATGGTCTCATTGGGCTGGCAAAGGCATCGAACTTTTGTAGCTCTAACTCGAGCTTATTCTCTTTGATCTGTGGGGTTCCTTGGCTCAGTACAGCCAGGGCGTCCCAAAGTTCTTTAGCCATCTTGTAGTCTTGCACCCTCCCGAGGTGAGAATCGCTGAGCGTAGTCAAGATAGCATTACGCGCAACTCGGTCGAGGTTGTGCAGCTTTTTCTCTTCAGGCGTGAAGGCAGATTTGTCTTTTGTGACCTTGGCACCAGTTTGTGCCCCTACACCTCCCGCAGCAGCAAATTGTATGTTGTCTATCATGGGAATGATAGGTCCTGCTTCGAGGACATCCGTCATGCTGTCATGAAGCGATGTTAGGTGCGCCTCCATTCTCACGCGCCATACCAAGTACTTCTCTATGAGAACATCGGTACCATCCTAATACCTGACATATCAGATTTTGTAAATACAAGTATAAGGATGTTATGAAGAGACCAGTAGTTACAGAACCGATGATCAAAAGAACATCGTTGCTCTGATACCAATTATTGGTCCGGAGACGAGAGTCAGGTGCAGAGGGGGGGGGGTGAATACACCTGAGTACTGCTCTTTTTCTCAATCCGAAGGACAACTAAAGTTTGTTTGGTGCGGCCCGATGAACAGTGCCAAGTAAGAACCTTCGATCGCGGGTCAGAGAGTGAGTTAACTACTGAGCTCTCCTACTGACTTTTATCAGTCGTTGAGACTCAGTCAAAAACCTTAGTGCGGAATAGTAAGGGCCCAGAGATTCGTCTCAGTTTGAAAATGTGATTTTCACAAGTCAAGTAGTTTTGGCTAGTGCACTTTTAGAATACGTTTTATGCGAAGATATAATTTTGTAACAGTTTGTATGCAATGCAATAAAAACAGTAAATAACACAAGTAATTTTTAACGTGGTTCGGATACGCAAGATCCTACGTCCACGGTCCTGCTGAACAGGAGGTCTTGTTGATTTATCTGAGCAAGCCTCAGCAAGGAATCTGTGTACTGGACAGACCTTTCTAAGTTATAGTCCTTAGCGACTTTACAAATCAAACCGAGGTTTGAAGAGGAGGGGATTATCTCCAACTAGGAAGGAGTTCTTACAATAAGAACAATCACTAAAAGTGAACTCCTTCGAATTTCTAAGCTATAGATTTGGCAATGAGCTTAGCTAGAGAAGAGGGATCTAAAGAACTCTAGAGAGAAGAACTAATGATATTCTATTAAGCAAGTTCTTCGCTGGATTGATCTTGAATGCACTAGAGTTGTTTGAAAGCTTGAGCGTTTTCCCTTGATATCCCGTGCGTGGAGCTCGAATTTTCTTCTCTATTTATAGTCGTGAAACAGGCATATGTCCGTTGGAGACGACGATGCCACGTGTCATAAACTTCCAAAGAAAACGGCTATAAATTCGAATTGTTGCAGCAGAGTTGTTGGACACTGTACATGAGAGCAGCTTTAGTTGTTCAGAGCAGATATAGCGTAGACGGCTTCTCATTGGTCGAGGTTTGTGGTAGGTGAGATTGTGTCAGACATTGAAGTTGATTCTCCCTAATCCTCGTATGATCTTCTGCTGACTTTTGAAAAGACTTTAACAACTGGGTCGTTTCTTGTCGGATACAGTAGACTTCGAGCAGTCTCTGTCTTCTTCGTCTGAGTCGGCTGACAAGAGATATCATCTTAAGTATGGTCAGCTAATGACTGCGAAGGTACTGAGCTTGCATAGGATTCTTACGCGATGTACGTCGGTGATAAAATGTCTTCTGCGGGGCGAAGATCAGTGATGACTTAAGAACGCAAGCTATTACACGATGACGTGGGGTTCGGAAAGTAACTTCGACCGAAGATCAATCCAACATTTTACCCCGTACAGGACATAGACACAAAGATAAGCAAATCAAAAACAGTCTAGCATATAAATCAGCTAATCCTATCAAGACACTACACTATTGATATCAGCTGGGTTTTGGGATCTTCAATTCCATAGTACTACTACGATTTCCCCCAATTTTATTTTAAACCCATTAACTGCTGAGTATCTTCTACTAACTCATAACTCAACACCACTTATTCGCGACACACTAACGGCAGTCGGTGGTGAGACCCTGTATGTACAATTCTGTGAGACTAGCCCTTTCGGGCATTTGATGAAATGGGAGGGGAGTGTAAGTGCAAACAAAGCTCTCCACCAGCTTATGTGACGTGAAGTTTCGTTCGTCGACTATGAATCGACCAACATTTGGTTTCAAATCACGGATCATCATCTGAAGTTTGGTCCGCTGGAGTTCGCCCTGGTCTCGTGGTTGATGTTTGGGTCATCGATATTTGACCCAAAAGTGGAGCATGAGGCTTTAAGGGTTCGTGCAAGGGCTTTATTTTGTGGCAACCGGAGATTGAAAATATCCGAGTTGGAGGATATTTTCAGAGAATATGCGATGAACTGCATTTCGACAGCCGACTACGTTAAGGTTGCAAAAGTGTTGATGTTGCACCTACTTATCTTGGGTGTTCCGAGGCCGAGACTAATCGATGACTTCGTTTGGGTATTAGTGGACAACCTGAATGAATGGAAAGAATTCCCGTGGGGAGCGTATGCATATCGGGCATTGCTTCACTACAAGCAATTCATCCCCACTAGTCTCGCGGGATGTAAAGTGTCTTATGTATTTAGCGGGCTCGTCTGGGCCTTACAAGCATGAGCATACGATTGCATCCTGGAATTCGGGAGGGTTTGTGCGAACTTGGTGGACCGACATGCGCTTCCACGTCTGTTGAGGTGGAATTTCCCGAGAGTGAGAGGGACCTTCGCTGGCTTCTTCGACGATGAGGTAAAGAACTATGTTTTTATTAGAAACAAAATATGATATAATACATTTATACTGTAAAGAACTATGTTGTTATATATACTTATATGTCATACTAAACCCTATAAACAAATATATCTCTATGTATATTATATAGTTCGCTGTGTATATTTCATTAGTTTCTGAAGGAGTAACATTATATGAACTTGTGGAATAATACGTTGGGTGTTTAATACATAGTTGGAATGCGGAGCGATAGTGGAGGAGGATGCAGAGCTTTCAACAGCGTATTATATGAGCACATTGTTCGGCGAGGCACTTGGTGTGCCGTATAGAGAGCCGGTTGTCATACAGTTTGGATCCGAGCATGCCAGAGCGATGGGCATTCCTCGTCCATGCGGCCCTACAGCACTCCACTCTCCGCCTGCCTCAACACCGGGCATGCAAAGACGATCCGGACGAAATCAGGCACCGGCGACTTCGGACGGGTCTAGCAGTCTTGATACTGAAGACATGACCCCGCGAGAGAAAAAGGTTTGGAAGAAGATCAAAATCTTTTTCTCCAAAAATAAGTCGGACCGGAAGTCAGCGGATGAGGGAGGACAGTCGCCCCCCCCGGATAGTCATGTCGAGGAGGCTCGTCAACACTCGGTTTCACAAGTTGAAACTAGCCATCGACATTCTGATAGTCGTGGCATCTCTGCTCGACATTCAATTTCTGGTTCTCGCCGAGCAACTCTACATGCATCATTTGATCGGGTCGACCCAGTTGTTGATGCCGTGACGGACAGTAGCGACTCGTCTGTCGCATCCGAGGCCCGCACGAAGAAGTTTCATGATTGGTCTGTGTCCTTTCAGCCGTTGCAGCTTCCATATCATGAGGTCGCGTAGCCTTGTGCTTCTCTCCCAGTCCGGTGTAAGAGGTAGGCTTTTACTAATTAATTTACTATGATGAAAGTAAATGATACTATTGTCTGTACCAAGAACTAACATGGATTTATTGAGAATTATGTGGTTGTTACGAAGATATATAAATTTATGTAACGTAAAAGTTACTTTTCTAGGAACCCGATGAAGATTAGTCGCTATACGGTGATGATTTCTCCGCTTCATGGGCACTTATAGTTTCCCCGATAGAAGTTCAACCGTTAAGAGTTGTGCCGACGGAAGATGCCGGGATCAGCCAGAGAATTGGAAAGGGAAAAGAGAAGGCCCCCGTGCAAGATGAGCCGAGTAGTCCACGTGGACGTGGAATGCGCATGAAAAGACCATCTCGTGCAATTACGTCGCCTTTTTTTGCCCTGGAGAGGAATCTTGCCGTTACCTCGGCGATTGGTGTCATCATTGGCTTCAAGGAATATCGGGCGTGGCGTCGCGCACACAATGAAATTGGTGACCACGTCTACACAGCCACGGGATATCATTTGTCGCACTCCTGGTTTGATATTCTCGAAGATGTTTCCAAGATGCTTACTCATGATATGATCGAATTCTATTTGGGTACGTTGAGGAGGCAATTGACGAGAGGAGACGGTCTACTTCACGGTGTGCGGAGCGTCACAACTCTCGTTCTTCCCGTACAGTTCTGGGTTAGTACGTAATGTTTTACATTTTTATTTCTTGATTAAAATGCTAACAATATGTATTGTATTAGTCTCAAATGCAATATTCTTGGGAGAAGTACGGGTGGAACACGGATGCATGGAAGTTGCGAGAGCATGGGAACCAGGACTACAATACGTAAGTTATATCTTAGAATTTCATTAAAAATTATAGCGATATATTAGTTTAATACAACGAACTAATATTTTTTTACGCAATGTTGTAGCTCATCCTTGTTTGCTTTCTCACCGGAGCTCACTGGGTCACCGTGAGAATCCGCCTGACTACATGGAGTGTAGAGTTGTACGACTCCTTATGGGCGATTTCCGACGATACATATCGGCAGATGCGAACAGAGAGCTTACAAGTTACAACCGATAACACAGATGATGTACAGATTGTTCGATTTCAATAGGTACTTCGAACGGGTGTACGGGCATCCACGTCAAGAAGCTTGGCATGATATGCAATTGGAGGTCTTCCTTGGAGCACAGTTTATATAAAGAGACCAAAATAATTGCGGTGTATATGCCCTGTTATCCGTGCGTCGGTTAATCGATAGTCTGTCGAGGACAGAACTCGTTCGGAATGAGCTTGATATTTGGAGTATTCGGTATATAATGGGGATGAGAATTTGGTATATGTGCGTCGTGGTTGAAACTGACAATTAGTTTTTTTTTTTTTTTTAATTCTGACATTTATGATTATTTTGGCACATTTGATATATCTCCATAATTTTACCGTTCCTCTACATATACGGAGATATATGGTATTTATATTTCGATATATGAAATTGTAGTACTCCGTATTTTTATCTATTAGTCGCTATATGATATTGCGATATTTTCATATATGTCTTTTTCGAATATAGAGTACTATAAATCTATTTCGAATTACTTGCATAAAACAACGTTATGGTTCAAATTACTTGCATGAAAAAATGTATATCGATCAACTGACGATATGATGCAACTTTCAACTCAATTCTCATATGATGCAACTTTAAATTATATAACAACGTTATGGTTCAAGATAACGCTTTCTACTCAATTCTCATATGATGCAACTTTAAATTATAAAAATCAAGATCCAACTTTCTCTCTGTTTAAACCGACGAAGATTTGTATGAATGATGCATGAGTTCTATGGAATCATGTTGAGATCTATGGAATCCAACTTTCTCTCTCTTTAAACTGACGAAGATTTGTATAAATTGTTACGACGATATGTAAGTAATATGTTGAGATCTATTTAATCATATACTTTATAAATTTAATTTAAAAGGGAAACAATTATAGTTCTCCATAAAAACATTATATTTAATATTTACATGCACGAACAAAGAGAATATTATTTATATTGAGATTTATGGATCTTTTATGGAGAACTATAAAGTCTAATAGTTTTAATTGTCAAATAAAAATATAATAAATCAACATTCTTCGCATACAATTCATATGTCAAAGATATTTGAACATCGAAAATATATAGAGAAACATCGAAAATATATAGAGATATAAGATCACATTCTGGTGGGACAGGTCCTCCTAGTATGGCCATGCTCTTTGCAGAGGCCACACTTCCTGGATCCTCTAGTTCTACTACCGGCGCTTGTCTCTATGCCAGATCTATATCCCTGTGACCTCGGCCGACCGGCAGATCTTCTCATCAAGGGAGGGAGCACAGTTGGAACATTTGATATTTCTTCGGTCACGGTCCAGAGCTGGAGTGGAGGTAACGAATGAAACTGGTGATCAGATAAATCTCTATGAACTTCCGTTTTGTAGAGCGCCGATATGAATTCATACATACCGTTGCCGCTGTGACTGTCGGTAACTTTTTGTTAGTATAGTTATAATAGAAATAGTATGTAAGGTAATATGTTAAAACTAATGAACACTTACATAATAGCGGCTGCAGCATGCTCGCATGGAATAAGATCCAGATCGAATTTCCGACAATGGCAGCTCCATCTTGCTCCTAACCAGACCTAAAATCTCATTCCCCATCGTTCACTGTGAAAACGTCCTCGCCCACGATCGTCACTGGATATGTGCGTCCTCGTTCAACCTGCTCATGCAACTTCATTTTAGCAACCTCGACTAGGCTATGGTCGTGTACATGCATGTTCGCCCGTCGCTCGTTGAACCAACTCTCCATGATGAACCACACAATATCAATTAGGGAACATATCGGCAGACGTCGGGCCCACAATAGCCTCGCGTTGAATGACTCGACGCAATTTGACGTCAAAAAATAGTAACGCCCAAAAGTGCAATGTGAGAGGGCCCACCGTTCCGGACCAATGTCCATGACTTTATCGTGTGCCTCCTGACTCTTCGCCTTTAGTGGCCATTTTTCTCTGAAACTTCGATTTTGTGTATGCTTTGGCGGCCTTACGGAATAGCCTTACTGTTGCGCGACCGTAAGGAGCGAGATTGTTGCTCAAATGGACGCAACACAGACAATGAGTTGCCTCAGGATACACCTCTTCAACGGTATGCTTAATACTCGCGTGTTGGTCAGATACGATGACTAGGCCCTCGGTCGGTGGGTACACTTTCCTTAATTTGGTCATAAACCATGTCCACGAATCATTATTCTCTATCGGACTTGCTCGTTGCAGTATTTTGTCACTACTACGAATAGCATGCCGGTATTCTTCCCTTTTAGATGTGTGTCATCAACTACGATGACCTGCCTCTAGTTAAACATAAAGGCATTTATACACGGGCCCCACGCTACAAAAACGTACTCGAATCGATTGCCTTCCCCAGTGCGGTAATGGGTTATCGTACCGGGGTTTAACTGCTTCAGCATATGGAGGTACTTGGGAAGCAGCTTATAAGAATCGTCGTGGTCGCGTAAATCATCGTGATGGCCATGTTTCGACCACGAAGTACATTGTAGTACTTAACTTCGACACCGAATCTACGACGCAACTCGTCAATGATGTCGCGAGGCCTTATCATGGAGCCCTCTCTCCGCATTTGTTGGCTGAAATATACACCTATAGTCTTCGCACTCACAGTTCTTGGCACCAATCGTTCGAAGTCGAACTCACATGTGTGCTTGTTGTCCACCTTGTATATTTCCCAAACATCTGCATCCTTTTTCGCACGCAACATAAAAGGACACGAGTTCCCGTGCAAACACCTGAACCACGTATATATCCTGTCAGCTTTTAACACCATAAAAGACTGTCGATGCTCTAAGTGCCACACTCCGACGACACCCGTAAGCTCGTCTCTACTCCAGAAGATCGAATCCACCTCAAGAACGCCGTCGTTAACCACATCCAAATCAGGACATCCAATGATTCCGGTTTGAGCGATAGGGAAGAACGGAATTGGCCAGATTGCTATTTCTGAAATTGAGTCGCCATCTTCCTCCTCCAACAACGAAATAGTGATGGGTAGGTTACTCGGTTGTTCGAGTAATATCATTAACCGATTTTAACCACCCTCGTTTCGCATCCACGTTGCGAACTCCAACATGGTACCATAGATGCTTTGAAGTTCACCGTGCTCGTCTTCATCAGACTCCTCTTCAGTAGTGTAATTCGGATCATCTGAGTCTGTCGAATCTGCGTTATGTACTTCTTGCTCTCCCTCCTCCTCCTCCTCCACTTTCGCCTCCTCCTCCTTGTTTTCCTCCTCTTGTTCCACCTCCTCGTATTCCTCCTCCTCTCGTCCGTCACCGAAGAACGTATGTTTGTCGAAATCCCTAATGGATTGTTCAACTAGGTCCCTATCATCAGAATAAGGGACATGTGATCGAGTCTGCCACATACTTGTTCTGGCCCGGTCATTCGGACTCATCGTCACAACACAGATAGTGGGATCTGCCTCGAAGCTGATGAGTCGATTTAAATCTTCATCGCTCGTCATTAGTGACTTTACGAGCCGAGCAGCGCAATTTCTCTCGAGGGAATACAATAGATACGGGGTACGCATCGAATTAGTTTGCGTGATTGAATCAATAGTTGCTCTTAGAGATGACAACGAAAGTAGGCAGTGCAGAATTGCTGCGAGTTGTTCATCCCCATATTTGTATTCGGAACCCTCGAATAATCCTCCATATTTGACTGTGATTCGTGTCCAATCGGTCATCTAACCATATTTGAAAATATAAAACATCTTATTTCTCAGCAAAACATTGTATATCTCCGTAATAATGTAAATGTAGGTGAAATACGAAGAACTAAAATACATTGTTATCCTGTCAATAAAATACTACATGAAATACAATTTTTAACGAAGAAATATTTTTATAATCTCAGTAGAAACATCGTATCATGAAAGTATACAAAATTAATATAGCAAACAGGGAACTATATCACATTTCACGTAGTAAAATCCATGTTGCATGATTAAATGCAATATTACCATATTTACAATGTCACGTTTTAAATATATATGTAGTGTAACCCTATTTACAATGTAACACTATTTAAATCCATAGAAACGCTTTAAATATATATAAAATTATGGATAGGGTTTAAAACATGCTACATAGAAAATGTTTTAAATTATATACAACATACCGTGTGCGAATATGATGAAAATGTAGATCGGGATTCAGCTTTGCGCAAAATACGAATATGATTTTTTTTCTCTCTCCAAATCTTTCTCTCTCTCTAAACTGACGAAGAAATGTATGAATATATGCATGAGTACCTCTTTATATATAATTGGGTTCAAATATTATTTCATTAATTAAATAATGTAGAAAAAAAAATTAAAATAAAACTGTTCCTTTTTGTCGCTGCATGCATGCTGTATACAATCAATTAAACAAGTGAAAAGTAAAGAGTACTTACTAGTTTCTCTTTAGTATTCTTATCTACTGGTTTTCCACCTTTTTGTTGTTTTGTATAGACAAAAAAATCTAATTGTGATGGCTCTTTGCCATATTCTTTACGGTACTATCAAGAAGAAAAAGATAAAGAAGTCATAATACTAATAGCATGATCATTACAATAAAGAAAAAAAATAGAAATTATTTGATGTATTATACCTCTTCAATAGCATTGGCCATATCCTTTCGTCCCAATCTAAGAGGAAGTTTAACATGCCTTCGACTGTTTCTATTAGTCTTACCAAGTTTCTATACTTAAACAAACACAAAAGGTTAGAAATATATATGTATAAATGATTGAAAATTATTTCCAATTAATAACTTTAAATTGTGACACTGACCCTTGCATTTTTTGAGCTCCAATGGTTTACCAATACAGGCCATTGATCAGCTTCCACTCTTTGTGGACATTTTGATAGTACGTAGCTATTGTCATGCCTATGCGGGGTATAATACTTTGCTTTCAATCTACTCTTCCAATCCTTCCAAAGTTTTCCAAGTTTCTTCATACAATTTTTTTTGTAAATGTCCTGTAAGTTTGTATTTTCCTACAACCAATTTGTAAAGTTAATTAGTGAAAATGAATGATAAATAGTGCTCAGTTAAATGATGTTTGTAGTACAAGGTGAAAGTGATGATGGTAATAGAAAATAAGAAAAGTAGAAAATTAAATTAAATTGTAAATTGAGCATAATACCTTCACTTCAACCCAGACAAGACCCTTTTGTGTATTAGGGACTGCCCTCCAATCTATATAAGAAAGCGGTAATTTGTTGCCATCTTTTTCTAAGATTCCTAGTTGGGATGAAAAAAAAATGCATTGCTTCCGACGACGTGATTGGTAGCATTTAGTTCCAACTGCATGACCTTTCCAGTGCCCCATTCAAAACCCAACTTTGCAGGTCTCCTTGTAACTGTAATAGTTAATTATTTTATATGATCTTATTATCAGAAAAAATATATTGCATGCAATTACAATGCAATAAATAAAAAATAAATATAAAGTTACGCTGGTCATTAGCATCATTAGAATTATCTTGTGTCTGATCATGATCACTATTGTCGGATGAGGATATAGAAGTAGCGAGTGCCTCGCTTCGGTATCGAGATAATGATGCATCCAAGTCAAAATTACTAACGTTGTTATTTTGAATTCGAGTATCTTCATCTACGGCGTCGGGCATTGATCCATTCGACGTCGGGATTTCTTACGTACCGGTGCCATGAGGCTACAAAAATTAATGATTTTACAAGAAACATAATCATAATATAGCTCCATTAAATATTAAACTAAAACATGCAAACATAGGAATATATTTAGAGATACAAACTCATATACAGAAGAATAACATAATCAAATCCTATGATTTTTCCTTCCAGGTGAAAGTATTCCCTTGTTAAGGTCTATAAAATTTACCAAAAAGCCTATGCATCTATTACCAAAATAGAAAAGAACGAAATATACAAGGATAGCAAAACGGACATGTTGGTGATCATAATTATGGTGGACTACTTATGGAGGAAAAAGACACTTTTAAAAGATATCAAATACAAGTACAGTAGACAAAAAAGGTGGGCAGATGTACGTATTTAACCATATTAATCATCTCCAACCTATCATTATCAATCAACAATACTTGAAAAGACTTTCACCTGGAAGGAAAAATGAAATACAGGAAGAGCAAACCGAAAACAGGGGAGCAAAAGATACAAGAAAAGAAAGAGGAGTCCAATTTCGTTTAATGGCATTGTTGACTACTAAGGCCACTCAACCCAATATGCAGGAGAAAGCAATTAACTCCGTACGAATTTCATCACTTGAGGCATTACAAAAAGAATACAATTCAATGTACATCCATACATTAATCACCTTCTCATCCCCACCACAAACCGTACATGATTTTGCAAACTGCATAATAATTAATAAATCCAAAACAAAAAAGAAATCACTCTGCGAACATTGAATGGTTGCAGCATTAGACTCGATATGTAGTTTATCATGGATAAACGCATGAGAAATCAACCAAGGACTTTTCACATTATCTTGGTACAGAGTAAATCACCACAACTACTTTTAAAGCAATGAATTATTCAGCACACATAAGCCTTAGCATCTATTAAAATTTACCAAAAAACCTATGCATCTATTAAAATTTACACAAAATTGAACAAAATCGATAATTTCAAGTGTTCAGTGAGATACTAAATTTCGAAGCATGAAGGTTCGCATTGCAATTCATGTATCTTTGGCAACAAGTAAGCTCTAATATCAGAACAAAATCGATAATTCAAATGTTCAACAAGAAAGCTAAATTTCAAAATTTGAAGGTTCACAATTCACTTCAGATATCTTCGGAGATCTTACAAGATTGAGTATAGATCTTACCAGAATGCGCTTCACCTATCTTCTGGCAGCAGGATATTTGCCAAGAACTATAAACAACCGTACTGCTTTGAGGAAAAATATGAGATATTAAGAAATTAATTGACCACATTATGAGTCGTGGAGATGTTTTCCGAAATGATAGGAAACAAAGTAGCAGTTGTAGAAGAAATGTAGCAGGAGGGTAGCGGGAATTAATTGTTAGGTTTCTGAAAATTTCAACATTTCTAGCCAAATTATCGTTTCAGAAATTGGTATGAATCTTATTGTTTACAATCCTATTATACTTCTAGCCAAATTAATAACGATTAAGCCTCCATTACAGCGGTAAGCCTTTAGCTTAAATTTTAGAAGACACCTAGGTTCCATTCCTACAATTAACTTTTAATTTACCATATTTTAATTATTTTTACCTTAGAATTTTTATATATCCAAAGACACCCATCTGTGTTGGTACGTCTTATTTTTTAAAATTTCAAATTACTTATAAATATCAAAAGTCACACTACATTGGTAATATTCAATTACATTAAATTTGATTGTATTCAATAAAATTAGGTTGATAATGCATATTTCATATTTTTTAAAAACAAATTATTCCCAAAAAAAATGTACTCTACTTACCTTCAATAATTTGATATATTCTTCTAACATTTAGAATTATCTCAAAGCGAAATTTTATGTATTACAAAAATCTTAATTTTTTTTTTTAAATTTTCATATCTATTAAAAATTAAAAATAATTTGTAAATAATATTTGTGATTTATTAGTACGTATAAACAATATATAGTTTGATATTACACAAATCTTAATTCTTTTTATCTATGAGGTTTTAATTTTATAATATTTGTGTGTAAAAAATAGAACTACTTGCAATATAGTCATTATTAAATATTTGAAAAATTAGCCACATTTGTAAATAATATAAATAAGATATACGCCGATTAATTGAATCGGCTTGAAATTAATACTTTGATTGATATTTCATTATATAGAATTTTTTTATTTGTTGTTGAATTTTCGAAAAAGTTATATTTCATAAGCAGGGTTTATTTTCTACATTCATTATCTCATATTGAATATTACAAACACCATACACCCACATGTATATATATTCTCGTGTAAAATACTATCATCATCCATCACATATGAGGAAGTTCAAATTACTATGAATTACAAAACACTTATTATGTACAAAATTGTTCGTTACAATTTGAGTCGACTTGTATTTGATCAAATTTAGAATATATAATAACAATTCAATTCAAGTAATAGGTATGTACACACACATGATTTTTATAATATATAATCAATATTTTTCTTTCTTTTACAACTTTTTTATAATTATTGATTATAGTGTTTTTTTTTTCTATTATCTCTAGGCATTAATTTTGAGAGCCATAAACTTATAATATAATTATTTAAGTACTAGAGGACAACTTAGGACCCATTTGTAAGAGCTTATCAACAACTTATTTCAGTTTATTCTAGAAAATAAGCGTTTGTATTCGCGTTTGAAAAAGCTTATAGATATAGCTTATTAAAACAATAAGTTATTTTTAGCTTATTTTCATAAACTAATATGAATAACTTATGAAATTAAAAAGAAGAAGCTATTTTAGCTTATTTTCATAAAATAATAGGAATAACTTATGAAATAAGTTAAAAAAAGCTTATGAAAATAGATTCTCATATCAAATCCCGCAACAAATTTTTAATTATTCTTTTATTTTTTTCTAGTTAAGCGCTTATATAGAAGTGCATCCAAACACTTGTACCTTATCAATTTAAACGATATGACATAAGCACTTATATCATAAACACTTAATTAAATTGTTTTTCCAAATGAGGTCTTAATATATAACTAATTTGGATAAGTGCATGATCAAAGAGTGGTTATCAAATTAATTGATAAATAAACTATATATCTAAAAAACATATTAAGAATAATTGAATTTTAATAATATAATTTGTAGGCGATTTTACATAGGTAATATTGAATAATTGATTTATGATCTTATAGTAATTACAATTGTCATTTATCTACCACGATCGTTTTAAATCCTTTAACCAACGCAATCAAATTGAAAATTACATTTTATCAAAAAATTACATTTATTTTTTCATATAATTTCTAGATTTTGATTTCCTCCCATATGTGTATTTCGTTAATGAAAATTAAAAAGGAATTTCATTGAAAACAAAAAAAGAATGAATTATTTAAAGTGATATATTTTTTAACTTTTCAATGTAAATTTTCAATATAATTTATTTACTTTCACCCTTTTTCACGCCGTGTCTCTGCCCACTAGTTAGGTTGATTTTGATTCTATTTTTCTCTTTGCAACTCCTGCAACGGTGTGTTATTTTATTTTGAATAAAGCTTTCAGATAATGCGTATATTCGTTTCTCGAGACTAAAAGTGATATATATTGGTGGTAGTTGTTGTTCTCCTGCTTTTTTTTATATATAATTCATTCGTGTTTGAGGTTTCGATTATTTATGCTAAATTATTACTTACAATGTGAATGGGAGTGTTGCTTCGTATTATATTTATAATTCCCGTTTGCTCAATCATTAGCACTGCATGCTCCATTAACGATTAAGTGAAAAACAATTCCTAATTCCATCAAGTTTGGTAATTACTTCATTTTAGATATGTTATATAAATATGACATTTAACTAAAGTGTCGCAAGTAAATTATCGTAATCTTGATACATAAAAATGAAGGTCGTATTTATATCACTAAAATACGACACATTATTCAGAAGCCGCATAATTGACGTATATACGACTGAAGTGCGACATTATTCAAAATGTGTGGTATAATTATGACATTTTTTGGAGGTGTCGCAAATGAGTTTTCATAATTTTGAGACATAAAAATGAGTGTCGCATTCGTGTCACTATACTACAACACAATATTTAGGTGATGCAGAATTGATGTAAATATACAATATATGTTGCAACATTATTCTAAATATATGACATATTTATGACTATCTATTGAGGTGTCGCAAATAAAATGTCGTAATTTTGAGACATAACATAGATTTAAAATGACGCACAAATGAAGTAAATATATGACACTAGAAGCACAAATGTGATAACTTTACGACACATACATTTAATATCACACGAGCGTATATCGCAATAGGTTTGTTTTCTTGTAGTAATTGTGTCCAATCAGGTGGCGTGTCCTATCTTTCATTTGACATGTTTCTTTTATGTGATTTGCATTCTATAAAATTAGGTACCTAATAACTTAAGGGTGGAATGTCAAGAATGCACATTCAAAAATGCAAAGTGTACAAGTGGATAATTTGCCCCTATTCTTTCTCCTTTCTTACAGCACCACAGTACATGAGTCAGATTATTTGCACAAATATGTTCCTTCCCCATGCAATGACGTGATAAATTTTCAGAACCATCATTCTTGCTAAGGCTAGTAAAAGTAGGAAGTTTGCAAAACCCATCTGTTACTACAAAAGTAAGAGTAGGAAATGAATCAATTCTTGCTAAGGCTAGTAACTAGATTCACTTTTGTTGGGTTACAAAGAGATAAATGTTTATTATTGCATTTTAGAAAATTTTAGGTACATTTTTGCATTTTTTGTGTTTGCAATGTAAATTCTTGGACATCCAAAATTCCTATTATCTAAACATGAAGAAAATATTGATTTTGGTCCTTTAATGTGACATTTGTCCGATTTTGGTCCTCTAATGTGTCACTGTCAATTTTAGTTTTGTAACTTTATATAGTGTATGATTTTAGTGTTCTAATGTAGCAGTGTTCGATTTTGGTTCTGTAACTTTATAATGCGTCTGATTGATCCTATAGCTTTACAAAGTGTACGATTTCGATCATCCGATAGAAATTGTCGAAAATTAAAAAAAAGGCATGCAAATTTCAAACTTCATCGAATGACTAAATTTAAGTCATTTTGTAAAGTTTCATGACAAAAAATGTACATTTTACTATTAAAATGAGCTCAATTTTGGTTCTGTAATATAGTGTCTAACTGTTTTGTAGGTCTTGTAACTTAAAAATGTTTTTCCCAAAATATTATAAAATGTCTTTTTTTGATCATGATGCGAAAGCACACAACTAGTGCTCCCATGGGAAAAACAAGCATCGTAATTTTCAATTGCCGCTTTCGTAGACTTTAGTATTTTTATTCCTTTTTACGTGAAAAAAATTAGTAGTCATTATCAAAGTCAACACATTTGGTAAATACCTTACATATAATGTGATTGGTTAGATTCGTTCGCATAATTTGTTTTTAGAGGTGCTAGTGTGTTTCATGTTGCACATACAATAAGATTCAGTTACTAAATTTTGACATTCTTTGACCCGTTGTTGACGTTAGCATGATGTCATTATTCCAATTTTTTTCATTTTTTATTTTTCCCCTTATTGTAAGGATGGACATGTCATTCGTTGTGAATAAAAGTGTCATTCCTTAATTATAATTGACATTTTACTTCATTATTATTGACACTTTTATACAAATGACACTTTCGTTCGTTGCAATTGATACATAATGATCCTTCGAGACAATTGACACTTTTATTTATTACGATTGACACTTTGGGTAACATTTCTGGTTATTTTGCTTTATATTTTATTTTGTAATTACTGGATTAAAGTGACATGTTTCTTAACTATAATTGACATTGTACATCATTGTGATTAACACTCTAAGATAAATGACACTTCTGTTCGTTGCAATTGACACATTATAAGAATGTGACACTCTCTTTCCGAACAATTGACATTTTTGTTTATTACGATTGACACTTTGGGTAACAATTCTGGTTATTATGCTTCATATTTTATTGTGTGATTACTAGATTAAAGTGACACATTCCTTAATTTTGATTGATACTTTACTTCGTGTGATTGACACTTTGAGATAAATGACATTTTACTTCTTTGCATATGACAATTTCTTCATAAACAAATGACACTTGTTTTCTAAAACAAATCGCAATTATTCAATACAAAGTGTGATTGACACTTTGTTGGGTTATGAGTCAGTGGTTGATTTAATCATCACTTAGAGGGTACTCTGTTTTATTATCAGTAGTTCTTGTATTAGGACTTGCTTATCTTTCGGTAATGGGGGAAATCATAGTGATTTAGTGCTATGGAATTGAAGATCCCAAAACCTGTCTTATACCCTTAGTGTAGTGTCTTTCGGACTAGATGATGTAATAGGCTAGACTGTTCTTATTTTCATTATCTGTTTTGTCTAAGTCCTGTAAGGGGTATTTGTTGGTTTGAACTTCAGTAGGAAGTTACATTCCAGAACCCCACGTAATCAGTATGTAAGAGCTCGTGTTCTCAGGACTCCAGCTGACCCTCATCAGTAGAAGATTTCTCATCAGTTGACCCTCCAGTAGAAGAATACAGGATAGAGCTCAGTACCTTCAGAGTCATCAGCTGACTACACTCAGAAGACGATCTATTAACAGCCGACTCAAACGAAGAAGACAGTGATCGTGTCAGATCCACTGTATCCGATAGGAAACGACCCGACTTTTAATATCATTCGAAAGTCAGCAGATCATACGAGGATGAGTGAGAGTCAACTCAGATGAAGACTGATGTCTGAAAAGTCTCACCTACCACAAACCTCGACCAATGAGAAGCGGTCTAAGCCTTACCTGCTCTGACCAACTAAAGCTGCTCTCATGCACAGTGGCCAACTACTCTGCGACACTATTTCGAACATATGACCATTTTCCTTGGACGTTTGTGACACGTGGGATCGTCTTCTCCAACGGACAAATGCCTGGGTCACGACTATAAATAGAGAAGCTTTTCCGAGCTCAACGCATGGGATATCAAAGGGATTACACGCTCAAGCATTCAAAACTCTCTAGCACATTCAAGAAAGATCCAGCGAAGAACTTGCCTAGTTGAATATCTTTAGTTCTTCTCTCTAGAGTTTTTCTTTAGATCCCTCTTCTCTATCTAAGCTCCATTGTTAAATCCATAGCTTAGAACCTTCGAAGGAGTTCACTTTCTGTGACTGTTCTTATTGTAAGAACTCCTTCATAGTTGGAGAAAATCCCCTCCCCTTCAAACTTCGGTTTGGATTGTAAACTCGCTAAGGATTATAACTTAGAAGGGTCTCGCTTGTGTCATTTACTGTTTTATTGCATTGTTTTCAAACTCTCTTACAAACTCATACTTTGCATAAAACGTATTTAAAAGTGCACTAGCCAAAACTATTTGGTTTGCGAAAAACACGTTTTCAAATCGAGACGGAGTTTATCGGGCCCTACACTTATCCGCCTGAGGATTTAATACTGGCAAAAGTCAGTAGAAGAAACTTAGTAGTTGACTCAGTCTGACCCGCGATCAGAAGGTTATTATCTGGCAGTGTTCATCAGTTGGAACCTACAACTCAACTGTCCTTCGCGTTTGAGAAAAGAAACTTGTACTCAGGTGTATTCACCCCCTACACCTGACACTTGTCACCGGACCAACAATTGGTATCAGAGCCACGGTGTTCTCCAAATCATCGGTTCTGAAACTACTGGTCTACTCGAACAGATCCTGAAAATGTTTTTCATTGCACAAGCATCTCTTCATACATCCTTATACTCTCATCTATAATGTCTGATATGTCAGGTATACGGATGGTGCCGATGTTCTCCGTGGATAACTACACGGTATGGCGCATGAGATTGGAGGCGCACCTTACATCGCTGTCTGCACGACAGCATGACTGATGTCCTTGAAACTGGACCCATTATTCCCATGATTGACAGCGTTCAATATGCCGCTGTGGGAGGTGTAGGAGCACAGACTGGTGCTAAAGTTGCTAAAGATAAATCTGCCTTGATGCCCGAAGAGAAAAAGCAGCACAACTTCGACCAAGTTCCGCGGAATACAATCCTGACTACGCTCAGCGATTCACACCTTGGGAGGGTGCAAGACTGTAAGACGGAAAAATAACTTTGGGATGCCCTGGCAGTACTGAGCCAAGGAACCCCACAGATCAAAGAAAACAAGCTCGAGCTGGAGCTTCAAAAGTTCGACACCTTTGCCATGGAGCCCAACGAGACCATTGACGAGCTCAGCGTCAGATTCACAAATCAAATCAATGTGATCAACGAGCTGGGGATGACGTTCACCAACAAAGAGATGAACACCAAGATCTTGAGAGCATTGCCTCGATTGAAGTGGCTTCATTTTGCTACTTATTTACGTCGCTCAGATCTTAATGCTTTAACTCCTGATGTTATCTTTTCAGAATTAAAGACTGAGGAGTTCGAGCACAGTCTACCCCAAAGATGTTCCAGTGCTCCAGCTGACATCGAAATAGATCATGTTTTCAAAGCAACAGTCAGCAAATCTGGAGCCAACCCAACTTCTTCCAGCAAGACAGTAGCTACTTCGGATGCTTAAGTCTTAGAGACTCCCGCTATTGATCAGGTTGCACTTTTGGCTCTCAAATATCAAAGAGAGAAGGAAAGAGCCAGAAAGCTGAAGAAATACCACCGAGATTCTCCCTCAGGTAAGAAAGATCATCGAAAAAGGGAAGAATCTAAAACATCTACTGATTGCAGGAACGCAGAACCTGCTGCTAGTCCATCCAACAACTCAGCTGGAAAAGGCGGCAGAACAATTGTGTGTTACAAATGCAAGAAAGAGGGACATTTCCAGTGCGACTGTCCCGAGCTCTCAGCTGCTCAATGAGCAGAACGACAGGCTAGACGCGAGAAATTTACCCAGAGGAGGCAGGCCTACATCACCGGAGAGATATCTGATGACTCAATCGAGGAAGATACTTTCATGTATTCTTCTGAAGACGAAGCTGCATTTATAGCCGTTGAGGTCAGAGAAGCAGATCCTAAATCAACGACTGAATATTGTCTGATGGCCGGAGAAGAGGCTGAGGTAAATTCAAAACTTATTATAACCTCCTCTTCACAGAGCACACACGACACATGCTCAGCTACAGATGAACCTCTAGACGTGGTACAAGCATATGACGATCTACTAGAGGTGCAAATTTAGTTAAGCAGAGAGTTCAGCAGAACTATTCAGGATTTGGAATAGGTAAAGGCTGAGAATCAGAGACTTTTTTGTGATTGTCAGGTCTCTAGTGATTCAGAGAATCTAGTTGCGAGACTGAAGGAAGAGATTAAAATTCTTATGACTAAGTCTCAGCTTCAAGAAACTCAGATATCAGTTCTGACTAAGGACAATTCTGAGAAAGATACTGAAATAGCCCGACTCAGTCAGAAACTCGCAGAGGTTGAGAAAGATTATGAATCACTTCAGAAAAGTGATGAGGTTTGGCGAGGACTGATGACTGAACAGTACCTGGGAGCCAAAGAGAAGTTGGAAAGCATGCTCAGAGCTCAAAGGCCACCAGCCATGAAAGAAGGACTTGACTACACACTCACGAAGCTTCCACCTCTACTTCAAAAGGCTCAGAAATGTTGGTTGATAGGTTCGTCAGAGAGAAAGTTCAGATCTATGAACCAACAACTCAGGCGAAGAACAAACAGAAGATGATTGCACCTCAGCCGAGCAACAAGTAACAACTGACCAAAGGTTCTAGCCCCAGAACACCACGATCAAATTAAGGGGGAACTAAGAAGGTCAGGTGGACAGAGCAGTATGGCGAGCCACTGTATGAGCATCCAGCACAGTATGGTTCGTACTATTATGAGCCTAGGGTCAGGAGGAGCACAAAGCCTCAGAAGAAGAAAGCTCTTGAACCCAAAACTTCCAGGAAGTCAGTATCTCCAGGTCTAGTGGAGAAAAAGAGTGACAAGGTTCAGAAAAAAAAATCTCATACTCCCAAGGTCGCGAGACAGATCTGGGTCGCGAAATCACCAACGGTTAAGGACCCCAACTGAACCAAAGGGTACCTAAAAATGTTTTTGTTTTGCAGGTGCATAAGGACCCTTGGATTGTGGACAGCGGCTGCTCGAGACACATCACGTATCAAAAGAGCATGCTGACCAATTATGTGCAAGAAGATGGTCCCAGAATTGAGTTTGGTGACAACTCTAAAGGCTATATAAGGGGATACGAAACGCCGAACATTGGGACTGATTCAGTTCCAATAGTAACATATGTTGAAGGACTTCAACATAATCTCCTTTCTGTCAATCAATTCTGTGATAATCTGAATAGAGTAATCTTTGACGGTGGTTTCTGTGATGTTGTTGACAAATCTACAAGGAAAACAGTGTTATCAGGATCGCGGAAGAAAAATATCTACATTGCAAATTGGAAAACCGCGGAAACTGTGGCTTGCTTACTTGCTCAGACGAAGTCCTGTGATAAAACAGGATGGCTGTGGAACAAGAGACTCAGTCACCTGAATTTCAAGGCAATAAATAAGCTAGCCAAGAACTCTAAAGTCAGAGGACTGCCCAATGAAGCTTTTATCAAAGACAGAAATTGTGAAGTGTGTTTGAAGGGAAAGCAGACAAAGAAAAACAATCCACCTATTCCGTCACCTTCCACTGATGGAATCTTTCAACTGCTACACATGGACTTGTTTGGGCCAGTTTCTCCAGTAACTATAAGAGGCAAGAAGTATGCCCTCGTCATTGTTGACGATTACTCGAGATATACGTGGGTCATCTTCATAGCCAACAAATCTGATGTCAAGCCCGAGCTACCAATACTGGCGAAGAAACTCGGTGTGGAAAAGGACATCAAGATTCAGAGAATTCGCTCAGACAGAGGGACGGAAATCCTCAACTCAGTAGTTAAAGAGTACTGTGATAAGGAGGGAATTCAACACGAGACTTCAGCAGCTCGCACCCCTCAGCGGAACGGACTTACTGAACGAAAGAACAGAACAATTAAAGAAGTAGCAAGAATGCTCCTAGCAGACTCTGGACTACCCTCAAAGTTCTGGGCTGATGCTACTGACACCACCTATTACACTCATAATCGTTCACTACTTACAAAGAAGCGGCACATGAAGACGCCATACGAACTATGGAAAGGGAGAATTCCTTCTATTTCTCATTTCCATATTTTTTGGTTCGTTCTTGCTTTATCCATAATAACGGGAAGGATCAGTTGAAGGTCTTTGATAGCAAATCTAATCAAGGGGTATTCTTAGGATACTCTCGAGTTAGTAAAGCTTTCGGGGTCTTTAACTCTCTGGAACCTTTGCATGGAGGAAAGCCCTCATGTTATTTTTGATGAGTTTGTTGCGAGAACGAGGAAACCAAAAAGACAAATCCTGAAAATGCCAGCAGCAAGCTACAGGATCTCACACTGAATGACAAAGCTGAGAAGATCCAGCATTGTTGGTATGATGAGTCAGACGATGAAGAAATTCAGACACATCCCACAAGCACTGTAGCTGATCTGGTTGATTCTACTGAACAAAATCAAGATCAGGTAACAATGGTCGATGAGGAAGCCCCAGTGGTAACTGAGACCTCTACTGAGAATATAAATTCAGGGGGAACGACTAATGTTCCTGAGCTTAATGCCCATGAACCTGGAAACTCAGTAGATCCTAACCTTCTTACTGAATTGCTTCAGTCACAGAATAGTACTACTGAAATGCGTAACACTCATGTTGACTGCACAGAAGTAATCTCAGAAGAATAAGCTAAACTCAGACGTTCGTGGCTAGATGCTCACTCTTCTGATTTAATCATTGGAGATCCATCAGCAGCAGTAATGACAAGATCCAGATTAAGCCGAGGAGAAAGTGCCCTCTACTCCTGCTTCTTGTCTACTAAAGAACCTCAAACTATAGAGGATGCTCTCAGCGATGCTGACTGGATCATTGCCATGCAAGAGGAGCTGAACCAGTTTGTCCGTAACGAAGTTTGGGAGATTGTTCGATGACCTAGACATCAACACGTGATCGGTACTAAGTGGATCTTCAAAAACAAGCGAGATGAAAACAACGTCATCGTCAGAAACAAGGCTCGACTTGTTGCCAAGGGATACTGTCAAGCAGAAGGAATAGACTTTGCAGAAATGTTCGCACTAGTCGCCAGATTGGAAGCTATACGTCTGTTCATAGCCTATACAACGCATCAAAGATTTAAAGTATATCAAATGGATGTGAAGTCAGCATTTCTAATTGGCGTACTGAAGGAAGAAGTCTACGTGGAACAACCTGAAGGATAATTGAGGGTTAGAAACCGATACCTTCCTCCTTCGTATGCTGTCGCGGCTTTGGTTGTTGCTCCTGTGTCAGATATTCTGATGTGTGTCTCGGCCTTTTTCTTCCTCTGGGTGGTCAGAGAACTGAAGAAAATAGATTATCGTCTCTCTACGTACTCACGCACGCGTTTCAAAAATTATGAATGTGTGTAATCTGTTTCTGAACAGAATACTAATATATATAGGCTTCAAAAGCCATTATAATATTAATATATTTGTAACCCATTAATTTAATTATATTTCTAATGGGCTTCCACATAACCAGCCCATAATATAATTAATTAATTTACTGGGCTACTAATATTTATGAATTAATTCGCCCAGCCAATTAATTCCAGATAAATAACACTATTAAATATTGTAAAAATACATTAATCTATTAATAATGATTTCTGAGAGAGAATAAATAACTAGGCAACTAATTGGGCCAGATCAGGGATCTAATACAAGAAATAAAGCTGGGCCTCAAATTAATTAATTATCCATGCTCAGCCCAGAGCAAAATTAATTAATAAACACAGATTCATTCCACTAGAGAATTCGTGCTGACTTACCCCTTTATCCCATATTGAGCAAGGGCTTGTATTTTATACTTAATCGATCTCCGTATTTAAGATAGAAATATCTGTTAATTAATTAAGCTCACTGACAGCTTAAATTAATTAACATCTTATATTCCTGAGGAGTACCACTCAACCTTATTAACACACCTGAACTTAATCAACCGGTCGGGTTTAGTGTGCTAATCCTTCCGAGTTCCTCAGGGGATATTATCAACCCATTTTTACTAGGATACGGTTGCAAGATACAGACAACCAGCCTGAGCCACAAATGACTACTAGCACCCAAGATAGGTAGATCTGGTCTCGATGACGTTCACCATAGTAGGTCAAAGTGATAGATAGCCAAATGCACTCAGCTGAAGTTTTACCAAGCTTAAGACCAGCTAAGTCACCGAGATCTTGGTTCTCCACTAAGGTCAGTTAGGAGAACACATCTCACTGTGATCCGTCAATACACCACCTTAAGTGTACCAGTAAAGACAAGCAGCTAAGACAAGCCACTTCTTATCTAAACTGCAGCTTAAACCGACAACTTATCCTTAAGTTGTCTCAGCTGTGATATCTGTTTATATCTTGTCAGTTCAACCAATTTGTGTTGTCTTCTGTGATACCAGACACACCACACAAATATAACTTTTATACAAGATAAAGGATAACATCTGCAAATATACATATTTATCAGATAGGAGAATAAAATAGTGGTAAGGACAAAAACACATTGTATACAAGCATAAAAAGTGCTTCCAGTAAACAAAATCCCAACAATTCTCCCACTTATACTAAAGCAAACTTTTAGTATACAATGTGTCAGTTCTAGGTACAAACTAGTATTTAGCTGCATATCCTATCTATCACTCCTTTTCTCCCACTTATTCAAAAGTTTCTGCAGTCCTAAGTGGGGGGCATCTCTACCAGTCCTATGCCACGAACATGCTTCTCGTAAGCCGGAATTGGTAAGCTCTTTGTGAACTGATCAGCTAGGTTGTCTTCAGTTCTGATCTTTTCTATGAGTACGTTGCCTCAATTTACGAATTCTCGTATAATGTGGTACTTCCTGTCTATGTGTTTAGACGCCTTGTGAGATCTAGGTTCCTTAGAATTTGCCACTGCACCCACATTATCACAATAAATCGTGATTGTCTTAGGCAAATTCTGAACAATATCAAGATCTTGGAGAAAATTCTTGAGCCAGACTGCCTCTTTCGAGGCTTCTGAAGCCGCCACATACTCTGTTTCCATGGTTGAGTCCGCAATGCATTTCTGCTTTGCACTCCTCCAAGAAATGGCTCCACCTCGCAAGGTAAACACATAACCTGAGGTCAACTTCTTCTCGTCTCCGTCAGCCTGGAAATCTGATTCCGTATAACCCAAAGGCACTAGACTGTCTGATTGGTAAACAATTCAATAATCTCTAGTCCGTTTAAGGTACTTGAGAATATTTTTGACCGCAGTCCAGTGCGCTTGTCCAGGATTAGACTGATATCTTGAGACCATGCCTACAACATATGAGATATCTGGTCTCGTACAAAGCATTACATACATGAGACTACCGACAGCGGAAGCATATGGTACTAGTCTCATACTTTCTATCTCTTCAGGCGTTTTAGGGCACTGATTCTTGGATAGAAAAATGTCATGTCTGAAAGGTACCGAACCTCTCTTGGCATTTTGCATGCTGAAACGAGCAATAACAGTATCAATGTAGGATGCTTGTGATAAGCTTAACATCATTTTCTGGCAATCTCGTATAACCTTGATCCCAAAGATGTAAGCAGCTTCACCTAAGTCCTTCATTTGAAACTGCTCGGATAACCATGTCTTTACGTCTGATAACACTTCAACATTGTTGCCAATGAGAAGGATGTCATCTACGTAAAGTGCAAGAAACACCACTGTAATACAGATGCGGTACACGCACACCTCGTTAGGACAGGATACAAAATCATAGGATTTGACTACCTCGTCAAAACGCTGGTGCCATAACCGGGAAGCTTGCTTAAGTCCATAAATAGACTTCTTAAGCTTCCAAACTAATTTCTCTTCGCCCTCCTTCACATAACCATCTGGTTGTTTCATATAGATGTCTCTACCTTTTTCAAGGTTCCCATTTAAGAATGCGGTCTTGACATCCATTTGCCAGATCTCTAGGTTCATGTAAGCTGCTATGGCAAGGAGAATCCTAATAGGTCTCTTCATAATCGATACCTTCTTTCTGGGTAAAACCCTTTGCCACTAGCCTGGCCTTAAATGCCATGATCTCTCCATTCGATCCTCTCTTTCTTTTGTATACCCACTTACTACAAATAGCCTTGCAGCCCTCAGGTAGTTCAGTGATCTCGTATACATCCATATCAGTTATGGACTTCAATTCTGAGTCCATGGCGATTCTCCATGAATCTGCATCTACATCTCCCACTGCTTCGTTGTAAGTCCAAGGATCCACGGTGTCTTGTTTATCTGCCGGGAGATGGTCAGAAGTCTCCCCAGTGAACATATACCGATCAGGTGTAAATATCACCCTCCCACTACGTCGAAGAGTGTCAGGAGTTGTGTTAATAGATTGTGCAGTTGCTTGTGGAGCTCTATCTTGCACAATTGACTCTGTGAGTGGATTTCGATCACCTTGTAATTCCTCAAGGATGATCTCAACTCGAGACTTGTGATTACTAATATAATCCTCCTCTAAGAACCGAGCGTTGGTGCTAACCACGATCTTCTGTTCTTTAGAATCATAAAAATTACCACCATTCGTTTCCTTCGGATATCCTATGAACAACATAACCTCACGAACGTGAATCCAACTTGTCGGCTTGTTTATTCAACACATAAGCGGGGACACCCCCAAATCTTTATGTGGTGCATACTGGGCTTGTGCCCGCTCCACAACTCGACTGGAGTCGTGTTAACCGAATTGGATAGCACACGGTTCAACAAGTATGCTGCAGTCTCTAGGGCATATCCCCAAAAGGAAACTGGCAAAGTTGTATAACTCATCATGGACCGAACCATCTCTAGGAGAGTTCGGTTCCTTCTCTCTGACACACCATTCTGCTGAGGCGTGCCCGGTGCTGTCAGTTGGGATGTAATCCCAGATTCTATCAAGTAGCCCTTGAACTCATTGGATAGGTATTCCCCACCACGATCAGATCGCAGTGTTTTGATTTCTTTACCTAACTTCTTCTCCACTTCTGCCTTGAATTCCTTAAAGGTTTCAAAGCAATCCGACCTGTGGCGAAGAAGGTAAACATATCAATACCTCGAGTAATCGTCAGTAAATGTGACAAAATACTCATACCCTTCACGAGCTTGTGTAGACATAGGTCCACACAAGTCAGAATGTATCAAACTTAATGCTTCTGTGGCTCTATAACCCTTTGCCTTAAAAGGCCTAGTCACCATCTTACCTTCCAAGCAGGATTCGCAAGTTGGAAATGGCTCAACTTGGAGAGACTCCAATGATCCATATTTCACCAACCTTTGGATCCTATTTAGATTGATGTGACCTAGTCTTAAGTACCATAGATAAGTTTGGTTTACCTTAGAAGATTCTTTCCTCTTCTTAGGATTTAATGATGAGAAAGCAACATTAACAGATGTACATGGATTAGACGTAATGTATAGAGATCCATTTAAAGTCCCATTACAGATAAGATCTTTCCCTTTTGAAATCAAAATTTGATCATCAAAAACAGATCTATAACCATCCACAATAAAAAGTTTTGAAACGAAAATAATGTTTCGCCAAAACTCAGGCACCAATAAAACATCTCTTAATACTAAAATAGAGTCTAAAACAGATAAATGTAAATCTCCTATAGCAATAGCTGGAACTCGCGATCTCTTGCCCATGGAAACCACCACCTCGCCATCAGCCAGAACCCTTTTCTACAGAAACCCCTACAAGGTGTAACAAACATGATCAGTTGCGTACATGGATTAGACGTAATGTATAGAGATCCATTTAAAGTCCCATTACAGATAAGATCTTTCCCTTTTGAAATCAAAATTTGATCATCAAAAACAGATCTATAACCATCCACAATAAAAAGTTTTGAAACGGAAATAATGTTTCGCCAAAACTCAGGCACCAATAAAACATCTCTTAATACTAAAATAGAGTCTAAAACAGATAAATGTAAATCTCCTATAGCAATAGCTGGAACTCGCGATCCATTGCCCATGGAAACCACCACCTCGCCATCAGCCAGAACCCTTTTCTACAGAAACCCCTACAAGGTGTAACAAACATGATCAGTTGCTCCGGAATCTACTACCCATTCATGGGTAGATGCGGAAACAAGCATAGTTTCAGTTACTAAGGCGATGCGTGTACCTTTCTGTTTTGCCTTGAAGTCGGGACATTCAGTCTTCCAATGTCCAACCTTACCACACTTGAAACACTTCCCCTTAGGTTTTTGAACCCCTGCAGTGGGTGCTAACTTCGTGCTCCCACTATTCTTCTTGACATTCATAGCATTCTTGCCCTTTTTCTGGAATCTACCCTTCGGAGGGTTCCTTTAGCTGCTGGTAGTGTTCAAGATTTGGGTTCCTTTACCTTTAGTCTGACCCATGATTCCTTCTGCAGTAATTAACTCACTTGAAAGTTCATTCAGAGTGTAGTCATTCCTTGACATCACTACATTTAGGCGGAAATTCTCATATGACTTAGGTAGTGAATGTAGAATGACGTCTTGATGCCAAGATCCAAGACACCACCAACCTTTGCAAGCCGATCTAGCAGCTCGATCATAAGTAAAACATGATCCTGCACGGATGCACCTTCAGCCATTTTGCAGGTAGTAACCTGCCTCAGAAGATGAAATCTCTGAGATCTGTCGGTCTCACCGAACTTTTCAACCATGGAATCCCATATCACTCCCGCATGAGGCGTGTTTTCATACTGTGAAGCAAGAGAATCAACCATAGTGGATAGAATGACAAAATGAGTCTTGTCATTATCCTCTATCCACTTTTCAAATTCCCTTATCTGCTCCTCAGTCGCCTCTTCTTCGGGGAGTTCAGGTTCAGGGGTATTGAGAACATACAAGATCTTCTCATTTTGGAACATTGGTGTAAGGTTTCTCCTCCACTCTTTAAAATTGTCAATACCCTTTAAGGGTCGGCTCATAAGACCATTAACAACAGCTTGAACATACATATCTGAAAAATAATTAAAATAAAGCATGTAAGGAAAAATTATTTGCACATAATTCGTAATTAACGATCATTGTAACCTTTTGAAAAACAATGATGTTAAAAACCTCGAATGGCTCTAGGAATTCCACTAGCAAGCCACGCAGGTGGACGTTTACTAGCGTAACCCTAAACCAAGCTATTTACCTACTCTTTAATTCCAATCCACGTCTAGGTTCTTAAGACGAATGGAATTAATAGTTCGATATTCTGGACCATGTCACTATTAAAACGCGGGAAGGGACTTCGAGGGAAGTGAATTGTACCTACGGTGATCTAAGCATTGACCATTAATTTGACCAAAATAGAATCAAATTCTCGAAATTGACATACTTACTCGAACCATGCCGCATTCAATTTGATCTAATTAACCATCCTATTTAATTATTATCTTCTAGAGTACTCGTGTTTACTAGGCACGCAAGCCACGCAGGTGGACGTTTACGGCTTCGCTCCTACTACTCAATAATAATCAAATATTGTTTTTGGAAAACTCATCTCACAAAACTTGTAGCTCAAAGATGCAAGCAAGCCGCGCTGGTGGACGTTTACTCACATAATCTTACTACTTTTGTGAAGAGTCCAATTAATGGAGGTCCAATTAAGTGTTTAATATCCAAATTAATGGAATATAATTAAACATTTAATTTAATGTTGCTTAGTCTTTTTAATCAAAAGATTTGTTACGAATCATGCATATCCACATAATTCCTAAAGCATGCAATTTCTAAGCGAACATAATAAAACGTGCTCGCGAAAAATAAAACATGCTTTAATAACGACATAAATCATATTTACATGCTTTTCTAAGCGCAATTAATCAAATAATCGCATGCTAAAGCATAATAAAAAATAAATACTCAAATAGGAAATTTAAAGTCGTTATAGGGCTTTAAAACACGTAATTCCTAACTATTATATAGCCCGAGCAAAATACAGCTCTTCGATCTTCAAAATCTTCGAATTTCAAAACTGCATCGAAAACTGCACCGAACACTGTCGTTGCCACATCATCAGGGGGTCTGTCACGTGGCAGACACATGGACAGTGAGTCAGCAAGGGCTGACGTGGCACGCCATGTCAGCTTCGTCTTCTTCACGAAATCACGCCGCCACCGCCGGAAAAATGTCGTTCCGGTCTGTTCCTTCACCTCGCCGTCGTCTGGCGAGGCTACGCCGCTGAGATCGCGGCCTGAAGCCCGCCGCCGCACCGGAAATTGTTGCTGGAAAAAACTAGCACGCGGCAGCGTACGTGCGCGCGCCGCCGCGCATCCCACGGCCATCCTCCGACCTCCTCCACTGCCTACACATCTCCCCGACGTCACCCAGATGTCGGATTGCAGGAAAAACGCCGCGTGGAGGCACCGCCGTGAAGGTTTCTGCGCGATAAATCGCGCCTCCGCCGCCGCCACCTTCGCCGCCCGAATTCTCCCTTTTCGAGCCGCGATTCGATCAATTAAAAGAGGGGAAATGTAACTGGAACACTCACGACCACCGGGTAATGGATTCCAGCCGAGGTTAGTTCCTCAATTTCCCGAATTTCAAACGATTCGCTGGAACAAATTCATAACGAGCAGCCAACTTCAGACGTCAATTTCGATCGCATCCGAGATCGGATGATCCCTTACGACCTATCGACGCGAAGCTCGTAAGACTAGGATTCCATAAGTTCAAGTCGAACATCGATCAGACATCGGTCGTGTCGGGAATCTCCGCCGCAAGATGCAGTGGAACCCTAGAAAACTAGGGTTTTCGCTACGAAAATCAGATTCTTCTTCGTCTCATTTTTCGTGCCTCCCGGACCAATTACAGTACAAAAATAGTACAATCACAGAACAAATAGGTCCTATAATCTACTCGTGGATTTTCTCACGTGAAAAATATTACAACAGGGTCAAAACAGTGGCTCGCAGGCCGCCCCAAACACGAAAATAGCCCGATAACGACGAAATAAAACCTAATCATACATCTAACAGCAACAATCAAAGCCTAAACCAGGCTCTGATACCAATTGAAGGATAATTGAGGGTTAGAAACCGATACCCTTCTCCTTCGTATGCTGTCGCGGCTTTAATTGTTGCTCTTGTGTTAGATCTTCTGATCTGTGTCCCGGCCTTTTTCTTCCTCTGGGTGGTCAGAGAACTGAAGAAAATAAATTATCGTCTCTCTCTCTTACTCGCGTGCGTGCATGAGTTTTTATGAATAAGTGTAATCTGTTTCTGAACAGAATACTAATATATATAGGCTTCAAAAGCCATTATAATATTAATATATTTGTAACTCATTAATTTAATTATATTTATAATGGGCTTCCACATAACCAGCCCATAATATAATTAATTAATTTACTGGGCTACTAATATTTATCAATTAATTGGCCCAGACAATTAATTCCAGATAAATAACATTATTAAATATTGTAAAAATACATTAATCTATTAATAATGATTTCTGAGAGACAATAAATAACTAGGCAACTAATTGGGCCAGATCAGGGATCCAATACAAGAAATAAAGTTGGGCCTCAAATTAATTAATTATCCATGCTCAGCCCAGAGCAAAATTAATTAATAAATACAGATTCATTCCACTAGAGAATCCGTGCTGACTTACCCCTTTATCCCAAATTGAGCAAGGGCTTGTATTTTAGACTTAATCGATCTCTGTATTTAAGATAGAAATATCCGTTAATTAATTAAGCTCACCGACAGCTTAAATTAATTAACATCTTATATTCCTGAGTAGTACCACTCGACCTTATTAACACACCTGAACTTAATCAACCGGCCGGGGTTTAGTGTGCTAATCCTTTTGAGTTCCTCAGGGGATATTATCAACCCATTTTTACTAGGATACGGCTGCAAGATACAGACAACCAGCCCGAGCCACAAATAACTACTAACACCCAAGATACGTAGATTCGATTGCGATGACGTTCACCATAGTAGGTCAAAGTGATAGATAGCCAAATGCACTCAGCTGAAGTCTTACCAAACTTATGGGCGCTACTTCGAAGGCAGATTGGAGAAGAAGATGAGCAGGATCAGCTGCCTTCGAAGTACCAGCCACCGTCTGCCCAGGACCAAGGATGCTGAGTGGAGGGTCAGCAGTAGATGCAGTGACATCCTTGTCCTGTTGAGTTCCCTCATCGAGGCTTCTCGGGGCTCGAATCATGGGGTGGGTCCTGACCATCGGGGTCAGACCCATCTGAGGGCGCGGGTGCTGAGACTGGTTGTCTCTCATTTAGCAAGGCGAGCATGGCCGCCCTCAGATCCTCGAGCGTGCCGAGGTCAGATGGCTCTAAATAGCCAATCTTCCCTCTGATCAGCAGCTCTTCTTCATGGAGTTGTTCACAAGAATGGTGTATGACAAGGCGCTTCAGATTGTGCCATTCCTGGAACCTGATCAACATATGGAGTCTCGCCTGCCTAGCCAATATGACAAGATCTGAGTGGCTCGCGATCTCCGGTATTACTTCAGCAATCTCCCGGGAGGCTCTGGATTTGAGCGCTGAGGCTTCCATCCCGACAGATTTTGACTATGAGGCTGTCTCCGAGCTCTCGACTTCGATAGGAGATGCCTGTTTCTCAGCAGATGGAATGCTGCTAAGTGGAGGTACGTCCAAGGGGCTCTCCAGTGTCTGGACTTCTTCAGTCTGGACTTCTGATTGGATCTCTTCAGCTTGGACCCCTTGGTCCATTGTCTCTTCATGTTCAGTGGAAACGATTTTCTCCACTGATTGAGTCTTCTTAGAAGACTCAGGCTCGTCTCTCAACTGTAGTGGTGGCTGAGTAATGACGGCCTCTGTTTCCACCGCAGTTTCAGTGGGCGCAACCTCGCTGACCTTCTTCAGCTTTTTGGTTGCCGTCTTTTGTGTGGATTTTGGTGGGGACCTCTTCTTCTTCGGCGTTGAGGTCTGCTGAGTCCCACTCGTAGGTGCGGACCGGCCCCGAGCCAACGTTGAAGGGCTCCTGACCTATTCTGGAATCTGACTTTCTTCACGTTGAAGTATTGTTTGTCAGCAAAGGTGACCTTGTTAGATGCGCAGAAATCCTCAATCATCACTGAGAGTTTAAGTCCGTATAGGAGCTTTCCTTCGACGCTGAGCCTATTGGACGCCTTATCAAATTTGGTCGACTGCATCATAAACTCTCTGAGGAAAAATTATGTCCAGTTGATCTTGGCCCGATCATATATGGCCATCATCGGTTGCGGTTTGGAGTCCGGACACTTGGTCAAACGAGCACGCTTGACTTGTCGGCAAGATCGAGTCACAATATATGCTAGTGCTCTGTACTGAGGGAGCATAGCGTTCTTGGGGAAAGCAGCTCTGAACACTGTTAGCTTCCCGCAGAACTCGGTGAGGTACTCATCCATCAAATCATCTTTATAAGCGACGGTGCTGAATCCTGAGTTGGACATCTGCTTTTCTGAAGAGCTTCGCGGATGGACATCTGCTTCACTTCAATCATGGAGCGGGAGGGATCCCCTACTGTATGGACGACGAATCTCCCTCTGATATCTCCATCTACTGAATCAGAGTTCGAGTAGATCTCTGCAACTTGGCGCGGGGGGAAGAAAGTCGGCCTTCTCGTCAGAAATCCTTCCAGACCAGTTTCTCTAAGAGCATAGAATATCTCCTTCATAAAGTCCAGGTCGCACTCATCAAATTCCATGATAGGCTCGCACCAGACTCGATCCTTTTCGAGGATCTCTTGCATATCTGCCGGAGCACCTACTTGAGTTCCTGTCATTTTTGTAATCTGCTTACACAGCATAGGTCAGTATCGATTAACATATAAGAGAAATAAAAACCATACGATACTTAATAATCATTGAAGAATTACCAAAAGATTTTCTGAATATTTTGAGGAGAATTTGGATAGAAGGTAATAAGTATCTAAGAAAATCTTGGGTATTTAGGATATTTGCAGATACGAAATGGCGGTGTCAAAGATTTGAACTCATATATATATATATATATATATAAATATATATATATATATATATATATATCTTAGAGAAGATAAACAGTTAAAGATCAATGGTTCAGTTTGAACGCACTTTTTAGATGGACGGCTAGGATTAAGTTTTATAAAAATAGGCAATGATCAAATTAGCCGCCTAAGTCAAAAGCCAGTTGAAGATAGCCTAAGTAGTAACATGATACGACATGCATTTAATGCGTGGCAGAGTTCAGCATGCTTGTACATAGAATGTCGTGTATTCAATGTGATCCGTTAAAATTAAATGACATTTCCTAAGGCATTGACTACGATGCTGAATCTGATCATAAATGTACATAATTAATATATATGCTACTGAGTAGAGATACGTAAACCTGTCAGCTGAACATCGTAATCAGCTGATACCTCTTGTAGATGATTGCTGAGTCTCTACTTACTGATTTTACTCAGTACTGAGAGTGAACATTCCCCCTTACTGAATGCTCCTCTCCTCAATCCTCTTACTGACTGGAGTCAGTAAGTTGCAGCAGACCTAGCTCTACTGAAAGTTCTCTGAATCTGGCTTCAGCTAGAGGCTTGGTCCGTTTATCAGCCCTTTGATGATCAGTATGGATCTTTTCCATCCTGATATCCTTCTTTTCGACATGGTCACGAATGAAGTGGTGTCTGATGTCCACGTGCTTGCATCTCGTATGAAGTACAGGATTCTGAGTGATTGCAAAGGCACTGGTACTGTCGCAGAAGATCGGCACTTCATTCTGAATGACGTTATAGTCGCGTAGTTGTTGTCTCAGCCAAAGGATTTAGGCGCAGCAACTTCCGACAGCCATGTATTCAGCTTCAGTAGTTGACATCGCTACTGAATGCTGTTTCTTTGAGAACCATGAGATCAGCTTACTGCCGAGGAACTGACACGTTCCACAAGTTGACTTTCGGTGAACTCTACATCCTGCATAGTCAGCATCAGAATAACCAGTTAGTTCTATATTATCATCAGTTGGATACCATAAGCCCATGTTAGGTGTTCCTCTGAGATAGCGGAGAATCTTCTTTGCTGAGTCCATGCAACTCTGCTTCGGATTCGCCTGATAAGTATAAGTTATGTCAGGACGAGTAGCTGTTAAGTATAATAGAGAACCAATTATAGCATGAAATTCAGTTTGGTCTACTGATACTCCCTCTTTATCAAGATCGATCTTCATATTCGTGTTCATCGGGATCTTGATTAGTTTGCCGGATGTGCAACCGAATCTCTTGATGAGATCTCGAGTGTATTTACCTTGATTGAAGAACGTCCCCTTCTCAGATTGTTTGACTTGAAAGCCAAGGAAATAGTTCATCTCTCCCATCATTGACATCTCGAACTTATCCTTCATCATTCTTTCGAACTGCTGACACATGATGACATTCTTCGAGCCGAAGATGATGTCATCTACGTAGATCTGCACAAGTAATAGGCCGTCTTCTAGTCGAATGTTGAATAATATGCGGTCTACTGTGCCCTTCTGAAAACCTTTCTGAAGAAGAAACTCCGATAGGGTATCATACCAAGCCCTGGGTGTTTGTTTTAACCCATACAGAGCACTTTACGAGTCCATAAACTTGATGTCCCTCGCTGAAAGCCGGGAGGTACATTCCACATAGACTTCTTCTTTCAGCACGCCGTTCAGGAAAGCAGACTTCACATCCATTTGATATACTCTGAATCTTTAATGTGTTGCGTAGGCTAGGAATAGTCTGATTGCCTCCAATCTTGCAACTAGAGCGAAAGTTTCATCGAAATCTATCCCTTCGGCTTGACAGTAGCCTTTCGCCACGAGTCTTGCTTTGTTCCTTACTATGACGTTGTTTTCATCACGCTTGTTCTTGAAGACCCATTTAGTTCCTGAAGACCCATTTAGTTCCGATCACATGAAGATCAGCTCTGAGTACAGTGAACTACTCCTGGTGAGTTCAGTTCCACTGACTTCTTTCGATATCTTGCTCTGTTGAGTCCGGTATTGCGAGTCTTCTACCTACGGTACCGAGGCGGATAATCTCCGAGTGCACGATCCGGAGCGAGAGGGTCGCTCGAGTCCGAAATCTCAGAGACAAAACAACTTACAACGTAATGGTTCACCAAACAAAATAGGGTTTTGGGATCTTCAAATCTTCACAGACTTATTCAGAGCATAGGGCTACTGAGTCGTATGTTACCACAGAAGACTGAGTCATTTCCCACTATTTATCAACACTGCTGAAGATAGAATCATCACCCAACAACATGTCAGTTCCTAGGCAGCAAGCTGATATCATAGTTCTCAAAGAAACAGCATTCAGTAGCGACGTCCACCACTGAAGCTGAGTATATGGCTGTTGGAAGTTGCTGTGCCCAGATCCTTTGGCTTCGACAACAACTGCGAGATTATGGAATTACTCAAGATGAAGTGCCCATCTACTGCGACTCCACCAGTGCGATTGCAATAACTCAGAATCCAGTTCTTCATACGAGATGCAAGCACGTGGACATTCGACACCACTTCATCAGAGACCATGTCGAAAAGAAGGATATCAGGATGGAGAAGATCCATACTGATAAGCAAAGGGCAGACATACTGACCAAACCACTAGCTGAGAACAGATTCAGAGAATTATCAGTCAAGCTAGGTCTACTGGATCCTGCTGACTCGGGTTAGTGAAAGAAGTCAGTACGACAGGTCAGAAGTCAGACTCAGTACTTTGATTCAGTCGGGTGAATCATACAGTACACAGTAAGGGGGAAGATGGTATCATCAGTACCACGAATATTCTCCTGAGTCATTACGGTAACCAGCTGATCGTAAAAGTTCAGCTGAAGAGGTTTGCGTAGTTAATTTCTTTAATATACTCAGAAGCATGCTCACATTTAATAACTCATTCGTTTGCATTCAGTAGCATGACTTGCATTTATTTCCCGCCATAAATATTTAAGGTTTAAGTCAGCAGAAAACCGTTCTCATTTAAAATAATTATCCTTTAATGCTGCCTACAATGCATTTAATGTATGTCTTCTCACCTTACTCTATCTGCGCTTATCTTACGTGGGTCTAGATTAGAGGCGGCTAAGTAATCATTCCTTTTATGACATCAGATCACAGCCGTCACAGAAAAGCGAGATTTTATAACAACCGTCCGATCGAAAACCCTTGATATTCAAATCTTATAAAATCTTACCTTTTCACTCTAATCTCACCTTTTCGCCATTCACGCAACTCATAGCTTTTCAAGCATTCCGATTTACTGCTTCTCTCTCTCGTCTGCTTATATTTTCTTCAAGCTCTGTGATTACGGTAAAATTTCTTAACTATCTGCAACAATTGATCGAATTTACTCTATTTTCAAGTGCTAATGTTCTTTTTGCAGATATCTATGGCAATTATCTTGACCCCACCCAACATCGAGGAGATCATCCTCTCCAGGGTTCTCTTTGAACCCACGATGGCATTCCATCAGGCGGAGCTTCCGTTCTTAGAGCCCATCTTCTCGTCTCTAGAAGCGTCCAATCTGAAGCTTCTGGTGACAAAGCACCCGAAATCTTATCTACCCCGGCAAGTGGCAGAGTTGTTCTACAACTGGCGTTCCGTGGAGGATACGGACGGGGAGGTAACCTTAATCGGCTACATGAGGGAAGTGGCCCCTCAGAAGTGGGAATCTAGCAGTGCCGACATCAATGTGATGGAGGCTTTGAAGTCCTCCTTTGAATTACCGGACTTCGAGATTTCTCCAGTGGGATACAAGGAGACAGAGCTCAATGACTACGTCCACCGCTTCTGTGGACGGGATGATATCTCCTTCAAGTCCGCCCTGCCGAAGAACCAACTCCTTCCTGAGTACAAGGGCCTCGCCTATTGGTGAGCGTCGCTACTCACCAAATAATTTGGTCCTGTAACACAAGCTAAAAATAGGGATTAGCACAATGATAAGCATGGTCGAATCCACAGGGAACGGGAGAATTACCTAAATCTCCTAATAATCTGGTTTTGGTGTAGCCACCACGCTTTAAATTTTGGGTTTGATTAAAACTAGGCAAGAAGTAAGCAAGAATTAAACACGAAGAAATGCGATAAGAGAGAAGACTCGACTCGGCAACCGGCACTAATCACTATCCCCAATCCTTGACTCAAAGATTTATTTAACACCTTAAGTTAATCGGTTGGAATACTGTGTTGAGCACTAACATATCCCTATCCTTATCCAATTATGTAGAAACAAGCATGTTGAGCATAGAACCCATTTCACTTTCCTAACACAATCTAGCATGTTGAGCAATTTCTAGATTAAGTGCTACGAAGCATTAAGAACATAGGATCCGATTTAGCCAATTACCGATGTTGAGCATACAAAGTAACTTAGCTAACGATTTATTTCCATTCCATAGAACTACCTAATAAGCCTAGGGTGATCAATCCTAGTTAATCGATAAATCTATTTACCCGGAATAAATCGAAACTCAAGGAATCAAATTCAAGCACACTTAGGTCTCAAGGGGAAATTAGATTAGTGCATTGTTGCCTCGTCGAATCGGGAAAATTAGCTACTCATAATTAAATCACAAGATACAAAAGTGCTTAATAAAGAAGACATAAATGAAATATTAACAACTACCTTAAATATTGAAATCAAGAACAAGCAAGTAATGAAGAGCATTAAAGAAGAAAGCATTAAAAGAGAAAAGTAAATATCACCATAGTTGCAAACCCACGTCACTATTCAAAATGAAATTACAAGCATTAAATCTTCCTCTTGGATGTTGGCAGCCGTGAGTTTTAGAGAGAAGGAGAGGAGTAAAGTTGTTTTCAAAGTTGTCAAAAAGTAAAAGCTCTCTACCTCTCTCCACACCAATCTATTTATACCTAGGGTAAAAAGTGTGTGGAGAGAGTTTACAAGTTGGGCTTTAATAAAACAATTGGGCCTAGAATAAAATTATCAAAAACATCTTCAATCTTGAGCCCAATTAACTTCCATCTTCAAATGTGGCCCAACTCTCCAAATTTCATCACTTTGCTTCAATATTCGCAATCTTCCTTCCCGACTCGCATTGCTTTAAAATTACCTCCATTCGTCTATGAGATGGCACAAAATACGCGCAAATCCATCCTTTTCACTGCACAAAACCCGGTGAAAATACAAGTAGCAACATACTTATCACCTATGTCGTCATCCACATATTGACGAGCTCTGCCGGTTCTTTCGACCAGCTGTCCAAGCCTCGACTCCAACTGATGATGGAAATTGTTGACGGAGTCCAAGTGAACTGGACCCAGTTCTTTCTGGCTGAGCTGAAGGCTCAGGCACAGAAGTTTGCAGCCACTGAGTCAGGAGAGAGAAGATTGATCAGTGTGGGCAAGTTGTTGTTCGTGACGAAGGTGTCCGTACTGATAGAAGATTCAGTGATGAATCATGCGTCATTCACTGATTCTAAGTATTTCGATAGCAAGCTCGTCAAGTTCAAGACTAGAGCAGCGGCCAAAAAGTCCATCGGACGTGCAGCGACTGAGCTCAAAAGATCATCTACTGATCTGCCTCCACGAGCCGATCAGCCGAAGAAGCTCTCCAAGGCTGGAGCTTCTAAGGCTCCCTCTAAGCCTGCTTCCCCTCCACCACCTCAGGAGGAGGAGCTACTGGACGCTGATACCGGCATTGAAGGTGCCCCGCTGAAGGATAAGGTACAGCGGGTCAGTACGGATGGGACTCAGCCGGAGGAAGTTGAAAAACCGGCTGCTGAGGTCTCCTCCAAACAGTCGTCGATTGTGCAGATGACTCGTCTCTGTGCCACAGGAGAAGTCGCCGCACAAATTCCTGAGATCTCTCTACATCAGGACTTGGTCGACATCGCGATCAGGGCAAGGACTTAGATGTTGCTGAGGTTCCTTAATTGGGACATTCTTTCATAGCTCATCCAGCAACACTCTGCATTGTCCCTACTGGCAGACGAACAAACTCTGCAGCCAGCTATTGGGTTTGGGGAACCCGCTGACATCGCATCTTTCGAGGACCTACGCTCAGCCATGCTATATCTTCTAGAGCTGAGGTCCTCCCCGCAGACTGCCAGGAGCCCATCGCCGCCTTCTCATCACGATGATGATAATGATGAAAAGGCACCACCCAAGGATGCAGAACAGGGAGATTCTGCTGAGGGAAAGTCTCCCAGCGAGAAGGGCGAGTCACCACCACCACCTCCTGAATCAGGTGCCACCCCAGTTGCTTCAACCAGCAGGAGGCAACAACTCGCCGCCTCAGAGCAGAGGCTTGGAACCTCGTCTTATCAGATCAAATCTATCGGTTTCGTGTCCTCAAAGTCTGTTAACCGCGCCATCAAAATCGTCTCCTGGCTAAGGACGTCTATTTGAAATGGGCTCAATACACCAAGACGCAGACGGAGAAGGTTGATGGCCTTGCGAGCGCAGTCAAGAAGGTCTTAGACGCTCCAACTATAAACATACATTAGATCTTCGAGGCTGCACTGGCATCTCAGAAGGCAGACTTGGCTGCTCAATGTCAGCAGCTGTTCGAAGCCCAGCAGAAGATGTTTGCTGAGCAGTTGTCTGGGAGCTTAGCCACAGTCCAGACTACCATGGATGAACGCAACAGGATGGCCACCTCTAGTGTGCAGAGTTCCTTAGAGACTCAGGCGGTCGCCCTGAAGCTAATCCAGAATGAGATGACTGATTCTTACAACGCATCGCATCTGAAGCAAAGGAACGAAGTAGAGGCTCACATCCGCCAAATCCGCAAGGGTCGGGAAGAGGATTGGGTCCATTATTGTGATGCTGTCGGAGACTTAAACACCACCACCACTTCCATCAAATCCGCCATCTACAACAATCAGTAGGAAGTAGCGGCTATTAGGATCCTTCTGACCTCGGCTGCTGATGATGCCACAAAGGGGGAAGAAAGGGAAGGGAGACCTCTTGTGGGTGTTCAGTCATAAGAGAGGGAAGTTCTCAAGGGGGAAAGTTCATCAGCATAAGCTGGAACTAGCTCTATTCCCCCTCCCCAAGTCCAAATCCCTCAAGTCCAAACTACTCAACTGCCCGAGCCAGTTGGAGGATTAGGTGAAGGATCCTTGGCTCAGGCGCTACACATTGAGGAGGCGCAGCCCGAATTCAAAACTAGAGCGGAGCAGGAGGAACACGACAAGCGGGTGGCTAAGCAGCTCCAGGATCAATTGGATCATGAGCTGAGGATGGAAGAGGAGGCTCAACTGAAGAGGAAGAAGAAGGTGCCAAGGGTCAGGATGTTTAAGAGTCAAGCCAAGCAGATATTAGATGAGTAGAAGAAGAAGGCTCAGCAATCTGCTGATGAGCCTGCTGGTGACTCGGACACTTGCTCAGAGATTGAAGAAAATCTCTACTCTTACACCTGAGCAGGAGGCAGAAGACAAGGCAACCTGGGAGGCTACGCAACAAGGGCTAAATCTCCGGAGAGGAGATAAGAGAGCTGCAGCCTTAAGGGAGAAGAAGAGGTTGGAGGATCTGGCCAAAATCATAGATCTCACTGATCGTATTGCCAGAGAGCCCATCCTAGACAAGAGCAAGCAAGTTCCGAGGACATCTAAGTTCTTCCGGCGAGGTGCCTAGAAGGCCTATCTCAAGAAGACTCCGCACCACCGCGTAGACAGATGGATCCCCTAGAATCTGAACGAGGAGTGGGAGGAGCTGAAGATCGATTTCATAAAGGCATACTATGAGTGGCAGTGCTATCCTGCTGAAGTGTCGCCAGCTGATCTCTTCGATGAGTTTATCTATCAGTACGGCGCAAACTTCAGGGCGCAGATCAAGCTACTTCTATTCAAGGAGAAGCTGCCACTCACTGCTCCTGCCTACCGCCAGCTGACTACTCCTATGACTACTCATGGAGTAATTTGCACAAAGGAGATAGAGGACGAGGTCGAGACTGCTGCGCGTCACAATGATTTATATCCTTTGCAGCCAAACGATCTCAGTGACATCCAAACCCTCAGAGCGAGAATATATAAATCTGATGGGTTAGAGCCTCTAGTTGCTAAGTCTGCAGAGTTCAAAGCCAAGATCAAGAAGTTCATACGTTAGCAGTAGTTGATCCTTATCTTTCTTTGTAATAGAGCATAGACTGATTGTAAACTCACTTCCTATATATAACATCAGTTCTGTGCTTGGCAAGACAACTACTCGTTGTGTTATGGTTGTGTTTATTTAATTATCACAACTGATCACTGAAGTGATCTGACACACACACATGTAACCTATCTTTCTCTGATATGCCTATCTTTTATCTGCTGATTACCCAGTTTTAACTGCTCAGTTTTTACTGAAGTCTTTTGGGTCAGTAGTTTTGTACTTAGTGGTTTTATTATCAGTAGTTCTTGTATTAGGACTTGCTTATCTTTCGGTAATGGGGGAAATCATAGTGATTTAGTGCTATGGAATTGATGATCCCAAAACCTTTCTTGTACCCTTAGTGTAGTGTCTTTCAGACTAGATGATGTAATAGGCTAGACTGTTATTATTTTCATTATCTGTTTTGTCTAAGTCCTGTAAGGGGTATTTGTTGGTCTGAACTTCAGTAGGAAGTTACATTCCAGAACCCCACGTCATCAGTATGACAGAGCTCGTGTTATCAGGACTCTAGCTGACCCTCATCAGTAGAAGATTTCTCATCAGCGGACCCTCCAGTAGAAGAATACAGGACAGAGCTCAGTACATTCAGAGTCATCAGCTGACTACACTCAGTAGAAGATCTATTAACAGCCGACTCATACGAAGAAGAAAGTGATCGTGTCAGATCCACTGTATCCGACAGGAAACAACACGACTTTTAATATCATTCGAAAGTCAGCAGATCATACGAGGATGAGTGAGAGTCAACTCAGATGAAGACCGATTTCTGACAAGTCTCACCTACCACAAACCTCGACCAATGAGAAGCGGTCCAAGCACTTCCGCTCGACCAACTAAAAGTTTGCTCTCATGCACAGTGGCCAACTACTCTACGACATTATTTCGAACATATGGCTTTTTTCCTTGGATGTTTGTGACACATGTCATCGTCTTCTCCAACGGACAAATGCCTGGATCACGACTATAAATAGAGAAGCTTTTTTGAGCTCAACGCACGGGATATCAAAGGGATTACATGCTCAAGCATTCAAAACTCTCTAGCGCATTCAAGAAAGATCCAGCGAAGAACTTGCCTAGTTGAATATCTTTAGTTCTTCTCTCTAGAGTTTTTCTTTAGATCCCTCTTCTCTATCTAAGCTCCATTGTTAAATCCATAGCTTAGAACCTTCGAAGGAGTTCACTTTCTGTGACTGTTCTTATTGTAAGAACTCCTTCATAGTTTAGAAGATCCCCTCCCCTTCAAACTTCGGTTTGGATTGTAAAGTCGCTAAGGACTATAACTTAGAAGGGTCTGTCCAGTGCACAGATACCTTACTGAGGCTTGCTCAGATTAATCAACAAGACATCCTGTTCAGCAGGACCGTGGAGGCAGGATCTTATGTATCGAACCACGTTAAAAATCGCTTGTGTCATTTACTGTTTTATTGCATTGTTTTCAAACTCTCTTACAAACTCATACTTTGCATAAAACGTATTTAAAAGTACACTAGCCAAAACTATTTAGTTTGCGAAAAACACAATTTCAAATCGAGACGAAGTCTATTGGGCCCTACACTTATCCGCACTAACTCTCTGCCTGAGGATTTAATACTGACAAAAGTCAGTAGAAGAAACTTAGTAGTTTAGTCACTCTAACCCGCGATCAGAAGGTTATTATCTGGCATTGTTCATCAGTTGCAACCTACAGCTCAGTTGTCCTTCGCGTTTGTGAAAAGAAACTTGTACTCAGGTGTATTCACCCCCCCTCTACACCTGATACTCGTCTCCGGACCAACCCACTTTGAGATAAATAACATTTTTGTTTGTTGCAATTGACACATTTATTCATTACAAATGACACTCTTATCAATGATGGTAAAACGGCATCCTAAACGAAAATGATACTTTTTTTTCGAAATAAACGTTACTCGACAAATGACACTTTTGTTCATAACAAATAACACTCCTTTTGTTGGGTATCGATCGGGCTCCGTCTTGGACTGTAGATTTGGCTCAGACCGCCGGCTAAGCACAAACACACCACCAAAGCACATAGAAGATGACCTTGAGTTTCTGGTGGCTCCACCGTGTTCCTCACAATTGCTCTCAGATCTCACAAAGCAGAAGTAGAGAGACGAAATAGAGAAAAGACCTAGGCTGCGCACACAGTTCTCTTAAACACACAGTCGAGCCCTATTTATAGATAGTATTTCTGATGTAATAGGACAACAAGTTAGTGGGTTGGGCCTCTTGGACAACTGGGCTGCCAACCCAAGTGGGCAAGGCCTAATAAGTTGTAACATTCTCCACCTTAGGCCCAATGGTGGTGTGTCCCTGATAAAATGCAAGGATACTAGCACGCTTACTTGTCATCATCGCCAGCTAGCTAGTCCCAGATTAAGTAGCTAGTGTCCATAGAATAGCACACATGCACACAGGGAACATACACCAAGAATTAGAAGAGATAGAAGGAGATAAACAAGAGCAGAACATGTTGGGATTTTGTATATTGGAAGCAAATTTTATGCTTGTATACAATGTGTTTTGTCCCTACTACTATTTTATTCTCCTATCTGATAAATATATATATTTGCACATGTTATCATTTATCTTGTATAAAAGTTAGATTTGTGTGGTGTGTCGGGTATCACAGAAGACAACACAAATTGGTTGAACTGACAAGATATAAACAATTATCACAGCTGAGATAACTTAAGGATAAGTTGTTGGTTTAAGCTGCAGTTTAGATAAGAAGTGGCTTGTCTTAGCTGCTTGTCTTTACTGGTACACTTAAAGTGGTGTATTGATGGATCACAGTGAGATGTGTTCTCCTAACTGACCTTAGTGGAGAACCAAGATCTCGGTGACTTAGCTGGTCTTAAGCTTGGTAAGACTTCAGCTGAGCGCATTTGGCTATCTATCACTTTGACCTACTATGGTGAGCGTCATCGCGACCGGATGTACGTATCTTGGGTGTTAGTAGTTATTTGTGGCTCGGGTGGTTGTGCGTATCTTGCAGCCGTATCCTAGTAAAATGGGTTGATAATATCCCCTGAGGAACTCGAAAGGATTAGCACACTAAACCCGGCCGGTTGATTAAGTTCAGGTGTGTTAATAAGGTTGAGTGGTACTACTCAGGAATATAAGATGTTAATTAATTTAAGTTGTCAGTGAGCTTAATTAATTAAATGATATTTCTATCTTAAATACGGAGATCGATTAAGTCTAAAATACAAGCCCTTGCTCAATTTGGGATAAAGGGGTAAGTCAGCACGGATTCTCTAGTGGAATGAATCTGTGTTTATTAATTAATTTTGCTTTAGGCTGAGCATAGATAATTAATTAATTTGAGGCCCAGCTTTATTTCTTGTATTGGATCCCTGATCTGGCCCAATTAATTGCCTAGTTATTTATTGTCTCTCAGAAATTGTTATTATGTATTTTTACAATATTTAATAATGTTATTTATCTGGAATTAATTGGCTGGACCAATTAATTGATAAATATTACTAGCCCGGTAGATTAATTAATTATATTATGGGTTAATTATGTGGAAGCCCATTAGAAATATAATTAAATTAATGGGCTACAAATATATTAATATTATATTAGCTTTTGAAGCCTATACATATTAATATTCTGTTCAGAAACAGATTACACACATTCATAATTTCTGAAACACGTGCGTGAGTACGTAGAGAGACGATAATCTATTTTCTCCAGTTCTCTAACCACCCAGAGGAAGAAAAAGGCCGGGACACAGATCAGAAGATCTGACACAGGAGCAACAATCAAAGCCGCGACAACATACGAAGGAGCAAGGTATCGGTTTCTAACCTTCAATTATCCTTCAATTGGTATCAGAGCCTGGTTTAGGCTCTGATTGTTGCTTTTAGGTGTATGATTAGGGTTCAATTCCGTCGTTATCGGGCTAATTTCGTGTTTGGGGCGGCCTTGACCCTGTTGTAATGTTTTTCTCGTGAGAAAATCCACGAGTAGATGATAGGACCTATATGTTATGTGATTGAACTTTTATTGTACTGTAATTGATCCAGAAGGCATGAAAATTGAGGCGCGACGGCGCGGAAAGACGAAAAAGACGATCCGTTCGGATAGTGTAGTTTCTGGCAGAACACGACTGCCACTTCGATGTCGCGCGTGGGGGCGCGTGCCATAGTATTTGTCCGATCCATTTAGATAGTGTTGTTCATTATTTCGTTAGCTTCGTCTGCATAGGTCGTACGACCCATTCCTATTTCTGGTTTGTCCGGAATAGTGTCGGAAAGGAGAAGTGGTCGTGCTGTCTAGAAAAGTCCCAAATTGGCGAAAACCCTAATTCGGCTAGGGTTCCGCCGCATCTTGCGGCAGCAATTCCCGTTGGGTCCGGGGTCCGATTCCGATCTGCTTGAACCCCTAGATTCCTCGTCACACAAGCTTCGTGTTGATATGTCGTATGGATCATCCGATCCCGGAATTGACGTCTGAAGTTCGCTGCTGTAATTTATGTTTTTCCGGCGAATTAATTCAAAATTGAGGGAAATTGATGGAGGATTTTGGCCGGAATCCGTTCATGGTGGCCAAAAATCGTCCAAGGATCGTTTCCCCTAAATCAATTTAGCGAATCACGGATCGGAAAGAGGCAAAATCGAGCGGCGAAAATGGCGGGGAAGAAGGCGGCGACGGGCAGCGTAATACGCTGTAACCCAGTCGCTACAACAGTTAATTCCGGCTAATCTTCGTAGCCCAGACGTCTAGACGACGTCGGGCGTGGCTGGAAATGAAGTAGGTAGGCCGGAACGGCCGCGTCGGCGGCGGCAGCCCCGCGCGCGCGGGAGGCGCGAATGCGCATAGCTGCGCGCGTTCCAGCATTGTTCCGGCCGCCGGCGGTTGCGGTTCACGTCGGCGGGGCTCCGGGGGGACGTCGGGGAGGCGGGCGGCGGGCCGCCCAGCGGCGGTGGAGCGGCCGCGGCGGCCGCTGCTGCGTGTTTTGGCGCAAGGATGAAGATGGTGATGTGGCGCACTGACGTAACGCGCCACGTCAGCCATTGCTGATTAGACGATGCACGTGTCTGCCACGTGGCAGACCCCCTGATGACGTGGCGACGACAGTTTTCGATGCAGTTTTCGATGCAGTTTTCAAATTCGAAGATTTTGAAGATCGAAGAGTTGTATTTATTCGGGCTATGTAATAGATAGATTTAATTTTTATCTGTGTTTTAAAGCCCGATAACGACGTTTTAAATTTCCTATTTGCGCATTTATTTATTATTATGCTTTAGCATGCAATTATGTGATTAATTTCGCTTAGTAAAGCATGTAAATAGGATTTACGTCGTACTAAAGCATGTTTTATTTTTCGCGAGCACGTTTTATTATGTGCGCTTAGAAATTGCATGCTTTAGGAATTATGTGGATGTGCATGATTCCAAACAAACCTTTTGAATAAAAAGACTAAGCAATTTTTAAATTAAATGTTTAATTAGATTCCATTAATTTGGATATTAAACACTTAATCGGACCTCCATTAATTGGACTCTACACGAAAGTAATAATATTGTGTGAGTAAACGTCGACCTGCGTGGCTTGCTTGCATTTTTGAGCTACCAATTTTGTGAGATGAGTTTTCCAAAAACAATATTTGATTATTATTGAGTAGGGGGAGCGAAGCCGTAAATGTCCACCTGCGTGGCTTGCGTGCCTAGTAAACACGAGTACTCTAGAAGATAATAATTAAATAGGATGGCTAATTAGATCAAATTGAATGCGGCATGGTTCGAGTAAGTATGTCAATTTCGAGAATTTGATTCTATTTTGGTCAAATTAATGGTCAATGCTTAGAAGTCACCGCATGTACAATTCACTTCCCTCGAAGTCCCTTCCCGCGTTTTAATAGTGACATGGTCCAAAATATCGAACTATTAATTCCATTCGTCTTAAGAACCTAGATGTGGATTAGAATTAAAGAGCTAGGTAAATAGCTTGGTTTAGGGTTACGGTAGTAAACGTCCACCTGCGTGGCTTGCTAGTGGAATTTCTAGAGCCGTTAGAGGTTTTTAATATCATTGTTTTTACAAAAGGTTACAATGATTATTAATTACGAATTATGTGCAAATATTAATTTCATACATGCTTTTAAATCATATTTTTCAGATATGTCCGTTCGAATATTTTTCGAGTTCCTAAACAGTCTCACCAACCAAACCCTAACGGGTTTAACAATTTTAAATAATTTTGCAAAGTGGAAGATATATCTTACCTTCCCAATAAATGCTCTGCAAAGGTCCTATAAGAACTTCTGTTTTAGGACCGCTATGTCTGAGAACGAGTTTACTATGAGTATGTTACTCAAATATTTGGTAGCGGTCAAAGAGGTTATAGGAAAGGGCAAGAGTGCTCAAGTCTTGAATATCCCTAGTAGTTCAAGGAATCCTCCGAAAGGCGAAAACCAGAAAAAGACCAGAAAGGGTGGACATTTCAAGAAGAGCAATGGGAGTAAGAAGATGGTCCTTACCGGCGACATATGAATGTCAAAGGAGAAAGGAAGGTTCTTCAAGAAGTGGTAAGAAAGGACACTGGAATAATTATAATCCAGATGTCAAGGCAAAACAGAAAGAGACGCGAGTCGCTCTTGTAACTGAGACTGTTCTGGTTTCCTCTTCTACCCACGAATGGGTAGTGGATTCGGGGGCAACTGATCAAGTTTGTTACACCTTGCAAGGTTTCTTGCAGAAAAGGCAATTTAGCAATAGCGAGGTGGTAGTCTCAATGGGCAATGGATCGAAAGTTCCTGTAATTGCCGTTGGAGATTTAAATCTATCTTTTGATAGTTCTGTTTTAGTATTTAAAGAAGTTTAATATGTGCCGAGTTTAGGCGAAACATAATTTATGTTTCAAAACCCTACACCATGGATGGTTATAAATCAGTTTAGATAGTGAAGTTCTATCATGAAAGACGATGATTTTATCTTTGGTGGACCATTAAACGGATCTTTATATACTATTACTTGTAAACCGCGTAGTTCTGTTAATATTGCTTCCTCATCAACAAATCCTAAGAAGTGGAAAGAGTCTTCTAAGGTAAACCAAACTTATCTGTGGCACTTAAGACTAGGTCAAATCAATCTTAACAGGACTCAAAGGTTGGTGGAATATGGATCATTGGAGTCTCTCCAAGTTAAACTATTTCCAACTTGCGAAACCTGTTTGGAAGGAAAGATGATGACTAGGCCTTTGAAGGCAAAGGGTTATAAACCCACAGAAGTATTAAGTTTGATACATTCTGACTTGTGTGGGTCTATGTCTACACAAGCTCGTGGAGGGTATGAGTACTTCGTCACATTTACTGACGACTACTCGAGGTATGGATATGTTTACCTTCTTCGCCACAAGTTGGATTGCTTTGAAACCTTTAAGGAATTCAAGGCAGAAGTGGAGAAGAAGCTAGGTAAAGAAATCAAAACACTACAATCTGATCGTGGTAGGGAATACATATCCAACGAGTTCAAGGACTACTTGATAGAATGTGGGATTACATCCCAGCTGACAGCACCGGGCACGCCTCAGCAGAATGGTGTGTCAGAGAGAAGGAACTGAAGTCTCTTAGAGATGGTTCGGTCGATGATGAGTTATGCAACTTTGCCAGTTTCCTCTTGGAGATATGCCCTTGAGACTGCAGCATACTTGCTGAACCGGGTGCTTTCCAAGTCGGTAGAAAAGATCCCTTTCGAGTTGTGGATCGGACACAAACCCAGTATGCACCACTTAAGGATTTGGGGTTATCCAGCTTATGTGCTAAATAGGCAGGCCGACAAATTGGAATCACGTTCAGAAGTGATGTTGTTCATAGGGTATCCGATGGAAACGAAGGGTGGATACTTTTATGATCCTAAAGAACAGAAGATCGTTGTTAGCCCTAACGCTCGGTTCTTAGAAGACGATTACATTAGTAACCATAAATCTCGAGTCGACATCATCCTTGAGGAATTACAAGGTGGTCGAGTTCCACTTGAACAGCCAGTTGTGCAAGATAGTACTCCATGAGTAACTGCACAATCTGTTAACACAGCGCCTGACACTGTTCGACGTAGTGGGAGGGTGATATTTGCACCAGATCGGTATATGTTCACTGGGGAGATGTCTGATCATCTCCCGGCAGATGAATAGGATACCGTTGATCCCTGGACCTACAACGAAGCAGTGGGAGATACAGATGCAGATTCCTAGCGAATCGCTATGGACTCAGAATTTAAGTCCATAATTGATATGGATGTATACGAGATCACTGAACTACCTGAGGGCTGCAAGGCTATTGATAGTAAGTGGGTATACAAGAGAAAGAGAGAGGACCGAATGGAGAGATCATGGCGTTTAAGGCCAGGCTAGTGGCGAAGGGTTTTACCCAGAAAGAAGGTATCGATTACGAAGAGACCTTCTCGCCTGATCAAGTCCATTCGGATACTCCTTGCCATAGCAGCTCACATAAACCAAGAGATCTGGCAAATGTATGTCAAAACCGCATTCCTAAACGGTCACCTTAAAAATAGGTAGGGACATCTACATGAAACAGCCAGATGGTTATGTGAAGGAGGGCGAAGAGCATCTAGTTTGGAAGCTTAAGAAGTCTATTCATGGACTTAAGCAAGCTTTCCGGTTATGACACCAGCATTTTCGACGAGGTAGACAAATCCTATGGATTTGTATCCTGTCCTAACGAGGTGTGTGTATCGTATTTGTGTTAACGGATCAGTGATGTTTCTTGCATTTTATATAGATGTTGGATATGAGTCAGTAGATGATACTCAGCTGTTGTTCGGTTAAAAGAAAATTGGGGGAAATCATAGTAGTACTATGGAATTGAAGATCCCAAAACCTAGCTGATATCAGTAGATTAGTGTGTCGTTAGGATTAGCTGATGTATAGGTTAGACTTGATATATTGATTATTATTTTTGTCTAAGTCATGTACGGGGTAATTGTTGAACTGATCTTCTGTCGAAGATACTTTTCAGAACCCCACGTCATCAGTGTAATCGTTTGTGTTCTTCAGTCAGCAGCTGATCTTCCACTCAGTCGAAGACAGCGCATCAGGTGACAAATCATCGGTAGAAGACTACTCCCGGTGATAGTCATCGGCGGAAGAACGAGAAACAAGCACGGTACCTTCGCGGTCGCCCGGTGACCTACTCGGTAGATGCCGTGTCGGCCGACTCGGCTAAAGAAGACGAGAGACTTTTCGGCCCATCGTATCCTACGAAAGCGACCTAGCTATTCAAGTCTTTTCAAAAAGTTCGGCGAGAAGGCATACGAGGTTGTTGAACGGTCAACTCGACATTCTCACCAACTACAAACCTCGACCAATGAGAAGCCGACAACGCTTACCTACTCTACACGGAAAGTTGCTCTCATGAACAGTGCATTAAGCGCCTGCTTTGCAACAAGTTCGAATTATGGCCATTTTCTTTGGAAGCTTGTGACACGTGGCATCGTCGTCTCCAACGGACATATGCTATAACTCACAACTATAAATAGAGAAGTTTTTGAAGCTCCGAAAAGAAGGAATTTCGAAGGGACAAGCTCAAGTTCATAAACGCTCTAGAACACTCAAAGATCATCCAGAGGAAAACTTGCGTACTTAGAAGATTTCTCAGTTTTTCTCTCTAGAGTTCTTACATCCCTTTCTTCTCTAGACTAAGCTCATTGTCATATTTATAGCTTAGATTCGAAGGAGTTCACATTTAGTGAATTGTTCTTATTGTAAGAACTCCTTCTCAGTTGGAGAAAATTCCCTTCCCTTTCAGACTTAGGTTTGGATTGTAAAGTCGCTAAGGACTATAACTTAGAGGAGCCGTCCGGGTGCACAGTATCCCTGCTGAGGCTTGCTCAGAATAATCAACAAGTTCTCCTGCCTTGTTCAGGACCGTGGACGTAGGATCTTGCGTATCCGAACCACGTTAAATCGCTTGTGTTCTTTTACTGTTTTATTGCATAGCATTCAACTGACTTGAAAATCATAACCTTGCATAAAACGTATTTTATAAAGCGCATAGCCAAAAGATTTAACTTGCTAAAACGTGTTTTTCAAAAGAGGCGAATTCCGGGCCCCACACTTTCCGCACAACAGTCTCCGACCGATTCTCAAAATGCGACAACGGTCGGTAGGAGAGAGTTCGATGGGCGACTCACTCTGTCCCGCGATCGAAGGCTTATTTGGCACCTGTTCATCGGTTGCAATCATCGGCTCGGTGACCTTCATTGAGAAAAAGAAAGCGAGCTCGAGGTGTATTCACCCCCCCCCTCTACACACGACTTATCGTCTCCGGACCAACAATTGGTATCGAGCACACGGTGTTCAAGCGATCGCCGGTTACGAAATCTGCGGTCTCGAAGCCGATCCACGAAAACCATTTTCCTTTGCATAAGCATCTTTTCGGCATCCTTATACTACTCTTACGATGTACGATATGTCGGGTATTAGGATGGTACCGATGTTCTCAATAGAGAACTACACGGTATGGCGCGTACGTATGGAGGCACACCTAACGTCACTCCACGACGGCATGTCGAGATGTCCTAGAAGTCGGGACCGATCATTCCCATGATCGGCGGCGTAGTATTCTTCTTTGGAGGAGGCGTGGGAGCACAAAGCGGTGCTAAGGTTCCCAAAGATAAAAGCGCCTTCACGCCCGAAGAAAAGAAGGCCGCACAACCTTGGCCGAGTTGCACGTAATGCCCATGCCGACTACGCTTAGTGATTCACACCTCGGAAGGCTACGGGATTGCAAGACGGCAAAAGAGCTATGAGACGCCTTGGGCCATCTCGAGCCATGGAACCCCTCGGATCAAAGAAAACAAGCTCGAGCTAGAGCTTCGGAAGTTCAACGCCTTTGCAATGGAGCTCTCGAAACCATTGGCGGTGAGTGTCGGATTCACCAATCAAGTCAATGTCATCAATGGGTTGGGGAGGTCGTTCACCAACAAGGAGATGAACACCAAGATCTTGAGAGCGTTGCCCAGACGAAGTGGCTTCCATTTGCTACTTACTTACGTCGCTCTGATCTAAATGCTCTAACTCCTGATGTTATATTTTCAAAATTAAAATCAGAGGAATTCAAGCATAGCCTACCCCAAAAGTGCTTAAGCGCTCCAGCTGACACACAGTTCGATCACGCCTTCAAGGCAACAGTCATCAATACCGGAGCCAAGCCTATTTCCTCATGCAAAGCTATGGCCACATCGGTAGCAAAGTCTTACGAGACTTCGGGGCCACGACCGGCTAGCACCGATGGCTCTCAAATATCGAGAGGGAAAAGGAGAGAGTCAGAAAGCTGAGGAAATACAACCGAGATTCTTCTTCAGGTAAGAAAGACTATCATAAGAAAGAAGAATCTAATCCTTCTACTGAATGCAAGAAATCGGAGTCTGCTGCCAGTCCGTCTAAAGACTCAGCTGGTAAGAGCAGCAGAACATCCACCTGCTACAACTGCAAGAAGGAGGGACACTATCGCACGATTGTCACGAACTCTCGGCTTGCTCAAAGAGCAAACGGCAGGCCAAGAGAAAGAAATTCGCCGAGAGACGGCAGGCCTATATAGCCGGAGAGATATCCGACAACTCAATTGAGGAGGATAAATTAATGTATTCTTCTGAAGATGAAGCCGCATTCGTCGCAGTTGAGGTCGCAGAGACAGTTCCTGATGAGTCAGCCGAATACTGTTTGATGGCCGGAGAAGAGGCTGAGGTAAATTCTAAACACATTATTACCTCTTCTTCACACAGCACACAAGACACGTGCTCGGTTACAGATGATCCTCTAGATGTGGTACAAGCCTACGACGATCTGCTAGAGGAAGCATTCGGTGAGTAGAGAGTTCAAGCAGAACCATCCGGGGAACTTGAATAGGTAAAGGGCCGAGAATCGGAGACTTTCTTCGATTGTCGGGTCTCTCCTGAGTCAGTGGATCTAGTTGCGAGACTCGAGGAAGAGATTGAATCTCTTATGACTAAGTCTCGGCTTCAAGAGACTCGAGATCTCGGTTCGACCAAGGACAATTCGAGAAAGGGGCTGAAATAGCCCGGCTCGATCGAAGCTCACGGACGTGCGGGAATGACTATGACTCACTCGGAAGGAGTGACGAGTCCGGAGAGGTTTGATGACCGAACAATACACGGGAGCGAAGGAGAAGCTTGAAAGCATGCTTAGAGCACAACGGCTAACTCTGCGTGAAAGAAGGCCTTGGCTATACCCACGAAGCTTCCACCTCCAAAAGCTCGGCAACTCCGGGCGATAGGTTCGTTAGAGGAAAGGTGCAAGCTGGCGACACCACACCTCGGGCGAAGAACAAACGAGAAAATGATTGCACCTCGGTCGAGTAGCAACAAGCGGTGATCAAAGGTTCCGGCCCCGGGACACCGCGATCAAATTCGGGGGGAATCAAGAAGGTCGGATGGGCGAACAGTACAAGGGAGCCATTGTATGAGCACCCGGCTCGGTACGGCTCGTACTACTATGAGCCCGGGGTCGGGGAGAAGCACTAAGACTCGGAAGAAGAAAGCGCCCGAACCCCAAAATCATCAGCGAGAAAGTCGGCATCTCCAAGTCCTGTGGAGAAGAAAGGCCGACAAGGTTCGAAGAAGAAGTCCAGGACTTCTCGGGTCCCGAGACAGATCCGGGTTCCAAAATCACCCGCTAACCGTAAGGACCCAATCGAACCAAAGGGTACCTAAAAATGCCTGCGTTTTGCGGGTGCATAAGGACCCATGGATAGTGGACGGCCGGCGCTCGAGACACATGACTTACCGGAAGAGCCTGGCGACCAACTACGTACAAGAAGATGGTCCCGAGTGAATTCGGTGACAACTCCAAAGGCTACACAAGGGGATACGGAGCGTTGAACATTGGGGCGCCACGCGGTTCAAGAGTAACATATGTTGAAGGACTTCAACATAATCTCCTTTCGATCGGTCATGCGTGATAATCTTAACGAGTAATCTTTGGCCGGTTTACGTGATATTGTTGACAAATCTACGGGGAAAACGGTGTTATCGGGTTCGCGGAGGAAGAACATCTATGTTGCAAACCGGAATACCGTGAGAACCCGAGGCTTGCTTGCTCGCACGGACTAAATCGAGGTGACAAGTCGAGTGGCTATGGCACAAGAGACTCGGCCACCGAACTTCAAGACCGTGAACAAGCTTGTCAAGAACTCTAAAGTCGAGGACTGCCCAACGAATCATTTATCAAAGACGAGAAATTGTGAAGCGTGCACGAAGGGAAAGCAAACAAAGAGTAGCAATCCACCTATTCCGTCACCTTCCACCGATGGAATCCTTTCCGACTTCACATGGACTTATTCGGGCGGTCTCTCCGGTGACTATAAGAGGCGAGAAGTATGCCCTCGTCGTCATTGATGACTACTCGAGATATACTTGGGTCATCTTCATCGCCAACAAATCGATGTTCGGACCGAGTTACCTAATCTCTTGAAGAAACTTCGGTGTGGAAAAGAACATCAAGATTAAGAAGATATGCTCGAGACAGAGGAACGAGTTTCTAAACTCCGTAGTTAAGAAATCCTTGCGATAAAGAGGGAATTAAGCATGAGACATCGGCTGCACGCACCCCTCGCCGAACGGACTTTGTTGAACGTAAGAACGAGAACACTCAAAGAAGCAGGCAAGAACGCTCCTAGCGGACTCGGGACTACCCTCAAAGTTTTGGGGCTGATGCTACCGACACCGCCCTGTTACACTCGGGAATCGCTCACTCCCGACACCAGCAACACATGAAGACGCCTTACGAACTGTGGAAAGGGAGAATTCCTTCTATTTCTCATTTTCATGTTTTCGGCTGTCCTTGCTTTATCCACGATAATAGGAAAGATCGGTTGAAGGTCTTTGATAGCAAATCTGATCAAGGAGTATTCTTAGGATACTCCCGGAGTCGATAAAGCCTTCGAGTCTTTAACTATCGGACTCTTTGTGTGGAGGAAAGCCATCATGTTGTTTTTGATGAATTTGTTGCGAGAATAGGAAAGATACGAGTCGAAATCCCGAAGATGTTAGCGGGGAAGCTACGGGATCTCGGATGAATGATAAAGCCGAAAAGATCCGGCATTGTTGGGATGATGAGTCGGACGATGAAGAAATTCGAGACTCGACCAACAAGCAACGTAGGCGACCTAGTTGATTCTCCCAAACCGAATCAACAACGGGTAACATTGGTCGATGAGGAAGCCCCGGTGGTAAGCGAGACCTCTGCGAGAATATAAACTCGGGGGGGGAACGATTAATGTTCCTGAGCTAAATGCCCCGAACACGGAAACTCAGTAGATCCTAACCTTCTTACCGAATTGCTACGGTCACATAACAGTACTTCGAAATGCCTAATATACCTGCGGCCGTGCGAAGTAGTATCAGAAGAAGAAGCCCGACTCAGGCGTTCGTGGCTCGATGCTCATTCTTCAGATCTTATCATTGGAGATCAATCTGCAACTATAAGGACGAGATCAAGATTAAGTCAAGGAGAAAGCTCACTTTACTCTTGTTTTCTGTCTACAGAAGAACCTCAGTCGATAGAGGACGCACTTAAAGATCTTGGCCGGGTCATTGCTATGCAAGAAGAGCTGAACCAGTTCGTCGAAATGAAGTTTGGGAGCTTGTCGACAGACCTAGATATCAGCACGTGATTGGAACTAAGTGGGTCTTCAAGAACAAGCGAGATGAAAACAACGTCATCGTCAGAAATAAAGCTCGACTAGATGCTAATGGATACAGTCAGGCAGAAGGAATTGACTTTGATGAAACGTTCGCTCCAGTCGCTAGATTGGAAGCCATTCGTCTTTTCCTAGCTTATGCAACACATCAGGGATTTAAGGTATATCAGATGGATGTGAAGTCATCTTTTACGAACGGCGTGCGAAGGAAGAAGTCTACGTGGAACAACCGCCCGGCTTTCGGCAGGGACATCGGGTGTACGAGACTTAGGAAAGCTCCGTATGGGTTAAAACAAGCACCCGGGGGCTTGGTATGATACCCTATCGAGACTTTCTACTTCGGAAGGTTTTCGGAAGGGGACGGTAGATCGCACCCTATTCAACATAAAGTCGGGAGATGACATTCTACCGGTGCGGATCTACGTGGACGACATCATTTTCGGGCTGCAGAAACGAAGTCATATGTCAGCGGTTCGAGAAGATGATGAAAGAGAAATTCGAGATGTCCATGATGGGAGAGATGAATTATTTCCTTGGATTTCAAGTGAAGCAATCACCTGAAGGAATCTTCATCAATCAAGCCAAATACACTCGAGATTTTCTCAAGAGATTCGGCTGCGACTCCAGCAAGCCAGTCAAAATCCCCATGAACACGAACTTTAAAATCGATCTAGACAAAGAGGGAGCTTCTGTTAACTCTACAGATTATAGAGCTATTATAGGCTCTTTACTTTATTTAACAGCTAGCCGTCCTGACATAACTTATGCTGTAGGTGTATGCGCAAGATTCCAAGCGGATCCCAAGCGAAGTCATTTAGACTCACCGAAGAAGATTCTGCGCTATTTAAGAGGAACACCTGATGCTAGGTTATGGTATCCTGCTGATGATAACTTAATACTAACAGGTTATTCTGATGCTGATTATGCAGGATGCAGGATAGATCGAAAGTCAACTTCCGGAACTTGTCAGTTCCTAGGCAGCAAGCTGATTTCTTGGTTTTCAAAGAAGCAGCATTCAGTAGCAACGTCCACTACTGAAGCTAAGTACATGGCTGCAGGAAGTTGCTGTGCCCAGATCCTTTGGCTTCGACAACAACTTAGAGATTATGGTATAACTCAGGATGAAATGCCTATCTACTGCGACTCCACAAGTGCAATTGCCATAACTCAGAACCAAGTTCTATATACCAGATGCAAGCACGTGGATATCCGACACCACTTCATCAGAGACCATGTCGAGAAGAAGGATATCAGGATGGAGAAGATCCCATGCCCGACAAGCAAAGGGCGGATATCCCGACCAAACCACTAGGCGAGAACGAGGTTCGGGAGAACTATCGGTTGAGCTAGGTCTACTTGGATCCCTCCGAGATGCGTCGGTAGATGCCGACTTGCGAGAACATCATTGCCCAACAATTGGTAACAATTGGTATCGGCATAAGGAATCGATACGACGAGTCGGATAACTAAGTACAGTGACTCAGTTGGGAAAGTCACACTGTACACAGCAAGGGGGAACATAGTCATCAGCATGACAACCATTCTCCTTATACATAACGGTAACCGGTGATAAGTTCGGTGAAGAGGTTCGGTAACCAAGCGATAAGTTCGGTGATAAGTTCAGCGTAATCTTGTGTACTTATTTTTTTTGAAGCATGCTCACTTTTATTGCATCAGTCGCTCACACTCAGTAGTTAATGTGCATTCATTTCCCGCCATTAATAGTTTAAGGAAAGGTCAGTAGGAAACATTTTCATTTGCATAAACTGAGTAATTAATGCTGTCTGTCGCGCATTTAATGCATGTCTTCTCACTTACCTTTATTACGTAGATCTATGTTTTATGCGGCTTTTGTAATCATTCCTTTTATAACATTATATCTTAGCCGTTCATAGTTTTTGGAAGATTAAAACTCAGTCGTTGGATTGAAACTTGCAATCAAGCCAATATATACAAAATCTTTCATCTTCTATCTTTTTCCTCACTTTTCGCCATTATCAAATCCTAAGAGCTTTTATCGCAAATCAGTTTCCATCTCAAACTTCTTATAACTACTTTGCCTGTGCATCTCTCAAGCTCTCATACTCGGTAATGTATTCAAATCTGCTGACAACTACTAACTTACTCTATTTTCAAGTGCTAACAAGTTGTTTTGCAGATTTCTATGGCGATCGTACAGACTCCTGAACCTATAGTGGAGATCATGGCCATCCGAATTCAGTTCGAACTCACAATGGCTTTCCGCCAGGTGGATATCCCATATCCGGAACCTATGTTCGATGCTCACGGAGAGGTGCGGGTTGGAGACCCTTGTGACCAAGCATCCGCGTGCCCATGCGCCAAGGCAAGTGGCGAAGCGTATTTCAACCGGAACTCAATGGGCTTGGGAGGAGAAGAAGCTTCCTTCTCATACATGAGAGAAACAGAATTCGAACAAGTGGAAGCCGACTCAGCACACCTTCAACATCCGAGAGGCTCTAGTCCTCGCGTTTCGCCTTCCTAATTACGGTATCTCACCTATCGGATATAAGGAGAGGGAGATCAATGCCCATGTACAAAAGTTACGTGGACGCGGTGATTTGATGTTCAAGACGGCTCTCCCGAGGAATCTTTTGCTACCTCGATACTGGAGGTTTAGCGTATGTGGTCTCGCACATACCGACAAGCTCAGTTGGATCGTATGATCAAGCTGTCCAAGCCAAGGATTCAGCTGATGATGGTTATTGACGACGGAGTAGAAGTGAACCTGGGGCCGACTATTACACGACTCGAGATGAAAGCCCGGGGCCCGGAAATTCACTACTCTACCCAGGCGGCGAGAGGAGGTTGGCCGGTATGGGTAAGCTTCTATTCGGGACTAAGATGTCCGTCCTAATAGAGAGTGTTGTACGAGAGGAACTCGGCTTTCGAAGACTCGAAGCCGTACAACACTAAGCTGATAAAGTTTAAGACTAAAGAAGCGACGAAGAAGTTAATTGGCAAAGGGCCACCTGAGCAGAAGAGAGCTGCTCCTACCCTGCCATCTCCCGCTGATGTGTCCAAGAGGAGGAGGCTTATCAAGCCACGACCAGTTGAGGTCACTGTGGCTCAGCCGATAACTGTCATAGAAGAGGCTCCTCCTCCACCTCAAGATGAGCAAACCTTGGACTCCGACACAGGGATGGAAGGAGCCACCCTCAAGGAGAAAGCTCAAGTCATCGGCTCCGATGACACTCGGTCGGACATTCGAGAGCCAACCGAAGGGGCCGAATGGACAACAACTCATACCACTCGTCTACGTGCTACAGCTGAGATTCACGATCAGATTCCAGAGATAGCTGGCATGAAGACTTGGTTGACATTGCCATCGGGGCAAGAGTTCGGATGCTACGAGGTTCTTAAACGGGGATATTACGATAGATTTTGCAAAAACTTCGGTCGGCCCGTCGATCTACCGACGAGGAGCAAGATTTACGGGCGAGAGATCGGATTCGGGGAGCCAGCTGATTTGGCGTCCTTCAAGGATCTTCGAGCTGCTATACTCTATCTTCTTAGCCTGCGTACCACAGCTCCTGCTGCTAATGGCTCCGCCTCCATCTCCTCCTGGCGATGAGGGTGATGACCAAGAACAAGATCGGGAGATGGAAGGCAACCCCAAGGATGCGGTGTTGGGAGGCTCTGGCGAGGGACCAACTCCCCATGAGAAGAGCCAATCACCACCCCCCACGGTACATCGGGTGAGGCTCGGGGCGCTCCGAAGTACGGTCGGGAGCAGCTCCTCGTGTTTTCGATCAAAGGCTCGGAACAAGCTCTTACCAGATTCAACCCATTGGTTCCGTGTCCTCCAAATCAGTGAATAAGGCGATCAGACGCCAAGGAGCTAAAAACGAGACTTCTCGCCAAAGACGTCCATATCAAATGGGAGAAGTATACGAAGGCGCAGCCGTAGCTTTGAATAAGCTAGCCGCTAGCATCTCCACTCCTCAAGAGGCTCCCTCGCAGCCTGATTTTAAGGAGATGATCGAGCAGGTTTTGATAGCGCAGAAAGCAGATCTATCCGCACGAGTCGATTCTTTGCTCCAAGCTCGACACAAAATATTTCTTGAACAGTGACTCATGCTCTCACAGTCCCAAGCTCAAATGGATGAGCGGAACAAGTTGGCTACAAGCGGCCTCCGGACTACTATTAAGCAACGAGTGAGGCCTTGAACGAGATTCGGAAGGAGATGAAGGAATCCCAATGATCTAGCCCTGCTCGAAACTCCGCCGGGAGTCGGTTGCTCATCTCACTCGATCTAGGGCGGCTCAAGAGAAGGGCTGGGAGCAATATTGTGACTTGGTCAAGGACTTCGACTATACGATTACTCGAGATCAAGGACTCGGTATACAAGCTCGAGAAAGAAGTCACGGCTATCCGTACCAAGCTCGATAAGGGTTGCTGATGCCAAAAAGGGGGGAAGGTATAATAAAAGATGAATGCGAAACGGATACGGTGATGTACGGATAATCGGGGAAAGGGTTCGGGAGGAGAGACCCTCCACGGTGAAGAACCCGCACGGACTCGAGGGGAAAGGGCTCGGGAGGAAGGACCCTCTACTACTCGGGATAAGAACTCTTCGAGTTCCCTCTCCTAGAATTTCCACTTGACCAACCCCCCATCTCTTCTTCTTTGCTCACATTGAAGATGTAGCAAACTTTATTGAGCGAGGAGACGAGAAGAAGAAGAGCCCGAGCTCGAACAATTGCCACCGCAGAGGCCGGGGAAGGAGATTGCAACCGTATCTACTCCTCCCTTCCTCCCCGGTCCATAAGTTCAAATCAAAAGCGGAGCAAGAGGCTTTTGACCTCAAAATTGCCCAACCAGTGCCGGGATAAGCTCGACCATGAGCGTCGGCTTGAAGAGGCAAAGCGAGCAAAAGAAGCCCAAGGGCAAAGGCTGTTAGGGGCAAAGGCAAGAAAAAAGGTCGGGTCGGTCGAAGAGCGAAGAAGAAAGCCCAAGCAGATTTTGCTAAGGCTCTTCCGACCGAGATCCAAGCTCCCGCTAAGAGTATTCCCACTTCTACTCTAACACCTGAGCGGATAGCGGAAGATCAAGCGACACAGGAGGCGGCGCTACAAGGTCCGAGTCTCGGGCGAGGAGACGGTAGAGCGGCCGCACTCCGCGAAAAGAAAAGGATAGGCGACTTGGCGAAAATGCGTAGCTTATCTCTCGAAGCCGGCGGTGATCCGAGGAGGCGGATCCCAAGAGGATCCAAGTTCATCGGGGGCCCATATGTTAAGAATATTCCTATCCCGCATGTGGATAAATGGGTGCCGGCCGATATGAACGTCCGTTGGGAAAGAGGTGAAAGAGGATTTTATTAAAGGCTATTTTGTATGGCGCATTTATCCTCTCGATCGTCCGGTGATCGGTTATTCGACGAACTAATCTCGAGATTTGATGTCTCATTCGGAGATCGGTGAGGCAGTTATGGAAGAGCGAGAATATTCCCTTCGGTGCCCCGACTTTCAGACGTATTCCTCCGCCAAGAACGCTAGTGGACTGGCGTGCATGAAGGACATGGAGAGAGAGATAGAGGAAGTCGCTTTCCATCTCGGGTTTCTTTGCCCGACAATCCTCTTGACAACGAAGAAATCCGAGGAGATCAAGATCGGAGTTTACAAGTATTATTACCTAGATCCTCCTCGCTGAGAAGTCTGGCGATTTCAAGGAAAGGACTCAGCGCTTCAGGCGGCGATGATTTCTCTTTCTTTTTTATTTACGTTGTAATAGTTGAAGGAGCTTGTACATCATTGATTATATATATCGGTTCCTATTGCTTGTTAGACAATTACTCATTGTCTTCCGGCTCTTTGCATCGTGTTTTTCACGCCGATCACTAAGTGATCGACACACACTCACGATCGGTTTCTGCGATTTTGCCTATCTTCCACCTCTTGAAGTATTGAAATTCCTTTTTTTTTCCTCAGAATGTTGTAAGGGGGAAATTGTTGTCAGTAGGATAACATCTTTTATAGACTTGAGAAGTTTAAGAGGTAGAGGTAGAGGTTTTGGCATCATCAATTAGGGGGAAATTGTTGGATATGAGTCGGGTAGATGATACTCATTTGTTGTTCGGTTAAAAAGAAAATTGGGGGAAATCATAGTAGTACTATGGAATTGAAGATCCCAAAACCTAGGCCGATATCGGTAGATTAGTGTGTCGTTAGGATTAGGCGATGTATAGGTTAGACTTGATATATTGATTATTATTTTTGTCTAAGTCCCGTACGGGGTAATTGTTGAAGCGATCTTACGTCGAAGATACTTTTCGAGAATCCCACGTCATCGGTGTAATCGTTTGTGTTCTTCGATCGGCGGTGATCTTCCACTCGGTCGAAGACAGGCGCATCGGTGACAAATCATCGGTGAGACGACTACTCCCGGTGATAGTCATCGGCGGAAGAACAGAAACAAGCACAGTACCTTCGCGGTCGCCGGTGACCTACTCGGTAGATGCCGTGTCAGCCGGCTCGGCTAATGAAGACGAGAGACTTTTCGCCCATCGTATCCTACGGAAAGCGACCCGGCCTATTCAAGTCTTTTCGAAAAGTTCGGCGAGAAGATATACGAGGTTGTTGAACGCTCAGCTCGACATTCTCACCAACTACAAACCTCGACCAATGAGAAGCCGACAACGCTTACCTACTCTACACAGTAAAAGCTGCTCTCATGAACGGTGCATTAAGCGCCTCTTGCTCGCAACAAGTTCGAATTATGGCCGTTTTCTTTTTCCCCCCCCCCCCCCCCCCCCCCCCCCCCCCCCCCCCCCCCCCCCCCCCCCCCCCCCCCCCCCCCCCCCCCCCCCCCCCCCCCCCCCCCCCCCCCCCCCCCCCCCCCCCCCCCCCCCCCCCCCCCCCCCCCCCCCCCCCCCCCCCCCCCCCCCCCCCCCCCCCCCCCCCCCCCCCCCCCCCCCCCCCCCCCCCCCCCCCCCCCCCCCCCCCCCCCCCCCCCCCCCCCCCCCCCCCCCCCCCCCCCCCCCCCCCCCCCCCCCCCCCCCCCCCCCCCCCCCCCCCCCCCCCCCCCCCCCCCCCCCCCCCCCCCCCCCCCCCCCCCCCCCCCCCCCCCCCCCCCCCCCCCCCCCCCCCCCCCCCCCCCCCCCCCCCCCCCCCCCCCCCCCCCCCCCCCCCCCCCCCCCCCCCCCCCCCCCCCCCCCCCCCCCCCCCCCCCCCCCCCCCCCCCCCCCCCCCCCCCCCCCCCCCCCCCCCCCCCCCCCCCCCCCCCCCCCCCCCCCCCCCCCCCCCCCCCCCCCCCCCCCCCCCCCCCCCCCCCCCCCCCCCCCCCCCCCCCCCCCCCCCCCCCCCCCCCCCCCCCCCCCCCCCCCCCCCCCCCCCCCCCCCCCCCCCCCCCCCCCCCCCCCCCCCCCCCCCCCCCCCCCCCCCCCCCCCCCCCCCCCCCCCCCCCCCCCCCCCCCCCCCCCCCCCCCCCCCCCCCCCCCCCCCCCCCCCCCCCCCCCCCCCCCCCCCCCCCCCCCCCCCCCCCCCCCCCCCCCCCCCCCCCCCCCCCCCCCCCCCCCCCCCCCCCCCCCCCCCCCCCCCCCCCCCCCCCCCCCCCCCCCCCCCCCCCCCCCCCCCCCCCCCCCCCCCCCCCCCCCCCCCCCCCCCCCCCCCCCCCCCCCCCCCCCCCCCCCCCCCCCCCCCCCCCCCCCCCCCCCCCCCCCCCCCCCCCCCCCCCCCCCCCCCCCCCCCCCCCCCCCCCCCCCCCCCCCCCCCCCCCCCCCCCCCCCCCCCCCCCCCCCCCCCCCCCCCCCCCCCCCCCCCCCCCCCCCCCCCCCCCCCCCCCCCCCCCCCCCCCCCCCCCCCCCCCCCCCCCCCCCCCCCCCCCCCCCCCCCCCCCCCCCCCCCCCCCCCCCCCCCCCCCCCCCCCCCCCCCCCCCCCCCCCCCCCCCCCCCCCCCCACACACACACACACACACACACACACACACACACACACACACACACACACACACACACACACACACACACACACACACACACACACACACACACACACACACACACACACACACACACACACACACACACACACACACACACACACACACACACACACACACACACACACACACACACACACACACACACACACACACACACACACACACACACACACACACACACACACACACACACACACACACACACACACACACACACACACACACACACACACACACACACACACACACACACACACACACACACACACACACACACACACACACACACACACACACACACACACACACACACACACACACACACACACACACACACACACACACACACACACACACACACACACACACACACACACACACACACACACACACACACACACACACACACACACACACACACACACACACACACACACACACACACACACACACACACACACACACACACACACACACACACACACACACACACACACACACACACACACACACACACACACACACACACACACACACACACACACACACACACACACACACACACACACACACACACACACACACACACACACACACACACACACACACACACACACACACACACACACACACACACACACACACACACACACACACACACACACACACACACACACACACACACACACACACACACACACACACACACACACACACACACACACACACACACACACACACACACACACACACACACACACACACACACACACACACACACACACACACACACACACACACACACACACACACACACACACACACACACACACACACACACACACACACACACACACACACACACACACACACACACACACACACACACACACACACACACACACACACACACACACACACACACACACACACACACACACACACACACACACACACACACACACACACACACACACACACACACACACACACACACACACACACACACACACACACACACACACACACACACACACACACACACACACACACACACACACACACACACACACACACACACACACACACACACACACACACACACACACACACACACACACACACACACACACACACACACACACACACACACACACACACACACACACACACACACACACACACACACACACACACACACACACACACACACACACACACACACACACACACACACACACACACACACACACACACACACACACACACACACACACACACACACACACACACACACACACACACACACACACACACACACACACACACACACACACACACACACACACACACACACACACACACACACACACACACACACACACACACACACACACACACACACACACACACACACACACACACACACACACACACACACACACACACACACACACACACACACACACACACACACACACACACACACACACACACACACACACACACACACACACACACACACACACACACACACACACACACACACACACACACACACACACACACACACACACACACACACACACACACACACACACACACACACACACACACACACACACACACACACACACACACACACACACACACACACACACACACACACACA